>OX411764.1:9453213-10053213 GCA_948252205.1 Orthosia incerta
ATGTGGATGAATTTTTTGATGCACAATGAGCTCTTTTCCGTCTCCCTTTTATATTTGTATAAAGGTTTGTTTTTTTTTACAATATTCAATTGTATATATGTTAACTAGTATTTGCTTGGTGCGCGAGCAGCTCGCGTGTTGTTGTCCCTACACCTACCGTACACCTACCGTACACCTACCCTACACCTACCCTACACCTACCCTACACTTACCCTACACCTACCCTACACCTACCCTACACCTACCCTACACCTACCCTACACCTACCCTACACCTACCCTACACCTACCCTACACCTACCCTACACCTACCCTACACCTACCCTACACCTACCCTACACCTACCCTACACCTACCCTACACCTACCCTACACCTACCCTACACCTACCCTACACCTACCCTACACCTACCCTACACCTACCCTACACCTACCCTACACCTACCCTACACCTACCCTACACCTACCCTACACCTACCCTACACCTACCCTACACCTACCCTACACCTACCCTACACCTACCCTACACCTACCCTACACCTACCCTACACCTACCCTACACCTACCCTACACCTACCCTACACCTACCCTACACCTACCCTACACCTACCCTACACCTACCCTACACCTACCCTACACCTACCCTACACCTACCCTACACCTACCCTACACCTACCCTACACCTACCCTACACCTACCCTACACCTACCCTACACCTACCCTACACCTACCCTACACCTACCCTACACCTACCCTACACCTACCCTACACCTACCCTACACCTACCCTACACCTACCCTACACCTACCCTACACCTACCCTACACCTACCCTACACCTACCCTACACCTACCCTACACCTACCCTACACCTACCCTACACCTACCCTACACCTACCCTACACCTACCCTACACCTACCCTACACCTACCCTACACCTACCCTACACCTACCCTACACCTACCCTACACCTACCCTACACCTACCCTACACCTACCCTACACCTACCCTACACCTACCCTACACCTACCCTACACCTACCCTACACCTAACCTACACCTACCCTACACCTACCCTACACCTACCCTACACCTACCCTACACCTACACTACACCTACCCTACACCTACCCTACACCTACCCTACACCTACCCTACACCTACCCTACACCTACCCTACACTTTGTTCCAAAAAACATAACCCTAATGTTTGCTTGTCGTCGCCAGGCACTGAGTTTCGCTCCATTCGGGGTCCCTACGCTGCCTGGTCCACTCCCACCGGACAGGTTTCGACGACCGATATTAGGTAGGGGAGGTTGGGGAGAAGAGGGGTGAAGAGAGGGGTGAAGGGGGGGAGAGTGGGGAGTTTTGAAAAATGATTCCGGCTAAAGCATTGCCCCTTTATATGAATCTGAAAAAAGAAATGTTCCAAGTCTCTCAACTTCCGAGATCCACTTAAAGGGGGGGAGAAGGGGGGCGAGGGGGCCAAATTTGAAAAATGGTTTTTACTTTTCCGAGCCTCCTCTAAACGATTCCGTAAAAAAAACAAAAACAAAAGATTAGCCAAAACAGGGGGGGGAGGGGGGAGAAGGGGGGCAAGGGGGTCAACTTTGAAAAATGGTTTGTTTGTGACTATAGCATTGCCCCTTTATATGAATCTGAAAAAAGAAATGTTCCAAGTCTCTCAACTGCCGAGATCCGCTTAAAGGGGGGGAGAAGAGGGGCGAGGGGGTCAACTTTGAAAAATGGTTTTTACTTTTCCGAGCCTCCTCTAAATGAATCCGTAAAAAAAACACGAAAAAAAGATTCGCCGAAAGGGGGGGGGGGGGAGGGGGAGAAGGGGGGCAAGGGGGTCAACTATGAAAAATGGGTCGTTTGTGACTATAGCATTGCCCCTTTATATGAATCTGAAAAAAGAAAAGTTCCAAGTCTCTCAACTGCCAAAATCCGCTTAAAGGGGGGAGAAGGGGGGCGAGGGGGTAAAATTTGAAAAATGGATTTTACTTTTCCGAGCCTCCTCTAAACGAATCGGTAAAAAAAACATACTACGGGTACCTTAGTTTCCGAGATACGATAGAGGGGGGGAGGAGGGGGGAGGAAAAGGGGAGGTTTGGGACTTTTCCCAAACTCGCGAGAGTCACTTGTTTACGAATCTGTCAAAATATACCCACCTCCCCCTCCACCATCTGGGAGAACAATTATGTCAGTGAGTCAGTGAGTCAGTGAGTCAGTGGTAATGCAGTTTTATATAATATAACTAGTATTTGCTTGGTGCGCGAGCTGCAAGCAGCTCGCGGTTTCGTCGTGTTTTTAAGAAGTATTCCTTAACTTACCCTACACCTACCCTACACCTACCCTACACCTACCCTACACCTACCCTACACCTACCCTACACCTACCCTACACCTACCCTACACCTACCCTACACCTACCCTACACCTACCCTACACCTACCCTACACCTACCCTACACCTACCCTACACCTACCCTACACCTACCCTACACCTACCCTACACCTACCCTACACCTACCCTACACCTACCCTACACCTACCCTACACCTACCCTACACTTTGTTCCAAAAAACATAACCCTAATGTTTGCTTGTCTTCGCCAGGCACTGAGTTTCGCTTCACCCACTCAACCTTCGTTACGCTACGGAGGTCGCCGGCTCGCTTCGATCGCCACCTCCCCCCTGCGCTGCACTCGGTCTCGTAGGTTCGCTCCACTCGGGATCCCTACGCTGAATCCGTAAAAAAAACAAAGAAAAACGATTCGCCAAAACGGGGGGGGGGGGAGGGGGGGAGAAGGGGGGCAGGGGGTCAACTTTGAAAACTGGTTCGTTTGTGACTATAGCATTGCCCCTTTATATGAATATGAAAAAATAAATGTTCCAAGTCTCTCAACTTCCGAGATCCGCTTAAAGTGGGGGAGAAGGGGGGCGAGGGGGTCAACTTTGAAAAATGGTTTTTACTTTTCCGAGCCTCCTCTATACGAATCCGTAAAAAAAACAAAAAAAAAAGATTCGCCAAATCGGGGGGCGAGGGGGGAGAAGGGGGGCAAGGGGGTCAACTTTGAAAACTGGTTCGTTTGTGACTAAAGCATTGCCCCTTTATATGAATCTGAAAAAAGAAATGTTCCAAGTCTCTCAACTTTCGAGATCCGCTTAAAGGGGGGGAGAAGGGGGGCGAGGGGGTCAACTTTGAAAAATGGTTTTTACTTTTGCGAGCCTCCTCTAAACGAATCCGTAAAAAACAAAAAATACGGGTACCTTAGTTTCCGAGATACGATAGAGGGGGGGAGGAGGGGGGAGGAAAAGGGGAGGTTTGGGACTTTTCCCATACTCACGGGAGTTACTTGTTTACGAATCTGTCAAAATATACCCACCTCCCCCTCCACCATCTGGGAGAACAATTATGTCAATGAGTGAGTCAGTGAGTCAGTCAGTCAGTGGTAATGCAGTTTTATATAGTATAATAATAAGTATAGATAATATATTAAGTATAATAGTAAAGTATAATAAGTTTATTTACAAGCTGCCATGCTCGAGTTATACTGGTAAGTCGTTCCCCAAACAGACAATTCATTTCATCACACTAATATAATAAAGGCGAAAGTTTGAGTGTGTGTGTGTGTTTATATGTTTGTTACTTCTTCAAGCTCAAACGGCTGGACGGATCTAGATAAAATTTGGCACAGAGATAGATTATAAAGAAAGAAAAAGTATTTATTTGTGACCCGCACAGGAGACACGAGAAATAAGCTTAAAATTAAACAATAGTAAAAATAAAAACCCCGTGGGGGACCAAAAAGGCTCCTATCTCAGTAAGTGCAGCGATATCCAAAAAAGGAAATAACGCTGCGCTGATATTCTGATAAGGCCCACTGTTGATGGGTACGGACACACTTACGGAAACGGAAAATACTTAAATAATACAATAAAATAGAATATATAAATAACAAACAAAATAGAATAAACACAGACGGTGGGTCAAAGTATGTGTAAGTATTATACAAATATAAAACATATTAAATGTATGTAGACCTATGTAGACCGACGTCCGCGATGCTCAATAATTATTTGTTGAAACCATAGACAAACAATAGAGCGCGCGGACCAAAGAGTATGGAATAGCATATGGCAAATACCAGCTTGATGCACTAGAGTCTATAGAAAAGCGGGCCAAGAGGCTCATCGGCGATGAGGTACTGGTTAAGTCAAAACTCCAGAGCCTTGAACATCGTCGCCGAGATGCCAGCTTATCGGGTTTTTATCGATTACATTTCGGGGAGTGTGCGATGGAATTGCATGATCTAATTCCGCCTAGCCCGTTTCATCAACTAATACCAGACGTACGGCGATGCGACACCGGTACATGGTAGATATCCCACCCATACGCACTAAACGTTTTGAGAATATTTTTATTATGCGTACAGCTAAGGAGTGGAATTCCCTGCCGGAGTCTGTGTTTCCCGATAGCTACAATCTAGGGGTCTTTATGTCAAGGGTGAATAGGTTACTTTTAGGTAAGCGTGCTCCATCGTCGACCACATCAGGTGAGATGGTGGTCAAGCGCGAGCCTATGAAAGATAAAAAAAAAAAATAGAATATATGATACTTTGTATCCCGGGAATATGTTCCCTTGGGATAATTTTCGACATCCACGCGGGCGAAGCCGCTGGCAAAAGCTAGTTTCATATAGTTTTAAGTTTTTCCTCCACATTTTTGTGTTTAGGTCAAAGGCCTTAAATCAGCAATAGGAATTGGCATAATAATTATGATGGATTGAGATATTTTTTTGATATTTGTCCAATCTACATGTGCAGATTACGTGTGCATTGTGTATATGTAAACGATCTTGTAAATAAATTGACGGGTCCAGTGACTTGTATACCATATGTGTAACATAAGAATGACGGTCTTAACTCTACAAGCTTAAGACGACGACTAACGCCAACGACCTTGAGGGAACAAAACGCGCAGTCGTTTCACAAGCGCGCGACCCAAAATTTAGTAGTTTTTTGTACTTTTCTTATTATTATACAACTTTAAAAAAAAAGCTTCAGATTAAAATGTAGATAATTAAATTGTCTTTGAGCTGGTGTCAATTTCATAAAAATACGTTCAGCGGTTTTGGTGTGATTGTCGTGTTTATGTCCGTTTTAGACATAACTTTACAAATTAATTACACTATGTTATACCAATAAAACTCAAAATGTGCTCAGATCAAATTATTAAGAAAATAGTCTAATATAACATATATTTTTTTCAAAGAATTACAACTAGCCATTTAGACGTGATTCTCATTTTAAAATCGGCTACTCAAGGGAATCGGCGCCTTAAGAGGAAATATGGGCAGAGAGCGCCGACTGAATTTCCTTAGTAAAAAGTCAATTCGAGGTTTGGCTCTCGTCTCTTTCCTCCTCCAATATTTGACCAATTTAAAAGATATTCCATAAACTGGTAAAGTAAGATATATACTATGTCCCTATGTTTTCATTTATATTTGTCAAATTTGTACACTAAGCCTCTGTTGACAGCGCAATTTTGAGCATTTTTTGAGGGCTCTAGTGCTTCTAAAGATAATGTATCATCAAAAAGGAAAACATACAGACATAGCATATATCTTTAATTTTCAGTTTACGGAATATCTTTTAAATTGGTCCAATATTGGAGGAGGAAATAGACGAGAGCCAAACCTCGAATTATGACTTTCTACTAAGGAAATTCAGTCGGCGCTCTCTGTCCCCGTTTCCTCTTAAGTTACTTGAACTTTGTAAATACAAGAAAGAAAGAAAGAAAATTGTGTTTATTGGCATTCAAAACAAAAACACCTTAAAATTAAACAAAATAAATAAATAAAACTATTAATGCCAAAAGGGCCTCAGCTCAGCATAATGTCAAATGGTAATACAGAGTATACCACCTGACGCTGATTTTCAGCTGCAGCCACCAGTGCCATACGCTCGAAAACACCAACACATGTTTTACCATGTTTATACAAGCTCTTTAGGACACTACTGAACTAAATTAAAGGATAGAGTTTAAATAAAACATTGATCTGATATTGTTAGGTTGATATAAGTAAATACGTTTTACGAATTTTGGCTTCGGCGAAACCATCGGCTTCGGCGAACCATCGGCTTCGGCGAAACCATCGACTTCGGCTAAAATAGGCCAAAGTTTTGGCTGAAGCCGAAGGAACAACTGTTAGGAATGAACGAGATTGCACACAAAGGCGAGGAGCACAGCTCCAGTGCCAGTAAATGTGGTGATACCCGAACAATTGTCTACGGCCAGAAATCGACCTTCGGTCGGACACTACTTTTTAATGGTCTGCCTATTTATTTATTTATTAACACACACTTTATGTCACAAATATCAGTGCAGCCCTGGCTCTTGTACTAGGAAGTCCTGTATCACAAGAGCCAAGTCCTGTATCACAACAGCCAAAATCATAAATTAAACTCACCTAATAAGAATGCAGGATCCTTCTCCATAAAGATAAATAAGTGGTCTATAAGTCGCTCGGCCCCCGACAACAGTCTTCGTAAGTCATAGTTCCTTCTCTGCTCAAATATCCTGTTCAGCTGTGTTAGAGTAAGTACTGATACTATTTGGTTAAATGCATACCTGTAAGTGGGGAAAAACAACTTATAACCAGCATCTTCTGCGTTTTAATGTTGCCACACAGGAGAGGGAATGGGCCTTAATGCACCACGCGGGTGCTGGTGCGGGTTAGTGGAGGTCGATTGATGGGTTCAAAACCCTTTGCCTTGCCGAATTCACTTAGGCATTTTGGGCTGCTGCTTTATTGGGAGTCTATTATTATACTGCTAATAGCAGGCAATAGGCAGTCAGTAGATAAAAATATAAAATAATAAATAAGTAAATTTATTTAATGATAGCTCAAATTGTTCTAGAATTATTGACGATGAATCACATTAAAATCAAATTACCTACAATATTATGGAGTTGTTTATAATATCGCAAAATGTAGAGTTTAAGAAAACGGTTTGGTTTTATAGGCTATTTTCGATTTCACAAAAATATGACATTCTTTTTTTAAACAAATAAAATAAAACCGGCCAAATGCGAGTCGGACTCGCGCAAGAAGGCACGACGAAGGGTTACCGGCCGTACTATATCACAAAAAACGGCAAAAAAATCACGTTTTTTGTATGGGAGCCTCACTTAAATTATTATTTTATTCTGTTTTTACAGACAGACAGTGAAGTCTTAGTAACAGGGTGCCGTTTTTACCCTTTGGGTACGGAACCCTAAAAAGCATTATTTTCGTTAGTGTGCTTTTGCTAGAATTATTCAACAAAACGTTTTAAGCAATTGTGAATAACGATATCTGCCAACTTACGTTAACTGTAAAACAAGTTGTGTTTCACTCTCGTTTGATTTGGACACGGCAACCAGTATCAAAGGACCCTTCACCAAGAAGACTGCCTTACAATCCTTTGTTGTGATAGATCTCAAGATATCCTGGTTTTGTTCCTCTACCACACTTACTAACGCTTGGATGACACCGCATAGACCTGCTAGCTTATCTTCGTTTCCGTACCTGAAATTGATTTAGAAAGATATAAATTTACGCCTGTATTCCCCAAATGGCTAATGCCATCAACCGGGCACACTTCTAGAAGGATCAAGTAAAATCTAAAATACCCCAGACATAATTTATCTAGTAGTAAACACGCTTCGATCTACCCACCGATTCAAAGAGTAATATGCGCATAATTTTTTAATGGCCTAACCTATTCACATTTTCAAACATAGCTAAAAACACTCTCGATAAGGTCACCTGTCAAACAAAAAAAAACAAAATTGGTTCATCCGTTTAAGAGCTACGATGCCACAGACATTTTACACACAGATACCTACGTCATACTTATAATGTCTTTTGTTCCATCTGGGGTTAAAAACTCAATAATACTTTTCCCAACCTGGTTATCACCAGGACCTCATGCTCAGCAGTAGTGCTTGTGACCACTAGACCAACGAGGCAGTTGTAAGGTTAGGTTAAAACGGTTTGGTATCCGCAACTCCACAACCACAAGCGTATTTTGCGTACGGAAAATGAGAGGCAGTTGTTTTAGAATAATATATTGTATGTTACTCAGGATTAATGTAGCTTTCTATTGGTGAAAGAATTTTTCAAATTGGTCCAGTAGTTTCGGAGCCTATTCGGTACAAACAAACAAACAAAAAAATCTTTCCTCTTTATAATATTAGTATAGATGAGAAAATTAAAAGATAATTATAATCATCAGTACTGGGGCACATACTGAACATATAACCAATGAACATAGTGTTCTTAAATGATATCAGACTCTAAGAAAGTGCTATGGACTTGTGTAAAAGTGCAAATGGACACTATTCTTAGTTTTAACATAATCTATCACGTAACATATTAAGTTAGAGTTAAATTGCTTATTAGTCTTTTAGGCTAGATCATAATTAATTAATAAGAATTTTGTTCTTACTAATAATGTATAAAAAAAAACAGTACTGGGGCAATATTTCTTCTTCTTCAGTACTTCTCTGCTAGTTTTAATCTCAGTAGATATTTAATATGTTGGTAGATAATATTAATTGCCTACTTTTATTGCAAAGATCAGGAAAATGGAAATTTTAAATGACTAGTCAATTAACAGGAAAATTTCGATAGTAAGTCAAATAATTTATTTCAATTACACAAATCAAAGGCACTTTTGGATGTTACAATTTACAAAAATAAATAATCGTTGAATAAATGCCCATTCTGAAAACTAGTTTTGCATGGAGTAGCATGAACAAACAATTCCACAAAGATAATTAAGTAAATCTAGTTGAATGTAGAAAATTATTTTTAATTTTCTGAATGATCCCATCATATTGCTGAATTTGGCCCTCACGGAGAGATGTAGAAAGTGTGTAGTTATTGAACAAACACTCACCTAGAATAAATAGGTTTGCCAGCAGAACTGAGTATGAATACATGTTTCTCTTTGTTCACCAGTTCCGGTGTCTGAAGATAATCATCCTTCTCATTGTCCGTTTCATCACCATTTTGTTCCGTCAAGTTTGAATTGCTTGTTGAAGCTGATATAGACTCCTAAAAAAAAAATATTTAAAAAAAAGTAACATCCCACAAGTAGGCTGATTACGAATGTTTCATAGATCGCAAAGAAATAAAAAATATAATTACATCTTTATTCTGTAAATCATCACTAGACTTTGTAGCTTTTATTTGCGCAGAATTTTCACCAATTTCACTCTGAATCTCACTAATAGTACTGTTTATTGCTGCCAGAGATATATTTCGCTCTAGAAGACTTGAACTCATCTCAGAAGCGAACTCCTCGAATGAATCTGTAGGATTTAGGATGCTGTCGTGACATGCACCGGGTTCCAAATCATCAGGGGGGTTCTCCTCAATGATGACCGTAGGCACATCTTTGGATGTGGAAGCCATGACGAATAATTTTCAATAATAAATAAATAAAATGATATAAAATATTTTACTACTGCAAAACAGCATCAATTTCAATAACGTTAGAGGTGTTCCGTTTCATTATCAAGTTATGAAACAATTAATTATAGGTTGTCTCTTTTACACTCTTTGATTTTTTATCGGATAACTCACTTTAACGCTTAACAACCATCTGATTTGGTACGGAACGCGAAAATATGGGGTGGCTTGTCACTCGCTTGTCACTGTGACATTTGTTTGAGTGACACACTTTTTCTGACACAAAACATGAATGTTGCCTTAATTTATTTTATTTATTTATCTAAAACAAACACTATTTTATTTACATTTTACTGTTTATTTTTCTTCTTCTTTCTCCTGACTGTTGTCCCAGTTTATTTAGGGTCAGCCCTCCTAGTACTTCTGCGCCACACTGTACGGTTGCGGGTTGTCTGTTCTGTTGTGTTGCTTGTGATCATGTCATTCTTGATTGTTCGTAACCAGGTCATTGGTGGTCGTCCACGGCTTCTTTTCCCGTAATTCATGTTCATGACTCTTTTGGTCATATGGTCATCCTCTCGCCTCATCACATGTCCCTACCAGCGCAAGCGGTTTTCGCTAAGTTTATCGTGTATTTTAGTGACTTTAAAAGTACTACGAATATACTCGTTTCTTGTTTTGTCAATTTTTGAAACTTCACCAGACCAGCGTAGCATCTTCATTTTATTGGAGTGAATTCTCTGTTCATCCGTCTTACTCATCGGCCAGCACTCAGAACCATACAGCAACGCTGGTCTTTCTGCCCTTTCATATACATTGCCTTTGACTTTAATCGGCATACGGGAGTCGCATAGTATCCCAGACAGCGATCTCCATTTCAGCCAGGCTGCTTGGAATATATTTTGTATGTCGCTCTCTACACAGGCTTTTGGTACTACTATGAATCCGAGATACTTGAATTCTTTAACTCTGTTGAGGGATCTGTTATCGATGATTGGATATGGTATGACACCCAAATTAGCTGATTGATTACTGGATGTGCTCGGGGGGGAAACAGTTTTCATAACTCGAGTACGACTGATGCCCTCTGACTGTCTTTGAATTTAAACGATTACAATTCTTCTTAAGGTCTGCTTTGCAATGACCATAAATAAATCTCAAGGTCAGTCATTAAGGCAGGCATAGATTTAAGGCAAGATTGTTTCCGACACGGGCTATTTTACGTTACCTGTCCCAGAGTCAGCATTGCAAAAAAACACCAATCTGATAAACTTAAAATGATTCCAACAGAATAATGCAACGGCGCTTACTGCACGAGCCGCAACCGATATTCTGAGGGCGACATTACCCGGACTTGCACTGGTCAGTAAGATCGCCTGATTTAACTGTTCCAGACTTCTTTCTGTGGGTTTTTTTTAAAGTCACGAGTCTATGTCAAAAAGTCTCATACACTTGAAGCCTTCAAAGATAATATCCGCTGGAAATTTTGGCAAGAGTGATGGCAAATGCCATAAACCAGCCCGAATTTTTATCAATTGTGGCGAAGCGACGGCCACTAGCCGTATCATTTTCTCGACTAAATGGAAAATAAATGAAGACACCAAATAAATATTATCCATAAGCAGAAACAATTTTTTTTATTCATAAAAAAAATATTATAGCCAAAGAACATCATGGTGATAACTTTTGCACCAACCTGTACACTGACCTCTAATATACAAGTGCGCGTATGATAGAGGTCAGTGAACCTGTATTAATTTTCTATCGTGTCGGTAGTAAGATTCAGAAATTGAAAACAAGGTGGTCTTCCACTGTTTGTATCTCCCCGTGGAAGTCGATCCCATGAGACATCCGGAATGAAAGTCGGCTCTAGCTATTAGAAAAGAAAGGCAGTGCAGTTTATGCTCATTTTATATCAATTTACACGTAATTTTTATTATTCGATAAAATAATAAAGTTGAGCTTTGTAGTCTACGCGAACAAAGACGCGGGCGGGAAACTATGGTAGGATAATAATTTGAAATATCCCGCCAGAACTGGAAAAAACCGGCCAAGTGCGAGTCGGACTCGCGCACGAAGGGTTCCGTATCATTATCGCAAAAAACGGCAAAAAATCACGTTTGTTGTATGGGAGCCTCATTTAAATATTAACTATATTCTGTTTTTAGTATTTTTTGTTATAGCGGCAACAGAAATACATCATCTGTGAAAATTTCAGCTGTCTAGATATCACGGTTCATGAGATACAGCCTTGTGACAGACGGACAGACTGATAGCCTAATCTTAGTAATAGGGTCCAGTTTTTACCCTTACCTTCGTTTTTACCCTAAAAACGAAACAGCCAATATCGTGTAATCCATGCAGGCGAAGCTGCGGGCGGAAAGCTAGTTCCGTTATAAATTCTAATCAAGAAAAAATAGTACCTAGTGTCATAGGTAGTACCTAATAAAATTAATCCTTTAAGCACGCAGTTACAACCGATTTCTGTTATCTCCAACAAAAGTATTTGAGAGTGGAAACGTAAAAAGGAGTTCAAGCAGAATAATGTAACAAATTGTCGGCGATTGGACACAGGGTCTCGCGAGCGATGCCTCATGACCGACCATGTGGAAGACGCTGATAACTCCTCACTCTTAGGTCCTGTAGCATTGAGGGTACTTACCTACTCATATAAACGACCTTTCGGTAATGTTCCGTGAGAAAATATTGTCGGAAAGTACGTTTAATCGGGGTCGTTGGTTGAAGTATGCATCGTTAGACGGTTGGTCGGTTGCAAATGCAGTGTTAGATTTGATTAGGGACATGCATCTTACTACATTACAATTTATTACAAGTGTGATGTGCTTGATCGGTGGGCAAGCTCACATAACAGAAGGTGTAGGGTAGGTAGAGGAAGAGGACATTTCGTGAGTAAATGAACCTGAAATTATTAGAATGGGATAAAACTGATTATTATTATAGTATTCACAGCGGATCTTTGTGTGTCTGAAGTAGGCTCTGCGAAACATTGCGAAAGAAACAGTTTGTCATCGAGTAAACTGCATACAGTAAGCGAGTAGGACAACAAACGTAAGTGTCCTCCGGGCGATCCACACAATGGTGCCACCCGGGCGTTTCCTCCCGCCATATCCTGAACGGGAACCTCCCGAAACAGCCGTGTCCAGTGAGGACCTGCGTCAGGCAGTAGGTGACGACGCCATGGCGCCTCTTAAGCCACTCCACAAAGGGGCCTTATCGCCACAATTGTGGCGTGCCCCGCGCTGGGTTGCGACAGTCGCTCTCTCTATGTCTTGTATTTGTATATCTGTGTTTTGTGTACAATAAAGAATATGATATGAGGCTTGAATGGAAAAAGAAGATTTGCTGTGTCACTCCTTATCTTATCTTGCGGAGGGGCCGAGAAATAACTCGGACACTTCAACCCATTGGGATCTTTTGTGGATCTTTCTTCATGAGTTTTACAACGAGACTAGGAGATATGAGGCTCTAGTCTTCTAGTCTTGGATATCGCTTACCAGCCAGTGCATCGCATGTGCACAGAAGGTGCTCCGTTCTCGTTCCGTATGTTCCTCACACAACCTGCACATGGATATCGCGGTTAGACCCATCTTCATGAGCATGTCGTTGGTGCCAAAGTGGCCAGTAAATAATATTCAGCGTTTAGTTTAGTAAAATCTTATTTGAACTTCATCTTATTTTCTCATATTAAGAACGTCACCTATAGGACGAAACAGCGTGAATCAAATTCGAGCTAGCTGCTTTCTAATCCATCACCTCTCTTGTCAGCCAACCACGTTAATAACTTTTTTGCAAATGTTGGCAAAACTCTTGCCGAACAGATTCCAAAACATTACTGTGTTCTACCATCTTCCCAAAATAATAGATGTCCTTTAAAATATTTTGGATTGCTGGATACTGACGAAGACGAAATAACCCGAATCATATCTGGACTAAAAGATGACTGTGCAGTTGGATGGGATAATATAAGCCGCCGTCCCTCACTACCACCACTGCTGAAACCCGACGGGTCGCTGGCCCACTCCGCTGAGGATAAGGCAAATTTATTTGCCTCTCTTTTTGCGGAATCTTCACGTCTGAATCCTGGTGACGCGCGGCCCCGTCCTTTTCCTGATGGATGCGAGACGAGTATGTCGGACATTCGTATCCATCAAAAGGACGTCCGTAGGGTGCTGTGCCACCTCGACGTGAACAAGGCTAGCGGCCCTGACGGAATACCAGCAATTGTTCTCAGAACCTGTGCGCCTGAACTGTCTCCGATCTTGACACGCCTATTCCGCCTTTCGTATGAGGCTGGAAAAGTGCCGAATGCTTGGAAGCAGGTTAACGTACAGCCCGTGCCCGTGTAACCTCCATACTCTGTAAGAGTATGGAACGCGTACTCAATATTAAGCTCCTGGCATACCTAGAAACTAACGATATCCTAAGTGACCGCCAATACGGCTTCCGCCGAAATCGGTCTACTGGGGATCTTCTAGCGTATGCCATTCACATCTGGAGTGAGGCCATCGAGAGGCATGGGGAAGCGCTTGCCGTCTCCCTCGACATCTCGAAGGCTTTTGATAGGGTCTGGCACGAAAGCCTTATTGGTAAGCTTCCTTCATTCGGTTTGCCCGGTGGTCTGTGTGATTGGATTGCAGACTTCCTGAGAGATCGGTCCATTCGAGTGGTTATCGATGGCTGCTCGTCGGACCACTTGGATATTAATGCCGGTGTCCCTCAGGGGTCAGTACTCTCAGCAACTTTATTCTTGCTGCACATTAACGATCTGCTAAAACCCGTTACCTTTGGGTATGCAGACGACAGCACTGTTGCTGAGAGATACTTGTCCAACGCTCGTACTACCGGGCCTCAGATCCTGTCTCTTCGGGAAGCCATGGTGGAGCGCTTGAACCTGTCCTTGCAGGCAGTCTCCGAATGGGGTGATGCCAATCTGGTCAGGTTTAATGCTGCTAAAACAGGCGTGTCTTTTTTCCGCTAAAAAGAGTCAATTTCACCCGGCTCCAACTGTCTGAAGTGTGACCGTGCCAATAACTGACCATCTTGAGCTTCTTGGCGTTACGTTGACATCGACTCTCAATTTTGGCCCATACATTGAGGCAAAGGCTCAGCTAGCTGCCAAGAAGCTGGGGATCCTTGCAAAGGTGAGAAGGTACTTCACGCCAGAACAGCTGCTCAGCTTGTATCAAGCGCAAGTTCGATCATGCATGGAGTACTGTTCTCATCTCTGGGACGGATCTGCCAAATACCAACTTGATGCACTAGAGTCGATTGAAAAGCGGGCCAGGGGGCTCATCGGCGATGAGGCATTGGTTAAGTCAAAGCTCCAGAGCATTGAACATCGTCGCCGAGTTGCCAGCTTGTCGGTTTTTTATCGGTTACATTTCGGGGAGTGTGCGATGGAATTGAATAATCTAATTCCGCCCAGCCTGTTTCATCATCGGACTACCAGACGTACGGCGATGCGCCATCGGTACATGGTGGACATCCCACCCATACGCACTAAACGTTTTGAGAATACTTTTATTATGCGTACAGCTAAAGAGTGGAATTCCCTTCCGGCGTCTGTGTTTCCCGATAGCTACAACCTAGGGGTCTTTAATTCAAGAGTGAATAGGTTACTTTTAGGCAAGCGTGCTCCACATCTTCGCTTACTATCAGATGAGATTGTGGTCAAGCGCGAGCCTATATATGATAAAAAATAATAAGCAATAAGATCCTTAAAACCTTTAAGCATATCCTAGTACCTCCCTTAACGCATATATTTCGTATTTGTTTATCTGAAGGTATTTTCCCTAGATGTCTGAAAAAAGCAGTTGTAATCCCTATCTTTAAATCCGGAAACAAAAACTTAGTAAATAATTATAGACCAATATCTTTACTCCCTTCCGGTTTTAGACAGGCAATGTGTTTGTTGTCTGTGATCTGCCAACTCCCTGAATGTGGCTTTTACGAGACACGTCGAAATGGCTACACATGGTTCTGGACCAACAAAAACATTTGCTGAGCCCTCTCTTCCCAGTTCATCTGCCATTTCGTTATCATGGATTCCTTTATGTGTCACTTCTTAGTAAATAGGCAGACGAGAGTTGACTAGCTATGGTTATTGTATGTTATCCACATAGATATAGGCTTTGATCGGAAACGGGCAGTTAGGCTGAAGAAATGGGTGGCATGGGATAAACTTGACGGACGAAGAGGGAGAGGAATACCAAAAAAAAAATGGATGGATTGTGTGAGGAGTTATATGAAGAGTCAGCGATAGCGTGCCACTTGACAAGGTGGAATGACAGATGAAAACGTATTGCACTGACCCCAAACAAAACGGGGCAAGCGCAGGCAGATTAATTATAATCTTCTCACCTTATCAGGTTTCCACCTGTGTGCTATTCATTTTGTTTGGGAGGGGGGGTTTTGCCATAATCGCCACGCTAGGACCTTGACCTGGTGAAGGTTGCGGTTGTTGCTGGTTGCGAGACGCACGAGACCGGTCAATGTGGCGACGCTTGGGGGAGGCCTATGTCCAGCAGTGGACGTCTTTCGGCTGATATGATGATCATCCACCTCTTGTGTCTAAGTTAATTAAGCCACCTCTGGGAACCCCACAGGCCTCTGTCTTGGGCCATTTCAGACTTACATCTATACCAATATTATGAAGAGGAAAGATTTTTTTGTTTGTTTGTACCGAATAGGCTCCGAAACTACTGGACCGATTTAAAAAGCTACATTATTCCTGAGTGACATAGGCTATTTTTCAATCCCGAAAACGGGTCCTGTGGGGTGGTCCACGGGAGCGAAGCCGCAGGGAACAGCTAATTAACTATATAAAGCCAGGTTTCCTCACGATGTTTTCCTTATTTATTTTTTTATTTGTGATGGGTTTGCTCTTGACTCTAGTCTAGGTCATAGGTGACAGAGACAGAGTCGACGATGGAGTGAGCTTACCCAGAAGAAGCCTGTTCACTCTAACTTTGAAAAGATTCGGGTTGCATGCGTTCGGAAACACAGACGCAGGTAGTGAGTTCCATTCATTCGCTGTGCGCATTATGAAGGATGTTTGGAAGCGCTTGGTGCGAATTGGTGGAATGGCAACAAGGTAAGGATGATAACTTGCAGTGCGTCTAGATGTCCGATGGTAGAAGGGGGCTGGTGGGATGAGGTCGTGGAGTTCTTGAGCACACTCACCGAAGTACAGTCTGTAGAAGACCGACAAGCAGGCAACCTTGCGGCGATGAGCGAAGCTGTGTAGCTTGGCATCCGCCAGCTCAACGTCGCCAATGAGCCTCTTGGCTCTGCGTTCCACCGAGTCAAGCGCGGCAAACTGATGCTTAGCTGAGCCATCCCAAAGGTGGCTGCAATACTCCATGCAGGATCGGACTTGCGCTTTGTATAGGGTTAAAAGCTGTCCAGGCGTAAAGTATCGCTTCACTCTATTTAGGATGCCCAGTTTTTTGGCCGCAATTTGGGCTTTGTACTCAATGGAGGCACCGAAATTGAGACTGGATGTCAACTCCATGCCTAGGAGCTCGAGCCGATCAGTCACAGGAACAGACGTACCCCGAAAACTAGGAGTTTGATCGAAAATACTCCTTTTTGCGGTAAAAAGACACGCCTGTGTTTTGGTGGCGTTAAAGGAGACCAGATTGTCATCACCCCACTGGGAGACAAGGCTTAAGGTCAAATCTGTCCGCTCCACCATATCCTCTCTCAAGGAAAGAACATCACCGTTGCCGGCGATTTCCAAGATAAACTTAGAAAGTACATAATAATATGAATTTGAAAGAGTCACATTGGTAATTTTTCACATTGGCCCGAGAGGTGAGGTCTTAGCCTCTAAATATCAATACCAACTGTCCCACACCCTTCTAAACAATCTTATCTTCATTTTATTAAATAATTACCAGCACAGTTCCTACAAAGAAATTCAACAAATACCTGAACGTAATTCTATTTCTTCCTTAAATAGGGGTGTCTCGCTTTATATTGCGCCCTACACTGCACCCTTGTTTAAATAAACGTCTTATTTGTCCCCCATTCTTAATAGGTACGTGAGATGCAAGTAAATTCGCGCCTCGAACTTTTTTCTTCCGTGACAACCCTTGGAGTAGAAATGAGGAGATGTGTTTGTCATTATAATTGGCACGTATTTAGGGGTGCCTTTGTGTGGCGGGTTCGCGGCGAGTGCTAACTCGTGCCCGTGTTCCCACCGTTCGCACCGTGCGTGTGGTCCTATGCCGCTTATGGCGGGATTCCCGTCACCGTGGAGGACGACACCGTGGAGTTTTAGTGGGTTGGAGTCCCACATAACTTCACTATTTCCTATGATATGCATGACCATTTATGAAAACAAAAAAAAATGTTAGCTGAAGGTAGAGCAGGAAAGGAAAATATATACTGCGGCTTTTATAATTTAAGTTCTACCGTCCCCGTACGTTATTGTAACGTACGAAAATATAATATTGTATAATGCATTGAATGTGGTAAGGGTAGGCATTTTATTCGGCCAACATTTTTACGCGCGCGCTCCTCGAACGAACCGTTCAACAAGGCGTCGCCGCGCAGTCTCAGTTACTTTTGTTACCAAGTGAATCAACTGTCTACCCGAAAAATCACGAACTGCGTGCTGTACGCAACAGTTATCTGTTTGAGAGAGGTATTGCAGACATTGCTGGCTATTGTATTTGTGGAATTCAGACGTGCATTCGCTCCAAAAAAATCTTACTGGATGATAGGCTGACATTCAGTAGCACAACATTCAGATTACAATGACGACGTCAGACGCTGGATAGTTTATTTTGAAATAATAGAAGGTAATGCTATAAGCGAACCGACAGGCGTTGCGTTGGAAGGCCTCCCGCTAGGTGGACCGATGACCTGGTGAAGGTTGTGGGGATCCGCTGAATGCCAGACGCACGGGACCGGTCAATGTGGCGACACTTGGGGGAGGCCTATGTCCAGCAGTGGACGTCTATCGGCTGAAATGATGATGAATGCTACAGTAACAGTAAGACTCAAAAAAAAGAGGTTGCACTATAATTGTGGAGTTACTAGATACAGATACTGCATTTCATCATCTGTCAGCCCTTGTCCCAAGTTATGTGGGGTAAATAAAAATGTTTAATTTTCGGTCCAGCTAAAGCCACTGAAATTCGGGGTTCCATATTAAATTCAAAATTCAAAAGTAATTTATTCAAACTAGGCTGAGAATCAGCACTTTCCAAATTACATAAGACAGTACCCCAAAAACGCCCACCCTTCACCACTTCCTTCCACTTCTTGCTGGGAAGAAGAAGTGGCGCAACAAACTCCTCAGCAGCACAGCTGTCTGTTCAGTTAGAAAAAAAACAAAAACTTGATTCTATACAATAGTATGCAAATAATTTATATTACTCAACACAAAAAATTAAAATAAAATATATTTGCCACAATGACAGCTAGCACACGCCAATATACCAACAAAAAAATCGAAATCTAAACTCAAGCGAAAATAAAAACTAGATATAAAAACGTAAACGGAATAGTCAGGTAAGCCTTTCTGCAAAAGCCACAAAAGTAAATTCAACAAAAAATGCCACATTGCCATATCAGGCTCCCTTTCCTAGATCCTTGTATCAAACTCCCTGTATCTAATTTATTCGGCCTCCAAGAGAATTATTGTCTTTCATGAATATGAACCGCTTTGTTTAAACTGATCAAATTTTTTATTAAACCTCTAAGTCGTGACCTCTAAGAGTTTGGGCTATATTCTTTATGGAAGATATATTATTATGGTGGATTATTAGCATTGTCTTTGTGTTGGTGGGTTTAGAGTCAACATTTTCTTTAAGATGGTTGTTTTTTATTGCGTCCTCTCCTCATCCACCGTCTTAAATAGTAAGCCTTATTTATTTAATTGTTGTTGTTGGTATTTTTTGTTGGTGTTTTTGTGGTGTGAATAGATGTTGGAGACTCTAGACGGGGATCCGTGGGGGCGGCCTTATCGAGCGGTTCGAGGGAAACTTCGAGCCGCCCGCCGCGCCACCGCTTACGGATCCCCGTCTAGAGTCTCCAACATGATCAATAGAAATGCTGATCACCACCCGAGGAAGCTCATACAGTGAGGAAACGTTGTTGGCGACGGCTACGGTCTCGCATATGGTGAGCCGCATACGGCGCCTTGGCCTGAAGGGGGCCCTCAACAAGTTGGAGGCCATGGTCTTTCATGGCCCTCGGCGGGCACCACCACCCGATATCCACATCGTGGTTGGGGGGGGGCTCCAATTGCTATCGAGTTTACCATGAAGTACCTAGGATTGGTGATCGACAGTCTTCACCAAACTTATTCAGCAAACTTCACCCTGTGAGCTAACCTTGACTGACCTTGTGAGATAATCTAACCTTGTAAGCTTTTTTTTCACCACCTCGTTTCCTGAAGTGTGGGGGGCGACGGATGTCCCCGAGTCCGTCCGTAACCTTACCTTGTGAGCTAACCTAACCTTGTGAGCTTATTGTACCTTGTACCAGAGCTAACCTGACATTGTGAGCTAACCTAACCTTGTGAGCTAACCTAACCTTGTGAGCTTATCTAACCTTATGAGATAACCGTACCTTATGAGCTAATCTCTTGGGCGTACGGTTGGCGCATTGGTTGAGCGATTGACTGCTCTGCGTGTCGCGGGTTCGATTCCCGACTTGTTCCGGCTCTGGGTGTTGCATATGTGAGTTTATGTTTGTAATCGCGACAAGAATAAAGTGGTGGGCTAGGAAGTGGGGGAACAGTTAAAAAAAAATAGAAACGATATTTTAAATGGTGTGTCTTATTGTTTAAAGAAATCCTGCTTTGCTGGAAGTTATAACCTGAAGTGCAAATATGGTGCAGTTCAGATTAGTGCACACTGTTTCATGACTTGCATTGTCCTAACACCTGTAGTTGGCCAACTTAATGGGCGATAGAATGAATTATTATTACTTGCAAATTTTTATTGTTGACTTTCAAGTGCCGCTAAATGGCCTAGTTGAAATAAATATTTTTGACTTTGATTTAATGAAGCTACTGACAATGTACTTCCTACTCATTACGTAGTTTGCAGCTGATAGATAATGTAGATTTACCAATGAACAACACAAAACAAACCATACGTCTAGCCACAGAATACCAGCATGTACCATTTCCATTAATTTTAACCAACACGAATATAATTGCCACACCGCAACACATTGTAGTACCCTTCACATACATCATACCTAGTAATTATCATCATTAATTTATATGACTGTTCATTACTGCTATTGATTAGTGAGAAGCTCGTGGCTAAATTATAGCTGCTGCACTGATCAATCATCGAGGTGAAGTAACGCTTACGCTTCCTCACATAACATTTGTTGCGGGTCGGCTAAGCACAGCTGCTTATGCTGTTAGAAAGTTAAGACAGTTAACGGATGTAGAAACAGCGCATTTGGTCTATTTTAGTTACTTTCAAAGTATTATATCATACTAGCTGCCCCACGCGGCTGTCTCCCGTCAACTGGGTACCTACCTACCCATCTATAGTTCGTTCAATCCACGAAGACGCGCCCCACCAATTATATGATTAGTCTATTCTTCTTCTTTATATTATTACAATGGTTAGTCTATTCATTGTAGTGTGCGTGTGTACTCATAGGTAATTAGTGTGTACCGATAACAATCAAATATTGACGGAACCTTGCACACATATACTATAAACGGTTAGGAGGAATAGTGGTGGGGCGCGTCTTCGTGGATTGAACGAACTATACCCTATCTACGTTACTTACCCTACATACATTATTGTTGCGTAACTTAAACCGTTTACGCAGCGCACGCAACTGAAGCTCTCAAAAGGGAACAAATTTGCCCGTTTTTGCAACTTTTTTCATTTATGCTCCACTCCTATTGGTCGTAGCCTGATATAGCCTATAACCTTGTTCGATAAATGGACTATCCAATACAAAAATAATTTTTCAATTCCAACCAGTAGTACCTGAGATTAGCGCGTTCAAACAAACAAACAAACTCTTCAGCTTTATAATATTATATTATAGTATAGATAGTATTTTGCTGTGAAAGAAATTAATGAATGTATAATATGTATATATTGTAAAAAAAAAATTTTTAAGAGTGTTGGTGGTAGTGGAGTTATAGATTTTCTTGCCCGTTCTTCTACATAACAAGCTACTTTTGCGAATGGACAGTAGAATCAATTATATTACTTTTAAATTTAAATTCTTGGCGTTCAACAGTGTGGCTAAGTGGCCTAATTGAAATAAAGAATTTTGACTTTGACTATGCCGAAGTCAGTCCGTGAATGGGTGACCAATTCATTACTGAGAGTTGTCCGACCTCGGAAAGGACGCTAAGGTCCCCGCCATAGTCAGATGCCTGAAATGTGTCACCAGTCTTGCCAAGGGATGTCATGTTATCCAGTTACTGGATTGTGGAGGTCAGAGCAGTCGCTCCATGTAAAATACTGATGTTTAGCTGAATCTGGTTACATTGGAAGCCAACCCCAATAAAGATAATAATACTATAGCACAGATAATATAATACTAGCATATAGATGCCTCATCCCATACAAAGAAACCGTGCCGACGTAACTAGCGTTTTTCATCAGATTAATCTTGTTATTTTTGTAAGTAAATCAATCGCGTTAGATCCCGTTTCACGGCAATAGATGGTGTTATCAGCGACTTGCAAATAAAAGGGATAACTAGGTTCGTGCATATTTTTTCTTTAAATATAGTGAAGGTTCGTTTTATAGTATTTTTTTGCACGTTTTTACAGTCTTTTTGCACCAAAATGTGTTACAATGCAGATTTAAAAATTCGAGTGGAATGCCTCAGAAATTTAAAAATGCGCCATCTACTGGCATCAATTTTAAATGATCCGTTAAAAATCTTTGAAATGTGAATTAAGGGCCCAATATTCCATAATTTTGTTCTTAGGAGAGTTGATTAAATAAGAACATACAATTTATATGTTCAATTACAGAAAATGTTTATTATACACACAATTATTATATTCTATTGAATTGTGTGTACATGTCGCGCCATCTAGTGAGATTTATTTGAACCAAGTTTCCTTTATTAGCAATGAGACCCCGTGACTATAGTAAGTAGAATAATAAATTAAGTCATTAAAAAGCTTTTTTTAAAACAAGAATACTAAAAAACTACTAAAATACTTAAACACTACACAAACACTACTTAAATACTTCAATTGTGCGTACAGCTAAGGAGTGGAGTTCCCTGCCGGAGTCTGTATTTCCTGAGAGCTACAACCTGGGTGTCTCTATGTCAAGAGTGAATAGGTTTCTTCTAGATAAGCGCGCTACATCGTCGACCTCATCATCACTTACCATCAGGTGAGATAGTGGTCAAGCGCGATACTATCAATAATAATAATTTTAAAAAAAAGTTTCTTTAGTATTCTTCTCAGCAAACCCTTTGATACCACCCCATTTGATACCGATATCATGGCAGTGCACAAAAAATAACTAGTCCGCCATCTTGTGCCGTCCGTCATATTGGATTTAGAATCATCAAAATCAAAATCAAATATTTTTATTTTACATAGGCCTACATGGGCACTTATAAAACGTCGACAAAAGGTGCACGGTTCGGGTTAGTCGTTTCCTATGGAGAAGAACCGGCAAGAAACTCCATGGTTACTCTTTTAAATTGTTTTGTTTACAATATTTCCATGTTACAGCATTAGTACTTGGATATGGGGGGACAACGTAGGCCCGACAATAAGTCGTACGAAAAAAAAATAAAAAATGCACGAAATAAAAAGTTAACAAATGTTAACAATCATCTAGAAAACTAGAAAGCCTACAATGTTCACACATTCACAATAGGTAAAAGAATCTATACAAAGGTAAAAAAAAAAAAAAAAAAAACCACAACACTAAATTTAACATGTGGCACAAATACTGTAATCAGTGCTGTAACTATTCTTAGCTAAGGGCTATAATAATAATAATAATAATAATAAATCATTTATTTCAGATTCATCTTACGATTACATCCATATTTGTTAGTACAATTGCGAGCTTACAAACTAGTGTTAGTAATAATTTATTTAATAAAACAGTTCCTAGTTGGCAGGTTCGGTTGGACTCCCCGATGATGGTGACAAATCACTATATGACAGCGTGTTGTATGGTCGGGTGTCAGATATAATAAAACATCCCAAAATGTGGTGTAAGACTGACTTTATTATGTTGATACTATGACTTATATATTGGTTACACACATTGAAATAGAGGTTGCATACGTACTACATCACACCTCCCAAGGCAATAAAAAAAAAAGTATTCCTTTGCATGGATACTTTTTTTTTTTTTTTTTTTATATATATATAAAACTACGTAATGTGGTTACAAATTTAATGTAAAATTACTGTTTATTATCTACGAGTAATGGTTATGCGTTTGAGTTACTCGCAGGTTTTTTTTTTTTTATATATAAGTATATTAATAAACAACTTATAACTAAGATTACAGTTGTTGTATCGCTTGTGTTTATATACAAGCGAATTGCTTTTTTTTTTTTTTTCCAAACTTATACCTAAGATTACAGTTGAGTTCTGTGTTTACAAATAAAACATGTAAGTACTTTTTGTTGGCACCATTCATTCAGGGCATCACGAGTGCATATCATTTTACAGCCACGATCGCAACGAAGGTCAGTAACCTAGGTATTGTTGCTAAGTATACAATATATTATGACTTTATGAGTAATACAACTTCGTTCTGTTTTTATGAATAACATCAATTTTTCCATTAATGTTTACCTCTACATTTGGCGACAAATCTCTAATAACAGTGTAGGGACCATTATAAAGGTTTGAGAGCTTATTACCAGTTTCATTTTTAATCAATATTTTATCATTTGGTTTATATTCTACAGGTCTTACATATTTATCATATCTGTTTTTCCTTTCTAATTTCGAGTTAATCAAGTTTTCCCGTGCTTCTGTTTGTGAAATCTGTAATCTATATTTAAGCTCAAGGGGATAACTGTCATAATTGTATAGTGGTTCTACTGTTCTTAAAAGGTTACTTGGTAAGTTACATTTCTTTCCATACACAAGTTCGAAGGGAGTAAATTTTGTCGATGAATGTACTGTGGTGTTGTATGCAAAGGCCCAAAAAGGTAACCATGAACTCCATGAGTCTGGTCTTTGATTGATGTGCATTCTTAAAAAGGCCCCTAGGGTTTTGTGAGAATTCTCCAGTGCACCAATGCTCTGGTGATGATAGGCTGTTGAGTTCAGTTTGGAAATATTAAGAATTGTACATACCGCTTTGAATGTCTCTGACATAAACTCCGTTCCTCTGTCAGTAGCGATTTCCCGAGGCACACCGTGCACGAGGATGAAGTTGTTGACGAACACACGAGCGACTTCAGCTGCTGTTCTATTCACTAGTGGATAAGCGCATACATATTTTGATAGTTCACATTGAAGTGTTAAAATATACGTGTAGTTATAGTAATCTCTATCAAGAGGCCCTACTATGTCTAAAAATATCTTCTCAAATGATGATTGTGCCGTTGTGGTTATTACCATGGGTTCTTTTACCATAACCGTATACTTTTGTTTTTGACAAATAGGGCATTTTTTAACATAGTTATTTATATCCTTTTCGAGACCCGGCCAGAAATAATATTTTTTAATGTTGTTAATCATTCTTTTTGTGCCTGCGTGGCCACTTGTGGGTAATAAGTGAAAGTCATTTAAAATGACTCTCCGATCTTCTAAATTATCTACTTTTTCTATATTATTTAAAATACACAATCGCGGTCCTTCCCATTTAGTATATCTTTTAACCTCATTAGTTATTTTTCCTAAGAATAAGTTATGGGATTTATTTTTCACGAAACATATTTCATGTATGTCATTAACTTTACAGAAATCGCACATCGCTCTCACAAATGCGGCTGGCGTCAGTTGTGATCGAGCAGATGGATTTATATACAACATCATTTTTGCTTGATCATATGAAAATATATTATTTCCCTTATATATTCTATTCGTTTTTTGTAGCCTGTTTAGACTTGTTTTATCAATGAATTGCAGCTCTACTGCATTACTAGGCTTGTTGATTGTTCCCACAATCCTTGCTTGATCTTCTTGATCCGGGACACAGTTGTCTGCGGTATCTTCCGGAATATGAGAAGTTTGTTCTAATCGTTTTATCTGTGCTCGTGTCATTACAAATAAACTTTCGTGCATGTTCTTTAAATCTTTCGATGATATTGGAATTCGAGATAAAGCATCGGCGGCTGCATTTTGTTGACCTTTGACATATTCTATTAAATAGTCATATTCTTCTAAACATAATCTAAATTTGAGTAGTCTACTTGATGGCTCCTTTAAGCTAAATAAATATACCAGTGGTTTGTGGTCAGTTACTATTTTGAATGGACGACCATACAAATAGGGTCTATAATGTTTTACGGCCCATACTATAGCCAGGAGTTCTTTTTCAATAGTCGGGTAATTACGTTCAGCTTTGTTTAAACTCCTACTGGCGTAAGCGACTGGCCGACCATTGCCGTTGGATAAAACCGCTCCTATCGCGTACCCTGACGCATCAGTTTGTACAATAAACTGATTTTTATCTGATAAATCCGGATATTGGAGAACTGGTGGTGTAGACATACATTCTTTAAGTGTCTGAAATGCCTTTTGTGCATCGCTATTCCAAATGAATTCTACATTTTTTCTACACAAAATATTTAAACTGTTTGCAATTTCAGCAAAATTTGGAATAAATTTGCGATAATAATTCGCTAAGGCTACAAAACGCTTTACTTCATTTGTGTTTTGGGGAATTGGATAGTTTTGTATAGCACTAATCTTTTCTGGATCGGGTAGTACACCGTTATCTGTTACGACGTGGCCTAAATAGAGCATTTCCTTTTTAAGAAAGTCGCATTTCATCGGATTTAATTTTAAATTGACACTGCGTAATCTTTCTAGTACTTCGATTAAATTTTTGTTATGATTTGATAAGTCCCGTCCCATTATAATTAAATCGTCCTGATAACATAAACATTTTTCATAATTAAGGCCCGCCATTGCCATTGTCATCATTCGGGCAAATGAGTTCGGGCTTGTCTTAAGACCCATTGGCATTCTAGTCATTTGATATTGACCTGAATGAAAAGCTGTAAATTTCCTACTATCTGGTTCAAGTTCCACGTTATAAAACCCTTGGCTTAAGTCTAAGTGCGTAAAATAAATGCAACCAGAAAGCGAGTCTAATATCTCATGAATATTTGGCAGTGGGAATTTATCATTTTGAACACAGTTATTTAACTTTCGGTAATCAATGACTAGACGCCATTTCTTCTCTCCATTTGATTTCTTTGGTACTAATAGAACGGGACTAGACCATTCGCTATTACAGGGTTCTATTATACCTTGTTCGAGCATGCGGTTAATTTGATTCTGTATATCCCCTTTTTGTGAATGTGGGAGCCTGTAAGGTTTGCTGTAACTTGGTCTAGTACCGGGTTGTATTGGTATTGAATGTTTATATATAGTTGTCGTAGTGAGTTGGTCTCCTTCGAGATAAAAGATATCGTTATACTTTGCGCATATGTTCCTAATGCTGATTTTTTCCTCCTTATTTAGATGATCTAATTTTAATAAGGGAAGCAGTTTTTTGACTCGTTCTGCATGTTTCCTTGGCTTGTCAAATATACAGATATTATAATCTCTTGCTTTATGTATTTTAGGATTAATGCTATGTACATAAAAATCGTTTTCTGTTGTGTTCAAAATTCTTATTGGTAGCTTTCCGTCCGCGGGGCTTGCTATTGTACTTGCTAAAAATATTCCGTTTCCTATCTGCTCTGCGCAAACTACACAATCTTCTGTTATATCGGTCGTAATGTAATGTGTGCTTTCGGACCTAGCGGGTATAGTTAGCGTCTCGTTATGTTTGGTAATAGGCACACAAATTTCTTTATTGTTATTATACATAACTAAGGAGTAATTTTTGAAGTTAATAATCGAATGATATTTGCCAAAAAGTCTTGGCCTAAAATGCCACTTGCCTTACAGGGTAAGGATTCAAATACGTAGAATTTATGGCTTAGAATTTGTTCACCTGCTCTTAATTCAAGATAAACAAAACCGATCGCTTAAATTTTTCCACCAATACCATTTACAACAAGTTTTCCTTTTTGGATGGGTTCATTCAACTCAGCAATGTGTTTATATTTTATGGCCGATATGGATGCTCCGGTGTCGATTAGCCACGTATATGTAAGATTGTTATGTTTAGAGTGTAATGCAATATGATATATGCTACTACATGACATCATTACGCTTTTATTCACGAAAAAACTCTTCTGAATTATTATTATCATTGTTATTTTCAGATTGATTTTCTCGCGGATTTGAATCTGTCAAAATATGCGTATTTTGTTGCTGTTCCTGGTGAATAGTAGCTTGGTTAAAAAAAAACCTACCTTTAGCTCCACGGTTAAATGCGCCGCGGCCACGAGATCTCCATCCACCGCGACCTGTTTGCGATATTCGATCATCCCTCCGTTCCGCCGGTGGCGTTGATTGTCCTCGTCCTCGTGACATCCCCTGGCCTCTGGAATGCCTATATTGGTAGTAATTGTTATTACGACGCATAAATAAAATGTCACCTGACGTGGACGGTGTTGAAACTTCCTCATCGATGGCTGCTTGTATGGCATCACTTAAAGATGTAAATTGTCGTGCTGCTATTATTGTGCTTAGTCGACGATTTCTTAATCCGTCGGCAAAACTTTTAATGGCTGATTTTTCGTTAATAGGCTTCAATATTTCGTAGCTAGACTCATTGCCTTCTGATTGGGAAATCGTCAAGTCAACAAACAAATCAGTTATTTTCTTACCGTAGTCATCTATAGTAAGATCATTTTGTTTCAAATTGTACAATTTGTGTTGTAGAGCTGTTGCTGATTTTTTTGGTAACAGACATTTCATAGCCTTTACTAACTCATTAACACTATCATACTTTGCATTAAGTTTAAGTTTAGCAGACTGCGAAAGTCGACTTTTTAAAACAAAATTTATCAATTTAATTTGTCCGTCCACGTCAAGTTCCGTTTCATAGTATTCTACGCCATCAATGAGCTGTTTCGTATTTGTGCCGTCGTCATTTAGAACTGGTAATAAGCTCAAGGCGATTTTTAAATCGAATTTCGCCATATTTTGTTCAATAATTGACTCTTCAGTCGATGAATTATTACACAAATCTAAAATATTGTCATACAGGTTTACAAAATCTTTGTTAAATTTATTAAATTTACATAATTCCTCGTCTTTTAATCCGGTTTTAAGTAGCCTTAAATGGTCTAAGCTCTCATTGAAATTACTCTGCAATTTATCGGCCTCTTTTAGTTTTTTCAAAACAATTTCACCCTTTCGTCTACTTGGTCCTATTTTTATTAAATATATTCTTATCTTACCAAGGTCATTGTATATCTGTAACAATTCGTCATACATAACTGTCCATAATTTTATAGTTCATATACCAAATGCAAGTTCATATCGCGACTATGATTCCACTGCTGCACGCATACACTGCCCATGTTAGAATTACCACACTTTCACATTCATTAGAACACAGAACTCACAAGAACACTAGCCGAATTGTATGATTTGTTACACGCCTCTGTGTTGTCAGGGATTCTTGTTGGAAGCGTGGACCCGACGTTCCTCGCCTGCAGACACGTTACAAGCACCGTCGCGACACCTTCTGGATCGATCCACAGAACGCCTTAAGATGTGTCTTGTTATCTGCTCTCGCGCCCAGGACTCATGACATCTTTTGTAAATTTTAAAGATGGAGTATAGTGCACCGATGAATAATATCGTGCAAATTATTGTTAGCACGATACTTATGGCCGATAAATGAAATTTAAATTCCTCTACCGTCGCTGTGTTTTTAGGGGCGCTATTTTGATTGAGGAAAACCTCCTCATTAGTTACTTTTGAGTTGCACATTTTTCAAAGTCACTTTTAATATATTTTCCACTTAAACAGTTGCCACACTGAGCAAAACCGATACTAATCGCGTACATGATTCAAGCCCTGTTTAGTGGCAGGGTCGCCATGTATGGTCGGGTGTCAGATATAATAAAACATCCCAAAATGTGGTGTAAGACTGACTTTATTATGTTGATACTATGACTTATATATTGGTTACACACATTGAAATAGAGGTTGCATACGTACTACATCACAGTGTAGCCGTATCCAGCGAGCCAGTATCGGAGAGTCCCACCGGTCTGCAAGCGCGCGTAGGATGGTGTTGGGACTGTCGTGCGTGCGGCGCATGATAGAAGCGCACCGTTTGCGCATAATAGCGGCAAAGCCGTCAATGTCAGCCGCCGCGAACATCGCAGAAGCACTGCAGTGGCGCGGCAGCCCCATCAGCACCCGGAACGCGTTATTGTATTGAACGCGCAGATCGCTGTATGTCCGCTGTGTATAGTTAACCCACAAGCTGCAGGTGCAAAAGGACTGACAGTACGCTTTAAAAAGCGCAACTTTGACAGCCCTCGTGCACCGTGAAAACCTGCGGGCCAACATGTTGCATCGGACAGACAGCGCCCTGCGCTCCCTTTCAATATCCACACTGTCCTTAAGGTCCTCAGTGACCCAGTGGCCCAAATACTTGAATTGCTCGACTTTGTTTAGAGCTGTACCACTTAAGGTGAATTTCGGAACGAATGTATACCTCTTGTTGTCCGGCCTGAAAACCATTATTTCACTCTTTTTTGTGTTGTATTTTAGCCCATGAGTCACCGCGTAGGACTCACACACTTTCAGGAGCCTTCGCAAGGCACCAATCGATGGGCTCAGCAGCACCATATCGTCTGCGTAGCTGATGTTATTCACACACACTCCATCTATATGGCACCCGATGCCGGTGCCACTGAGCTCATCGATCAGTCGGTCGACGTACAGGTTGAAGAGCGTGGGAGAGGTCAGCCCCCCCTGCCTCACCCCGCACTCCAGCCCGTACTCGTCCGAGAGAGCGCCCGCCCATCTTACAAAATTCCTTTGATTGTTATACCAATGCATAAATAATAACAGGATTTCCCTAGGAAGACAAGTTTCATCCCTTAATTTACCCCACAGAATATCGTACGATACAAGATCGAACGCTCTCGATAAATCAAGGTAGCATGCATACACTGGGGTTTTTCTACTCGTGTAATACTGTACAGTCTGCTTGAGGCACAGGATAGCACTCTCGGTGGAAAGCCCGGGCCTGAAGCCGAACTGAGCGTCGTTTAGCGAGACGTGTTTATCCAGGTGCTGACCAAGCAGACTGTCCAGCACTTTGGCGACCACTGTGGCTAGAGAAATTGGTCTATAGTTGTTTACATCTGATGTATCACCAGTTTTATTTTTGATGATTGGTACAACTATAGTACGCATTAAATTATCGGGCAGATGAGAGTGTCCTAAACACAGGGTAAAAAACATTGAAAGCACTCTAGGTAGGTGTACACCTGCGTGCTGCAAGTGCTCGATGCTAAGGTTGTCGTGACCCGGGGATTTACCCCTCACCATGCCTCTGATCACAGCACGCACTTCATTCGCAGTAAAATGAACACTACGCTCACCACCCTCCTCAGCATCGAGCCCCCGCCGCGCCAGGCCCAGAGGAGAATCCACCCTGAAATGGCGGGAGAACATAGTGGCGATCTCGCTCGGCTCGTGCACTCCCGCGATACTGACGGGGAGGCCCGGCTTATGATTCATTTTATTGGTGTTTTTCCAGAACTGACCAAATTTCTTGTTTGAGTGAAGTTCAGCTATAATGTCCAATTTTATCTGTTTTTGGTTATCCTGACACCACTTTAATTTTGATTTAAAAACGCGCCTAGTTTCACACATATCATTATAAAGACGGCCAGCCCCGGGCTTACCCCCATACAACCAAGCCTGAAAACATAGCCGGGCCCTCCCATGAGCGCCACGGACGTGCCTGTTCCACCCGGTAATGTATTTACCTCTACGCTTTTCGGTAACATTATAACTACTTAAAGCGACCTCCGACAGAACACAAATAATCTCATCGTACATGTTATCTAATATGATTTTATGACTTTTGTTACAACACATATTATCTGAGCAGTTTCTCAATTCCGAAGGAAAATCTATTTCACGTAGTCTAGAGTGACATACATTTTTAAATTTCGCTATCTGAGCCGAGTCACGTTCACCCCAGACTATTCTATTTACACAAACAGCAGGTATACAAATCTTAGGTTTAACTAAATTAAAATTACATAGTATAGACACAGGGTAATGATCCGACCAGTAGGTATTATACAACACAGAGGCCGCGGACACAGAGCACCTGATGTTTATAAAACGACGATAGGCTACCCCCTTTGGCCAGAAATCATCACTCAGGAAATTTACTAAGAAACGTTTTGGTACGAATATTTTGTATGATTCGTAATCTTTCGCTAACTTCATGTCCATTTTTTCAATGTTAACATCAATATTAATTTTCTTCATAATGTATGTACGGATGTCACACAAGGACACGCCCTTCGCCACATTATAAATGTACATAGGAATCTTAGTTTCCGCTGCAATAAAATTACTTCCAGGCTCAGGAGTTGCTTTTCCTCGTTTCCCAACAAAACGGTTTCGTGACCTTTTGTGTTGGACACGAACCCACTGGTCACTCGGGGCCTGTGTCTTCCATTTCCCTTCTCGTACAATCTCCGCCAACGATTTCTGCTTAGGTGCGATAAGGCCGGACCCATTTTTGTTGACCGTGTGTCCTACGGCCGAGTCGAGTGGTGGTGGTATCGGCTCAGTACAGGCGGCCTGTTTAGACAGCCGCGGTGTCGGCGGGGTGAGGGGCAGGGGATCGCCGCGGCCGCCACCCGCCGCACTGTGCACCGGTGGCGGCGGGGGATCGACGGCGAGCTGCGCGGGTGTAGACGCAAAAGAGTCGAACAGCTGGCCTATGACGTGCGTCATCGTAGCCGCGTCTCGTAGTTCGAGGGTAGGATCGTGCTCCTTTTTTTGTGGCGCTGCTTCACTACTACCCTCCGATATCTGATGCTCAAAAATATTGTGAAAACTGGATTTTAGTGCAGATTCCACTATAGTTTGTTGTTGATAGCATTCACTAGTGCCTTCATTGCACTCTAGCGACAACCCCATGGGACCACTATCGCACTCATAGCTTGCGACACATGCACCTCTTCTGGGGTTAACATTACACCATCCTGATGAAAGATGCTGCACCTCACTCCTCAACTGGTCCATCTGCGTAACTGTAGCATAGTCTTCTTTCATCATGTCGAGATCTTGCCGCAGCTTATCAATGTCTTTCAAAAGCCTCGTCACGTCGACATGGTCGAACAGAACCGGGGGTAACTTCTCAAGGTCGCGGGCCACGAACACTGGGATATCCTCGGAGTCGGTTCCGCGGATCAGACAGATGATGTCGTCTATGTCTCGAATATTTTTCCCCGCCTTCCTACGCTTTATCTTACGTTTTATTGTTGGCAAGGAATCGAACAACAACTTCTTCGCCGTTACAATATCAGTTTCGGAGAAAGCGCTAGCACAGATTCTGCTTATACTTTCATCGTCCATCACGGATATTTTATTATGGACGAAGGCCAAAACTTCGTTAATAACTACATTGCAATTTGCACATTTAACCACAGAGGACATTTTTAAATCCTCGATACACACCGTCACGCACGATATCCAACCGTTTGCAAGCGCGCGCGCGGCCTGACTGACTTTTATAATGATGATTGAAAAATATTGTAAAAAGTCTAATTAAAAGAGAAAAAAAATGAGATTGAGAATAGTTAGAGATATCCATATATTTGTGCCGTTTATGAGTTACCAGGGAAAGATAAAAAATTTGGCTTTGACACCCTCTGCGCATGCGGCGCGCAGAGGGTGTCAAAGCCAAATTTTTTATCTTCAACGTAGTCCTTGATTTTATAATATGCTTTTTTAACAAGGACACGTTTGATGTAGTTTTTGAACTTTCCATCGGTCAGTTCTATAACTGACTTAGGCAACTTGTTATAAAAGCGTATACTGTTTATAAGAAAAGACTTGCTAGTTTTCGTTAATCTGAATTTGGGTATTACAATTTCGTGCTTACTGCGTGTATTTAAATTATGGAAGTCACTTCTAGTTTTAAAAAGCCCTCGATTTTTGCGGACATACAAAATACATTCCAAAATATAAAGTGAAGGTAGAGTCAGTATATCGATCTCTTTAAATTTTTCTCTGAGGGACTCGCGAGGACCCATTTTATAGATCGCGCGGATTGCCCTCTTTTGCAAGATAAAAATTGAGTCAACGTCTGCTGCTGACCCCCACAGCAGAATGCCATAAGACATAATACTTAGCTAACCGTGCATTGTCATCCAAACTAAACTTGTATGCAAAATTTAATCTTAATCGGTGGAGGATAACTGCTTTAAAACTCAGTTGCAAAATTTGACCCGACATTGACATACATTCATACATTGCAAGTTAAAAGCTTGTAAAAAGGGAAAAGGCTGGGCAGATTGATTATTCATAAGTGATATTCAGGGTCTCGTGGCTGTATTAAAGCCATACAGTTAGCCGTTCATTAGGTGTTGCTGTCAACATAGGTTCGATTCCGGGGTTGAACAAAGTATTACTAGGTTTCTCCATCTGGATTTTCTCAGTCGGAGCCGGAGCCTGGGGCTCTACTCCCTAAGCACGAAGTCCGTAGTTTCGGTCTTCGTTACGGGCGTTACCTACTCCGTATTACCTACGGACGGATGATTTGTTCGGAGCCCGAACTAAGAATAAATGACAATACAATTTGAAAGTTGTACCTACTCCCGATGTGTTTTTACCGGTCCGAAAAATTTAACTTAACACTTGTTTTTTTTCACTTCCAAATTTCGGGATACTTTCGGACGGGACCCGTAACTTCGTTGACGGAGATAAGGAGTAGACCCCTGGATTTGTGCCTGGTTTAAAGCCCGGCTTTCTATTACTTGGGATTCAAAAATAATTTGTAACTCGTTGTATGTTAATTTTAAAATACATATACTTTTGTTTACCTATTTTACTTCAATAGTTAATTCAATTTTTTATGCACCTGACATAATGTTATCTCTCTACCACTGTTGGTTGACTGGTAGAGTATGTACTTGTATGTTTCATGAATTTTAAATAAAAAATAAACTCGAAATCATTGGTGTAACTTATCATCAATACATATAATAAATCTGTAGAAAAGTAATTTTTGTACATCGAAAATATTACCAAAAAAATAGCCAGGGTGTTAAAGGATAACCAACAGAACCAATTTCCGGAATTTTTGGAATTTTTGTCTGTTTGTCTGTTTATTTGTGCACGCATCACGAGAAATGTACGAAACCAATGTATATAACTTTTATACATAAAAATCGTGCGTAACTTGAAGAATTACTTAGTTTTTGTTTCATCGCAATCGGTTCACGCTATCAAAAGTTAGTTGAATTTAAAGTGTTCAAGAAGTGAAATTATCACAACACACGCAATTCAGATTCTCGGAGAGTTGAACTCGATAATCGATAGATGGCGTTGTGCATTTGTAGTCATTTTCTGAATGGCGGTGTTAAGATTCTCTGCGATAAAGATATAGAAATAAAAATGGTAGGTAGGTAAGTAGGGTAGGCAGGAAGGTAAGTATAGTAGGATTGGCAGACAGATGACGGGAGCGAAGCCGCGGACACAGCTAGTACCTAATATAATATACAGCTTTGCCTAAGACTCAGGCCTCAGTTTGATAGAAGCTTAATAGTGTCCCATATCTCGCGTGCTCACCTTCTACAACGCCCCCCTAAATCCAGAAGACGACTTATTTTCCTACCCAAACAAAAAGTTCCATCAAATTCCCATCTTCAGGTACCCACATTTCAAAATATAATATTCCTTTATCAAGTAAATTCCACCATTAATAATAACAAGAGCTTATTATAAATGCGTATCACAACCCATTCTTGTTTGTAACAAAGTGTATGACATAACGGAAGGGCATCACGTCCCGCAAATTTGTCTTCTGGCAACTTTTTAGATGGTATTGCCACCAGTAAAAAAGCGATGGCAATAAAACATGCATTTGTAAGAGTTCACGACTTGTGAGAGTGAAGTTTTAGAATTCTGTGATCCACGTATAAAGGGCCCTACTATTGGTTAACTTCCAAGAATTAATAATTCTATAGACAATGCTTTATTTCATTTGTAAATGATTTTCTAAGTTAGTAGTTTAGTTTAATAGCCTGACGGTAGTTAAGCTTATATTGTTGAACGCTTAACATGATTTTAGCGGCATTTTATTAAATTGAAATCACAAAAAATATTTATGTACGGCAATTAGTAAATCTTCAAGAGCGTGGAACTATTAAACTATTACTACTACTAAACGCAAAAAAAAACCATCCAAGTGCGAGTTGAATTCACATTTTGCTGGTTTTGTAAGGCCTATATTCACCAAAATCATTAGGTCACATTACTAAAGTTCATAAACAATGACAGTACCTACCAAACATTGCTCGATTTAGAAGTTTGAGTTTTTCGCAGATCCAAAAGATTGCAAACTTGCCCCCCTAGCCAAGTTAAAAACGTTTCCTATCGAATCTCTTTCTGCAATCGTTAACGCTTTATGATATTCACTTTAACTTGATACCTGCAGGCGTTCCGTTTTGTGGCACGAAATCCTAAAAAGATAAAATGTATTAAGACACTCTAAATACGAGTAGTTCAGTCAATTGATACAAAAGAATAAATAAAAACGCTAGACAAGAAAATTCTAAATGAATTGAAAAAAAATGTGTCATCTTTTTCAACGCGTAGCCCGTAGCACACTGTCTACAACGATAGGTTTGCTACGAAATAATCGTAGCCGACGTAGCTGGACATCGTAAAACTCGCTACGCCGTAGCAACAATAAAATCGTTTAAAATACCCTCAAGATGAAGCGATTCTCGTCTCCAAGGCATGGTCCGCTATTAGATTTTATTAAAGTGGATAAAACGTGGGACTCTTTTAATGTTTTAGGAAGCTCATAATCAAATGGTTACCGCACTTATGTCGGATGGGTACTTTACATTGTAACGTCTTCATTTTTTGGAGAGTGAAATGTAAGTCTGGCCAGTAATGTTCTAGTGTTATTTTAGAGTTGAACTAGACCCGCACGCACACCTCGATCAGTCACAGGACCGATCGAGGTGGCGACACTTGGGGAGACCTATGTCCAGTAGTGGACGTCTTTAGGCTGAAATGATGATGATGATGGATAGGTAGTATGTCTTGGACTGGAGCTGGGATTTATCTGTTGATCAATTAAGGTGGCTTATTAATGGAAAGTTAGTTAGTTTGTAAGAATATAAGAACCCCATGCCATGCATGTGTATGCATCATCATCTGCCTGGCCTTTTCCCAACCATGCTGGAGTTGGCTACGCAGATGCAGTTAAATACAGATGCAGATGCAGTTATTATATATCGAAGAACTTAATGCACTGGCCGTCCCAATCAGTGTACTGCGTAACATGATACCCTTTCGTAAAACTGTTTGACCGACTTTCGGGAACTAACTTCTTCTTCGTCGGTACTCTTGACAGAGCGGTAGTGGTCACTATGTTGCAGTGAAACTAAGACTTCGGGCTTACATGATTTGTCTCACTATGCAACGCCATCCCTTTCTGTCGGCTGTTACTCGGGTTGCACGCACGCAATGGACAACCTACTGCAGACTTGATCTTGTTAGTCCATCGCATGGGGGACCTGCCACACGCTCTCGTTCCTTTCACTCTACCTTGGACCTTAAGCCGCTCAATAGAATCGTTGCCTCGTTGGGAGACGTGACCAAAGATGCGGGAACTAATAATGATCTGCAAATACAGCCCAGACCAACAACTTAGCTATGCGAAATCAGAGGTGGTTTGGTATATTACAATGGAAGTTCACCGATCCAGGGTACTCATTCTTTTAGGTTAACCTAGAAGATGGACGCGTGCGGCTGATATTTAAACTAGAGCTTTTTGAATTCAGAAAGCTAATATTGATTAGCTAAAATTAGCTTTGTGAGTTCAAAGAGCTCTATCATCATCAACATCATCATATCAGCAGAAAGACGTCCACTGCTGGACATAGTGAGCCACCAAGCGTCGCCACATTGATCGGTCCCGTGCGTCTTGCATCCAGCGGATCTCCGTAACCTTCACCAGGTCATCGGTCCACCTGGTGGGAGGCCTTCCAACGCAACGTCTTCCGGTTCGCGGTCGCCACTCCAGAACTTTTCTGCCCCAACGGTTATCCGTTTTGCGAGCAATGTGCCCAGCTCAATACTCCATTTGAAATAACATTAGACATTTAAACAATCCCTTTTTAGGGTTCCGTAGCCAAATAGCAATAAACGGAACCCTCATGGATTCGTCATGTCTGTTTGTCTGTCCGTCCGTATGTCACAGCCACTTTTTTCCTAAACTATAAGAACTATGCTGTTGAAACTTGGTAAGTAGATGTATTCTGTAAACCGCATTAAGATTTTCACACTAAAATAGAAAAAAAAACAATGTTTTGGGGGTTCCCCATACTTAGACCTGAAACTCAAAAAAAAATATTATCAATCGCATACGTGTTCTGCATCTATGGATAGGTCTTCAAAAATGATATTGAGGTTTCTAACATATTTTTTTTCTAAACTGAATAGTTTGCGCGAGAGACACTTCCAAAGTGGTAAAATGTGTGTCGCCCTGTAACTTCTAAAATAAGAGAATGATAAAACTAAAACAAGTATATGATGTACATTACCATGTAAACTGCCAACAAAAGTTGGTTTAAACGAGATCTGGTAAGTAGTTTTTTAATACGTCATAAATCGTAAACCGCAATTTACCAAGTACGGAACCCTTCGTGCGCGAGTCCGACTCGCACTTGGCCGGTTTTTTTAGTTTGTTCAATCGATATTGAGTTCTATTTCGTAGACATAAGGATGGCATAAAATGTATAAACCTAGGCTGTAACCAATACCAACTGTTTACTAGAGCTGCCATTTTTCTTGTCAGCGACGCAATAGGAGTCAAAAATTTTTCTAATTCAAATTTAATATAGTTTGTGGCAAAAACTTGATAAATGCCGCTTATTATATGTTTGTTTTTATAATTTTTAGGTTTCCCTACATAAATTATTGATTTTATCTGGGAGTGAAAGAAAGAAAGAACTAAAGTATCAAAAGTATGTAAATAAATAAATCATGATGGAATTAAAGGTGTTTTTGTCACATTCAAACCGAGATTAGAATGCGGACATTCCTTAGAAATACGGAAATTGCCTCTCAATTCTCAACAAAGAAAAGCCTAAAACAATTGACGCTCACATTCTTTTGTTTGTACAATAGTAGGGGCCTTCCAGAGTTTGTGACAACTTATGAAACAGTAGCAGTGAGTGAGTTTTGAGGAGTTCAGTGACGGAGAAGGCTGTGTCTTGTTGTGCGTCGGTATTAAGTGGTGTCCCGCTAATGAATCAAAGGATACTGTGCTGTTTTATTTATAACGAATAACAACTGCATACGAGTGAAATGAAAATGCTACGATGTGCAGGTGGAGTAACCCGCCTAGACAAAGTGCGAAACGAGTATGTCAGGGGTTCATTCAAAGTAACACCGATTAGCGAGAAGGTCAAAGAAAGCAGGTTGCGTTGGTACGGCCACATACTGAGACGTGGAGATGACAACCCTATCAAAAAGGCCCTAAATATCCCCGATCGACCGCGAGGAAGGGGACGACCGCCCGCCACCTGGTGGTCAAACATGCAGAAAGAGGTCCTGAAGGAGAACATGAGCACTCAGACAACCCAGAACAGAGCTCTGTGGCGCAGATGTACCCCAGCTGAACTGGGAAGAGGGTTGGACAAAGAAGAAAGAAAGAAGACGTCGATCCTCGTAGAGAAAATAACTTGGATAAGCTTGTCTTGAACTATCTAATCCTAGCTAGCGTGAAATTTTTAACGTAATTTGTGGCTTTGTGAATCACTGGTGAGTCGGTAACTCGGTAGGTCACAAGAGTGAAAGGGATTGGCATCGCGTTATCAAAAACCAATGGATATGTATCTGATGAATATTTCAACATATTATGTGTATTTCAGGTGTCTGATCTGAAAGCTAACAGTATTAATATTTTTTTAAATTTAAATCTGTAAAATTCCAAGAATTGTTCGATAATGGTCCTAGGGCCGCCGGTTTCTAGATTGAGTAAATGGAGTTATTTGACAGATTTTCAGGCTAAAGTAGAGTTTGTCCAATATTCAACTTCACATTCTTAATTCAGATATCGGGAGCAATTGTTCATATTTAAAATAGAATTATCCTACTGGACTCCAAATTTAAATAAAAAAAAAAACTGTTTTGCAAAAAATGACTACACATGAACTACAAAGTGAAAAATAACTTTATTTTTGGAAGTCACGGTGTCTATACAGCAAAAAAATGGTACCTACGAAAGACACCGACTTCCACAAACAAAGTTATTTTTCACTTTGTAGTTTTTTATTTGGAAGTCAGTAGTATTTTTTTGCAAAAAAGTTTTTTTATTTTTCACTTTTTAGTTGTACCTACCTAATAGGCAAGTTGTGTAGTAACCTATAACGCCAGAATAGATTACTCAAATACCATGAAACTTGAAAATAACCGATCAAATGAGAGATCTGCTTACCCCTTAAGAGCGTACTGGCGTTATGTTATGTTATGAAATGGTATAAACAATAAACAGACATGCGATTGCAGCAGTCCCAAGAGATTTGCCGTTATTTATTGAAGAGTTCTGTTATATATCTTCGAAATTCTTGATCAGATCTTCACCAAAATAAAATGGGACCAATTTCGAAACATACTCTTTCAAACAAAATTTTTTTTTTTTAAATCAGTCCACAATTGACGGAGATATCGGTGAATATACATAAAAAAAAAGAAACATACAAGAAGTCGAACATAGAACCTCCTCCTTTTTCGAAGGTCGGTTAAAAATAACTTTCATTTCCGAAGTCGGTGTCTTTGGTACCTATTGTTTTCCATTTTACGACACCGACTTCGATTAAGACAGTTATTTTTCGCTTTGAAGTAGAAGTATATTGACAAGGGGTTATGTTACAACCAAAACGCAAGCTTCGTCCAATGCGCTTTGTATTCGGAATGACACACTGACAGATGACAATCTTACACGCAGTTCCTGTCGGGCCCGGATGCACTGATACAATGTTGCTAATACTAATACTTACTAAGGCGGAAACACACTACATACATTACAGAAGTGTTTTGTTTTGGAAGTCGGTTTGAATTTTTTGTTAAAAAGTTTTTTATTTACATCTTTTTAGTTTTGATAATTTGTAGCCAAAGTACACCTCATGACGATTCCAATAAGCCCAAACACTACCAGTTCCAGTGGCTACCTTCTGGCTTCATCATCAGATCAGTTCCATGGCACCATTTTCATCAATCCCATTTATTTCTATGTATTTCCTTCATCTTAGTCGGTTAACTATTCAAGAGATTATCTTATACCCGTGACATAGTTAGCATTTAGGAGTTCCAATGGTTATCTGTGGTCTTCTTCATCAGTTTCACTTCACCAAATGATACTCTCTGAATACAAATGATTGCAATAATGATGAAAATACCAAGATCGATATATGTATGCTTATAATATTTGAGGAGTTCCTCGATTTCTCTTAGATCCCATTATCAGATCCTGACCTGTTGACGATGGGACTACCTAGGAAACCTTAGTTTACCATTTCAAAAAAAAAAAAAGTTTAAATCGGTTTTGGCGTCTTTGAGTAATCGGGTAACACAAATAAAATAAAAAAAGATTCCAACGAATTGAGAACCTCCTCCTTTTTTGAAGTCGGTTAATATTCGCAAACCACAGCTAATAAGCCAATTTAGGCAGAAGATAAAACCGTAGCTGGTTATCATATTCGATCTACTGAAGTCCTGAGAGCGAAGCATTAGGTAACAGTCAGTATACCTTTCGGTAAAATAATAAGAGAGAATGTTCCAAAGAAAATGCTGACAGCGCAATAGTTATGTCAAGAACTAATATTACTAGAGGGAGCCAAATTGGAACGAAACGGGCCATCACAGTAGATGGAACATATCTTGTGAATAGAAGAAATGTTCTTATAACCCGACTGCGGGAGGTCATGTTATTCGAGCGTATGTATGTACTATAGCATGCTCTACAGCCTAAACGGCTTGATAAATTAAGAAACTAAAAAGTCTGAAGTGAAAATTATAGAATAAAACAAAAATTATAGAAAAAACTGACCAAAACTTCGTTTGTCCCTGGTTGCAGCACCTCATAATATTTAATTTATAAATTATATCTAGCACTTGTATTTCTCTTTTCAGCTTTTTTTTTCTACAGGCTTGCGCTTGACCACTATCTCACAATGAATTAATTTTTAGCAGTCTGTTTTTTTGTTTTTATAATAATTTGTTTTAATAGAATGTACCTCAATAAAAAAAGTTAATGAAAAAAATCAAAAAACCCGACTGTGTAAGAAGCGCACTAAAAAGTAAATTTAGGTTTTGGTCAGCCAGCTCGCGAATATGTATCCTCCGACTGCCCAAAATGATTTTCTGCTTGTTTATTTCTTTTTAGTTCGCTTCATGAACGTTTTTTTTTCCAATTACTTATCATATTATAAGTGCCTCTTAAAACCCTTTATTTTGATACCCCACATGATGGGTTTGGAAAAAAAATAATTGGGCCCTCCACAATATGGCGCTTAAAAGCCGCCAGTCCGGTAAAAAAGTTAACTAGGGAGTAAAAGTTTGAGGTAAACAGAGATGCAAGATTGGTTAATTGCAGTAGTACAGGTCATCATCATCATTTCAGCAGAAATATGTCCACTGCTGAATGTAGACCTCACCCAAGTGTCGCCACATCGATCGGTCCATCGACCATCCGTTCTGCAAGCAATTTGACCTGCCCACTCCCACTAAAGTATGGCAATTCTTTGGGCTATGTCAGTAGCCCTGGTTACCTAGCCTAACCTGTCAGTAAAGATCTTCAAATGACAGCCGGGACCAACGGCTTAACGTGCTTTCCGAGGCACGGAGGAAACTCGGTATGTTGAAATGGTCACCCATCCACTGTCCGACCTCGTCTAGCGTTGCTTAACCTTGATGATCGACCCGTGTGGCTGTTATTATTTAGCCACAATACACTAAATACCCTAAATAGTATAGTTAAGTTATTTGAATTTTTAGCTTTGCTAAGAAAATAATATATTCTTTGGCTTTGAATAATATAAGCTTCGCCATAGAGATCGGAAAAAAGTTAAATGTATTTGAATGTCAACTGTTATCAAAATATTGCGTGATAATACATTTTGGCATTTCAACAGTCGCCATCACTGATAGAATGACACCAGATTATTAAAAAATCAACCTTATGTACAAAAAATCGTATTAATTCAAACCATAACAGAAATATAAATAAAGAATACATTTTAAATTATCTTCTATAGCCACAATAATAAAGGTTATTTGATACCGTCGCCCCTCGCATATTCTCCAAAAATATAAAGGTTTGTAACAAATTGTCTGTGACAAAAATCTCGTATATAGGTAGCCAAGCCGATGGGTATTACGTTCCCGAATGAGCTACATAATTTTCCTAAAATATATTCATGTCTGACTTGGGGAGACAGGGAAACGGGAAAACATATTACTTGATGTTTGCAGCTTACTGGCTTTTCCGGCGAGTTCTTTCTGGGTATAATTTTACTGTCGTTTTTCGTGTATTCCATCGAGTTACCTGTGTAGATTGTATCTTTTTGGCTGACTTGAACGTTGAAAAGTGTTCTAGTTTTGTTTTTTCAGGTTCTTTGGGGCATTAAACTGCTTCTAAACATAAATGCCTCGTTGGTCTAATCACACTTTCATCACACTTATTAGACTATTACATCACACTATATTAAAAAGGCGAAAGTTTGTGAGTGTGTTTGTATGTCTGTTACTTCTTCACGCAAAAACTACTGAATGGATCTTGATGAAATTTGGCACAGATATAGATTATAGTCAGAAATAGCACATAGGATACTTTTTATCTCGAGAATATGTTCCCTCAGGATAATTTTCGACCTTCACGCGGGCGAAGCCGCTGTCATAAGTTAGTTTAGTCATAAGTCATTTATGTTTCTTAACAATATACATTGTGTAGACAATATAAGTTAAATAGACACAACACCATAAAAATTCCGATTATAAGATACTGGTAAATTAAAATATCTCAATAATTAATAATCCAAATTCCATTTTAAAATCATTCCAGCAAAATCATCATCATCTGCCTAGCCTTTTTCCCAACTATATTGGGGTCGGCTTCCAGTCTTACCGGATTCAGCTAAGTACCAGTGTTTTACATGGATCGACTGCCTATCTGACCTCCACAACCCAGTAACTGGGTAACACGGTACCCCTTGGCAAGACTGGTGTCAGATCTCAAGCTTCTGACTACCCGTAACGACTGTCAAAGATCTTCAAATAACAGCCGGGACCAACGGCTTAACGTGCTTTCCGAGGCACGGAGGAAACTCGGTATGTTGAAATGGTCACCCATCCACGGACCGACCTCGTCAAGCGTTGCTTAACCTTGATGATGGATCCGTGCGGCTGTTATTATTTTGCCACGAGCTCCTCCTCCTCATTCCAGCAAAATAAAAAATAAAAAATTACGAAAATAATATTCAGTTATAAATATAAAAAGATCAATAATTTCACATACAATAAAACAAAATAATAACGATAATAAACCAAATTCCAAATCCTTCAAGTCAAAATAAGAAAAATTCAAAGACAAAAATAAAAATTCAATAGTAATAGTATATACAGTGTATAAAATACTATAAATAACTTAGTAAACTGCAAACATATACACTTAAACTAAAACCAATAAAATAGTAATTCATATACAAATAATAATGTCACATAACCAAGAAAAAAAAACAAAAATGTTTTTTTTTTAAATCATTCCAGTCAAATAAAAAATTAAGTGTCAATAATAAAATTCAATAATACATATGTCGCATCAAGGCTGGCCGATAGATGTAAACCATCGGGAAGTCAGGATGTATTCCCTTAGGTTAAGACATCGTGTGTGGGCAGGTCGGTGGGTACAATCGTGCAAATGAAATCACATAAGTTATTCGATACACTGGGTTTATTCAAATAGACACAAGTTACATTCTTGCTTACTAATATTACGGATCGACACTGATTCTACGACGTCTTAGCTCTACGGCTGTCAGTACTCAACTGCTCTATTCTGTTGTCCCCACTATGCAAACGGTTAGATAAAGCGCGCCAATGCGTAGTAGTTCTTGCTTTGCCGCCAGATGGCGTGCTTGCGATTTGTTTTAAAGTCCGTACTATTGACTAAACCCGACACGGCCATCCTGCGAGACAGGCGTCCTCGTCTGTTCCTCATTGTCAGGTTTTAACAGTGTATCGAATCATGTGGAAATCCTCAATGGATGTCCTCAGCCCTTGGGGAAAGCTGAGGGGTCTGTCAGACTCCTACTGACTAAAACCACATGGTGTTCTCTAGGCCGTAATTCCTCTTGAGAGGCGAACGTGGAACACACACGTCGCCTTCTCGGGCCTCTCTCAGGTGACAGATCCCCAAATCTATCACCCGCAGGCATCATCTTATGTCCTTGCTCTATGCCATCTCATGGTCACCTCGTGTAACACCACACGTCGTCTTAGTCCACTTCATCCTGGCAATCTCCCATCATACAAGGGATGTTTTTCTGAAAAATACAACATTTTCAAACAGTATTTGCTCGTCCAATCCTGACTGACAGAGTGAGGAAACATTTTGAAACAATCAAACATGATCATTCAAATCTCTCTGTTCACTATTGCAAGGAACGAGTAATTCTATTTCCAATTTAAAGAAAATAGCAACCTCATCGATTTGGTACCTAAAAGCACCCAATCTTCGTGATTACAAAGTTCAAGTACCACTGATAGTCATTAATGTCAAATTAAACGAGACAAAATAAACAAGACACCAGGTATCTTATTCACGATCCTTAACCATCACATAGCTCTACTAGCTATCTCATAGCTGTCTTAACTATCTCAAATTGCTCTACTCGCACATCTCCACGATGTCGAGTCAACTCTACTCTCTGAAGTCAGAACTTGTTCACACAGATTTAGTCTGTCATATGTTACGTCAATTCATTATCTAATTCATCTACTATCTCAATTGGTACTTGAAATTTGTGTGTCTTACTAACACGATCTACGCATAGCAATCAAAATTATAAAACCAAAATTTTCGTAATGAGGGCTTGACGATTCGAACGTCATCAACATTAACATGATCTATCCACACGCGTGACTGCGAGTTTGCTTTCTTTTAACCTCATGACTCAATAGGAACTTTCTGTAACGTTCCTAACACAAACATGAATTGTCTGACACCAGCCATAGTGTCACACAGACTTACAGGTGCCATACAGGCCTACCGTTGCCACACAGGCCAACAGTTGCCACACAGGCTCATAGTTGCCAATCAGGCTCATAGTTTCCACTCAGGCTCTCAGTTGCCACACAACGCTCGGCTACTCCTGACCAAACTAGATTATTGGGTTAATGAAAATAGGGAAATTTGAGAACTCTACTCTTTAACTAAATCATTACCCTGGGCTATGTACCACTAGTCGCTCCAAACAAACTTTAAAACTCTACTGCAGCAACAACTGCCAAGCCTATAGAAACCCTCGAGTAAAACCTCCAACGCCATGGCTCTAGCCGACCAGCAATCATATTGCTCTCACAACGGTCTCTCGGTCTCTCTCTAGACCTCGACCTCCACGAGAATCCACTGGTACGGTCAAACATAATACGTTCGATAGACTGAATTACTCGACACCTTAAGCTTGCTCATCATTATCAAATCCTTTTGACAACAACATCGACTGGTACATGACCCGCTGGCATCTGCCCTAACCTACCTTGTGCATACTTGTAGGTTCCAAGCGTACCTATTTAAAGCTTTCGGTGTATAACGATCACCGTCCTGTCATAATCACCTATCGTGTACCTAATATAGTGCCTATTTAGTTTTCGTATCAGAGTTTCCCACAAAACACTCCATTAGATAAAGGTCCGACGATCAACAAGTTCAACAACTAAACAAAGTACTTGTAACAATGCTGTTACGGTTTGTTATAATTCATAGGCAATGCATACTCAACTCATGAAACTTTCATTGTGATCTGTGCACCAACACAAACCAGAATCGTATCTACCAACGATTCTTTACATTTCTGCCACCACATATGCTACAACACATGAGGGGCTCTGTGCACCAACACAGACAAGAATCGCACCAACGATTCTCAACAATCTAGCGCAATATGTGCTACAACACATGAAGCGCTCTGTGCACCAACACAGACAGAAATCGTATAAACGATTCTCAAAAATCTAGCGCAAATGTGCTACAACACATAAGCGCTCTGTGCACCAACACAGACAGGAATCGCACCAACGATTCTCAAAAATCTAGCGAATATGTGCTACAACACATGAATCGCTCTGTGCACCAACACAGACAGAAATCGCACCAACAATTCCTTATAGACCCATCGCCACATGTTACTCATGAGGTGCGGTCTAAAGTTTCGAGTATGAGTGTACAAGCCATTCTTAATCAGATTTAGTTTCATTACCACTGTCATCAACTATGACGTCTAATTCTCAAGGAACTTGGTGATCGGGGATCCTTCCTACTAGATTCGCTCTTTTCACTCAAAGATATTGGAGCATACCGACTGTTAATATGAGGGTTACAATTAAACCTGATAATATTTGCGTGTTAATAACTCGTGTGAAGGAGCTTCACGAATTAACTCGGATCAATATCGTTAAAATCAAATATCAACAGTAACCATTCACTATCGCTCACTAACTCAGTCTTACATGATAAGGAAAACGATCGCGAGATCTAATCTGCTATCATAATATTACTTTCAAAGTAAGCAAGCGAATTCAGATCTGAAGACGGTGGTTGTGAATCGTTACGCAACATAAAATATTTTCTGAATACACGTAAATTACCAGTACCGTTACTAACTCGATACAATTGCCTTCGCCCAACGACTTTACTAACTTTTTAACTCGCTTTGCCACTACAATGACTAGTTGTTAAGTCACTTTGGATAGCTCATCTTCTCATGGGATATTTCATCCTTAAGTTCGTACTGAACCAAATGATGAAACTACCGCCAATAGGAAACTCATTAACTACTTGCTTACAAGTGTGTCTTAATTACCCAGTGATAGTGCTAGATGTAACCACGACCAACTCAGTGGTCAAACATGAACACTCTTAAAGCTCAAACTAGCATCTCTTCACTAGAGAACATTCGACCTCACTATCGAAATAACATGGAAGCGACTCACCGAGTATTCCATTCCAAACTTGCGCGCGTTCGTAACGTTCGGCTACCAACTGCGAACTGCTAGCCTGCCGTCGGTCTCAACCTCTCAGATGTTGACACGTCAACCTTCGCATTCAGCATTTGAACCGCTAGCCTGCAGCAGAGGCTCCATTTCGACGCAATATGGTATCTGAAACGTGAAAAACATTACGAGAGTATATGTTCACAGTTATCTTAACTATACACAGCTTTGATGGAAATTAGTCAGTGCAGCGGTGTAGTAAACTAAACCGGCACAGCAAAATGGGTTATTGTGGACACCAAATGTGAGTGCAGAGTCCCTGTCCAAAACATGAAACACATTACAGTGTCCCAAGTGTCCAGGTAGGAATATGGGCTTTAGAAAATCCAATGCCATAGCGTCAGTGGCATTTTAAGTCGCAATTAACGATGCCACATATTAGGCCCAAACTATCTAAAGTCTTTAACCTCAACATGAAAAGAAAAAGCATAGAAACCTCATAAAATCAAATTCCATTAACTCAAAACTAATAATTTCATTAGGAATTATCATAATTTCCAGAATGATGTATTTGGTACGGCAATGCTACTACATCGCTCTAAAGTCCGAAGAATAATTGCTAGCTTTTGACTATTAACAGTGATATTAGAATAACAACACTTCAGCAACACTAAAACATGATCAGTGATAACTAACATGAAATTACGACGAGTCACGGGCCGCCCCGACGATCCACTGACCGCCATACCGTACACAAAACCAGAATTTTGAATAATGAGAACGCACTTCACACTTCTCTATAGTCACAACAAAATGAAAACGACTCACCAGATTGGCATAAAGATCAGTGTGTATGGATCTTTCCACACGTCCACAAGTTCTGCCTTGACCTGTCCAGCTCCTTGGTTGTTGCTAGCCTCCTTATTGCTCCGTTCCGGACTGATTTTTGATTATTCAATACCGAGGGTAGTCGCAACTGACACCACGATTTTTTTTTGCAAGAATGTAACCGACATTTTCACTAGCTTTGTTGTTACGTGTGATCTCATTAGCACCATCGAATCCCAATTCTGATGTCGCATCAAGGCTGGCCGATAGATGTAAACCATCGGGAAGTCAGGATGTATTCCCTTAGGTTAAGACATCGTGTGTGGGCAGGTCGGTGGGTACAATCGTGCAAATGAAATCACATAAGTTATTCGATACACTGGGTTTATTCAAATAGACACAAGTTACATTCTTGCTTACTAATATTACGGATCGACACTGATTCTACGACGTCTTAGCTCTACGGCTGTCAGTACTCAACTGCTCTATTCTGTTGTCCCCACTATGCAAACGGTTAGATAAAGCGCGCCAATGCGTAGTAGTTCTTGCTTTGCCGCCAGATGGCGTGCTTGCGATTTGTTTTAAAGTCCGTACTATTGACTAAACCCGACACATATAAAAATATCAATAATGTCATATGAGCAAAAAAATAATATAATAAGCCAAATTCCAAATAATTCAAGTCAAAATGTAAGAAAAATTCAATGTCAAAAACAAATGTCAATAGTAATTCATAAACAAATCAATAATGTCACATATCCAAATACAAATTAAAAATATAATAATCCAAATGATAATAATCGTTATGAAAATAATCCGTATTCTAATTAATCCAATAAGATTATTGTCTTTTGTCCTCTAGAATCTCATCAACACTGTAATAGCCCTTCCTCAACAAGTATGTCTTGCTTGACTTTGTTTTTAAATAGGTTTGTACTATTTATGTTTTTATATTCTACGGGTAACTTGCAGTGGCGGCTGGTGGATCATAGTAGTAGTAGTGCACTGCCGTCTCACATAATTGTGTTAGATTTGCTAAAATTCACAGGAGCCTATGTAAATCGGCAAACCATCTCGCTAGCGACTTCTAATTCGACGCCAACGCCATCTAGTTACGTCGTTGTACAACTTTTAATGTTGGTACTCGACCCTAAGATAAATTTCGTTCGTCAAACCTCGCCCGCTCTCGGTAATCTTCGGTTCGCTGGGACGGCGCACGAGAATGTCATATTTTGCCGTACATTTTCTATTGAACAATCTGTGTATTGAACTATCTCTGTCACACGCGCCAGGCGTTTTCGCTTGTTTCTCGTAGAATAGTATGAACTCTCGCCGTGCGCTTTAGCCTAGCGCACGGGGAGTATTTTTTACAGCAATATACCTATATATTATAATATATTACTTTAGCAAAGAGCTTAAATTTGTTCGTCATAATTTCGTAAATATTGAATAGATCGGTAATCAGATATTATTAAACATTTTTATTTTATTTCTAAACCTTTTCAAATCTGGCAGTTCAGTGCACGAGTGAACTTAAAGTACAGCCGCCTCTGGTAACTTGTTGTATATAAATACTGCCTGATATCTGGGACTTTGTTGAACCACGTTCAATTTCGGTTGGATTACGTTAGATAAGTCTTTCCTTCGAGTTTGGTGATTGCAGTTGAAACGGATGAGCTTGAGATTCTGTGTTCGATTCCTGTTTCTAGCAAAGTGTTTGCTCTCTGCTACATGGCATATAATCTTAAGGTGCCCCTAGTCGACGGCACTAACTATTTTGTGCGCGAGGTTAAAATGCATGCTATCTCATCCGACAACACGTGCGAAAGATATAGATGCTGTGATGAGCAGTAAGAAGCTAGTTCGCGTACGAATTAGCACTTTTGCAAATTTGTATCGAAATGGATGATGATATAGGACGAAAACGAAAGCGCGAAATTTTATAAACAGACCTTTGGGAGTTTAGATATCATGAAAAAACTACTAAATGTATATTTTCAAAATAAAATTATTTGCATTGTTGAATTACTAATCTATCCCTGTATGGAGGCTGTTTTGCAATTTTCCTTCTTCTTATGGTATTTATTTCCGCCCAAAAATGCGTTAAAATTAGTGTTAAAATATGGAACTTTCGACGCTCATAACTTTCAAATATTATTATTTTTTACTTTTTTGTTTCCATACAGGGCTAGATAATGATGAGAAAAATTGATATCATTTTTTTATTTTGAACGTACATCGTCATACAGTGGAGTAATCGCCAGACTACGTTTGTATGGAAGAATTATCGACTATTGTAACCTTAACTGATGAAATTTGGATGTACTAATGGGAACACTCCTGCCGAACCCTTTGAAGCTTACAGGCGTGATGCAATGTTATGTCTTTAAAATAGTTATAGATTAGATTAGATATTGATTGTATAATCATCATCATCATCAGCCTTTTAATGTTCCCACTGCTGGGACACAGGCCTCCTCTTTGTGAGAGAAGGAATGGGCTTTAATCCACTACGAGCCCAGTACGGGTTGGTGGATGTCACATGTCTTCGAATTTTTAGTGCTAGAATATGCCGGTTTCATCACGATTTTTTTCTTCACCGTTTTAAGGGCAGTGGTGATGAAATAATTTATACAAAGTAAAGGACCTGCCTGGATTCGAACACATGGTCTACGTCACGTAAGTCGGTGCCGTTACCTAGGGGATTGTATAATAATGTATTACAATCTAGTTTAAGGCTTTGCACGTACGGTCTCCCAATGGTAAGAAACCCTTCGTAAGAGAGGCCGACTCGCACTTGACCGGATTTTTTCCCTTGTATATTCCGAATTCTCTACTCCTTTCAGCTTTCCTGGAAACCTCTACTTATATAGTTAATGTACGTCTGAAATAGCCAAGTCCGGGGCAGCTTTACTAACTCTGACATCAGAGGTGGCCCATCCTTACACGAAAAAGAAAGATAACAATAAGCTTTGTTAAATTTCATAGGCAGTGGAAAAAGAACAAGAAGTAAGGTCTCCCAATGGAAGAAACCCTTCGTATGAGAGTCCGACTCGCACTTGACCGGATTTTTTCGCTTGTATATTCCGAATTCTCTACTCCGTTCAGCTTTCTTTTCTCTACCGCTATCCTCTTACTCTAATTTATAACACAAAATTATTACAATACCTGACCGAACACACAAAACTTACATGTTTGTTTACCAAAGAGACGAAGAGTCTACAATGTGGTGACGTAATACATCAAAAGTTATATTTGGAGCAGAGTTGGACGATTCAGCAATGATCTTACATTGTAGGGAATGTTATTAAAGACAGACTCGGAATTCCTTTACATAAATATGACGGAGGTAGTGTGAGCGTAGCGATATCATAGACAGGACATCTTCTTCGTTCCTTGGTAGAGGTGCCATGACGTTACTAGTACTGGTAGTATAAAACTAAGGTTGAAGCACAAATCAGTCACATTTATTTGGTGATATTTACAATGAGTAATCAAAGGACAAAGGCTCATACGATGAACTGATAATCTCGATCTTATGATCTGAAAAAAAATAACAGTGTAGCGTCCGCTCTAGCAATTTTCAATGCGCCAAATTGGAGCGCCCTCTAGCGAAGTTTATCGAACAAATTAATCAGTATAAAGTTACAGGTTGATAAACATTAATAATTCTCTAGTATTATTGAAAAATAAAATAACATATAACAACCTTATTGGAATTTATATGTTTGAGCCGTTTGGGGTTGAAACATTAGGTCCACGGAGTCCGAGTACGCATCGAGTTTTTCGAGAAATTATCACAAAGCTCGTCGACTCTTCACGTGACCAGGGTAGCCTTTTCTTCGGCCAGAGAATCAGCATTGCTATTCAACGTGGCAAAAAAAAAGATGACTAATTTTGAAAAAATAATTCCATGTTTTTTAAATAAAATTAATGTGAAATTAGAATTCTTAGCCAAACAATAAATATGTTTATTTGAAACTAGCTGACCCGGCAAACTTTGTTTTGCCATAAAAACACCAAACATTCATCTACCCTACCTACCCTACCCTACCTACCCAACCCTACCTACCCTACCCTACCTGCCCTACCCTACCTACCCTACCTTCCCTACCCTACCTTACCCTACCTACCCTACCAATTTGTTTTTGAGTACTGACAAATATTGACATTAATATTTATAATTGTTTTGCCTTCCCGGAACCTCTCCACTAACACTTAAACTTTATGGTATGGTATTAATGTTCAAATTTACTTCTAAGTATTATTACGAATCGTTTGTATGGGAGTATAGAAAAGTGTTGTGTTTAGACTTTTCCAGGCATTTTTTTTATTTTTTTTTGAATTGGTTCATTTTTTATTTGCTCAATACAGTATTTATCTCTAGTAAAGTAATTATTTTTTTAATGTTTCTCCCCGTAAGAACCTTCTCCTAACAATAACAAACACAACAAAAAAATCAGTGGTTCTCGAGATTAGAGCTTAGCAACACGTCATTACGGTGTTCAAAACGAAGCCCTAAATGTAATTGAGTCATATTTACTTAATAGATACCAATGCGTAGACGTTAATGGCGCTAAATCTTCCAGGTTACCTGTTGAGCTGGGTGTACCTCAAGGCTCAATACTGGGTCCGTTTTTATTCCTGGTTTATATTAACGATCTGCCATTCTATTTAAAGGATGTTTGCGACGTTGTACTGTTTGCAGATGATACTTCTCTGATCTTTAAAGTAGATAGGAATAGTCAAGTATTTGATTACGTGAATAACGCACTATCAATGGTCACAGATTGGTTCACAACAAATAATCTTGTTCTTAATGCCAAGAAGACTAAATGCATAAAGTTCGCTTTGCCCAATGTTAGAAATCTGGGTCCCAACATTGTGCTCGGCAATGAGAAGCTCGAAACTGTTGATTCAGCTGTGTTTCTGGGTATAACAGTTGACTCAAAAATTCAATGGGGGCCACATATATCAAGCCTAGCGGGTAGGCTTAGCTCGGCCGCCTACGCCGTCAGAAAGGTTAGACAATACACTGACGTTGATACAGCAAGGTTGGTCTACTTTAGTTATTTTCACAGTATCATGTCCTACGGTATTCTACTGTGGGGCAGAGCCGCTGATATTCAAAATATATTTGTGCTTCAAAAACGAGCTGTTCGTGCCATTTACCAATTAGGTGCGCGTGTTTCTCTAAGAGATTTTTTTAAAGAGATTGGTATTCTCACAGCGGCTTCACAGTACATATTCGCCAACATTTTATATATTAGGCAGAACATTCATTTGTACAGTAACAATAGTGATATTCACAACTTTAACACCAGAAATAAGGACAAATTACGAGCTCCCTTTCATCGACTTCATAAGGTGCATAGTTCATTCGTTGGGGTTGGTATAACTTTTTACAACAAGTTACCGTCTTCTTTTCTAGATTTGCCATTTAACGCATTTAAAGCAAAAATAAAAGCTAATCTCTGTTCTAAGGCATACTATTCTATTAATGATTATTTAGATGATAAGCATAGTTGGTCGCTGTGTTGAACTCAAGACAATGTTCGTGTTCTTTTACCAAAATTAGCTTGCTGTCAGGTTAAATATTATTATTTTTTAATTTCGTTTTTATGTGTATTTTTTAAATTTTATTTTTTGGTAAGACTGTCGTAGGTATCGTTTACTGTTATTGTCGGAGCTGATGAAGATTGCTACTATCTTTGCATTATATAGAGTTAATCTTTCTAGTATTATATAGCAGCATAGCCAGCATTGTGTGAGTACCATGTACTTCAGAGCTATCATTGTCTAGATACCTACGTCTCCTATTGACTTGAATGACTCCGGTGGTTGAGAGTATGTCATGCCCACTCAAATGTCTCGCCGATGGTGGCGCGTGTGTCGGATCATTTAGCTCCCTTCAAAATGGTTGAGCTGAATGGTGCTGATACATGTGTCATGTTCGTGAACGGGCGCTGTCGGTTGGAACTGGTCATCTCTTAGCTGCCATGGTTTATTTTAATTGATTCTAATTTTATTTCTGAATTGGTTTTTTATATTTACTATGGACACTTTTAACTTTCTACATCGTTCTCACATAATGTGTAATCTCAACATGAATGATGTAACAAATGATTTGTAATAATTACCTAATTGAAAAAGAGTGTCCATGGAGTTTCTTGCCCGTTCTTCTCCATAGAGATCTACGCCTTGGAATGGGCATCTACGGTACTTTCACAGTTATTATGTCTTGTGACTGGGACTATAGCACCATAATTTTGTAATATTTTATTTTGTCTTTTGACAATTCAAAAGTGCCTGTAACTGGCCTACTTGAAATAAAGTGCTTTGACTTTGACTTTGATTTAACGATTCATTTTTATATTATAGACTAGTATTCGCTTGGTGCGCGAGCTGCAAGCAGCTCGCGGCTTTGTCGTGTTTTTGAGAAGTATTCCTTAACCTACCCTACACCTACCCTACACCTACCCTACACCTACCCTACACCTACCCTACACCTACCCTACACCTACCCTACACCTACCCTACACCTACCCTACACCTACCCTACACCTACCCTACACCTACCCTACACCTACCCTACACCTACCCTACACCTACCCTACACCTACCCTACACCTACCCTACACCTACCCTACACCTACCCTACACCTACCCTACACCTACCCTACACCTACCCTACACCTACCCTACACCTACCCTACACCTACCCTACACCTACCCTACACCTACCCTACACCTACCCTACACCTACCCTACACCTACCCTACACCTACCCTACACCTACCCTACACCTACCCTACACCTACCCTACACCTACCCTACACCTACCCTACACCTACCCTACACCTACCCTACACCTACCCTACACCTACCCTACACCTACCCTACACCTACCCTACACCTACCCTACACCTACCCTACACCTACCCTACACCTACCCTACACCTACCCTACACCTACCCTACACCTACCCTACACCTACCCTACACCTACCCTACACCTACCCTACACCTACCCTACACCTACCCTACACCTACCCTACACCTACCCTACACCTACCCTACACCTACCCTACACCTACCCTACACCTACCCTACACCTACCCTACACCTACCCTACACCTACCCTACACCTACCCTACACCTACCCTACACCTACCCTACACCTACCCTACACCTACCCTACACCTACTCTACACCTACCCTACACCTACCCTACACCTACCCTACACCTACCCTACACCTACCCTACACCTACCCTACACCTACCCTACACCTACCCTACACCTACCCTACACCTACCCTACACCTACCCTACACCTACCCTACACCTACCCTACACCTACCCTACACCTACCCTACACCTACCCTACACCTACCCTACACCTACCCTACACCTACCCTACACCTACCCTACACCTACCCTACACCTACCCTACACCTACCCTACACCTACCCTACACCTACCCTACACCTACCCTACACCTACCCTACACCTACCCTACACCTACCCTACACCTACCCTACACCTACCCTACACCTACCCTACACCTACCCTACACCTACCCTACACCTACCCTACACCTACCCTACACCTACCCTACACCTACCCTACACCTACCCTACACCTACCCTACACCTACCCTACACCTACCCTACACCTACCCTACACCTACCCTACACCTACCCTACACCTACCCTACACCTACCCTACACCTACCCTACACCTACCCTACACCTACCCTACACCTACCCTACACCTACCCTACACCTACCCTACACCTACCCTACACCTACCCTACACCTACCCTACACCTACCCTACACCTACCCTACACCTACCCTACACCTACCCTACACCTACCCTACACCTACCCTACACCTACCCTACACCTACCCTACACCTACCCTACACCTACCCTACACCTACCCTACACCTACCCTACACCTACCCTACACCTACCCTACACCTACCCTACACCTACCCTACACCTACCCTACACCTACCCTACACCTACCCTACACCTACCCTACACCTACCCTACACCTACCCTACACCTACCCTACACCTACCCTACACCTACCCTACACCTACCCTACACCTACCCTACACCTACCCTACACCTACCCTACACCTACCCTACACCTACCCTACACCTACCCTACACCTACCCTACACCTACCCTACACCTACCCTACACCTACCCTACACCTACCCTACACCTACCCTACACCTACCCTACACCTACCCTACACCTACCCTACACCTACCCTACACCTACCCTACACCTACCCTACACCTACCCTACACCTACCCTACACCTACCCTACACCTACCCTACACCTACCCTACACCTACCCTACACCTACCCTACACCTACCCTACACCTACCCTACACCTACCCTACACCTACCCTACACCTACCCTACACCTACCCTACACCTACCCTACACCTACCCTACACCTACCCTACACCTACCCTACACCTACCCTACACCTACCCTACACCTACCCTACACCTACCCTACACCTACCCTACACCTACCCTACACCTACCCTACACCTACCCTACACCTACCCTACACCTACCCTACACCTACCCTACACCTACCCTACACCTACCCTACACCTACCCTACACCTACCCTACACCTACCCTACACCTACCCTACACCTACCCTACACCTACCCTACACCTACCCTACACCTACCCTACTCGTCGCCAGGCACTGAGTTTCGCTTCACCCACTCAACCTTCGTTACGCTACGGAGGTCGCCGGCTCGCTTCGCTCGCCACCTCCCCCCTGCGCTGCACTCGGTCTCGTAGATTCGCTCCACTCGGGATCCCTACGCTGAATCCGTAAAAAAAAAAAAAAAAGATTCGCCAAAACGGGGGGGGAGGGGGGAGAAGGGGGCAAGGGGGTCAACTTTGAAAAATGGTTTGTTTGCGACTATAGGATTGCCCCTTTATATGAATCTGAATAAAGAAATGTTCCAAGTCTCTCAACTTTCGAGATCCGCTTAAGGGGGGGGAGAAGGGGGAAGAGGGGGTCAACTTTGAAAAATGGTTTTTACTTTTCCGAGCCTCCTCTAAACGAATCCGTAAAAAAAACAAAAAAAAAAGATTCGCCAAAACGGGGGGGGGGGAGGGGGAGAAGGGGGGCAAGGGGGTCAACTTTGAAAAATGGTTTGTTTGTGACTATAGCATTGCCCCTTTATATGAATCTGAAAAAAGAAATGTTCCAAGTCTCTCAACTTCCGAGATCCGCTTAAAGGGGGGGAGAAGGGGGGCGAGGGGGTCATTTCTGAAAAATTGTTTTTTACTTTTCCGAGCCTCCTCTAAACGAATCCGTAAAAAAAAAAAAATATGGGTACCTTAGTTTCCGAGATACGATAGAGGGGGGGAGGAGGGGGGGGAAAAGGGGAGGTTTGGGACTTTTCCCATACTCACGGGAGTTACTTGTTTACGAATCTGTCAAAATATACCCACCTCCCCCTCCACCATCTGGGAGAACAATTATGTCAATGAGTCAGTGAGTCAGTGAGTGGTAATGCAGTTTTTTATATTATAACTAGTATTTGCTTGGTGCGCGAGCTGCAAGCAGCTCGCGTGTTGTTGTCCCTACACCCGCGTGTTGTTATCACCTACCCTACACCTACCCTACACCTACCTTACACCTACCCTACACCTGCCCTACACCTACCCTACACCTACCCTACACCTACCCTACACTTACCCTACACCTACCCTACACCTACCCTACACCTACCCTACACCTACCCTACACCTACCCCACACCTACCCCACACCTACCCTACACCTACCCTACACCTACCCTACACCTACCCTACACCTACCCTACACCTACCCTACACCTACCCTACACCTACCCTACACCTACCCTACACCTACCCTACACCTACCCTACACCTACCCTACACCTACCCTACACCTACCCTACACCTACCCTACACCTACCCTACACCTACCCTACACCTACCCTACACCTACCCTACACCTACCCTACACCTACCCTACACCTACCCTACACCTACCCTACACCTACCCTACACCTACCCTACACCTACCCTACACCTACCCTACACCTACCCTACACCTACCCTACACCTACCCTACACCTACCCTACACCTACCCTACACCTACCCTACACCTACCCTACACCTACCCTACACCTACCCTACACCTACCCTACACCTACCCTACACCTACCCTACACCTACCCTACACCTACCCTACACCTACCCTACACCTACCCTACACCTACCCTACACCTACCCTACACCTACCCTACACCTACCCTACACCTACCCTACACCTACCCTACACCTACCCTACACCTACCCTACACCTACCCTACACCTACCCTACACCTACCCTACACCTACCCTACACCTACCCTACACCTACCCTACACCTACCCTACACCTACCCTACACCTACCCTACACCTACCCTACACCTACCCTACACCTACCCTACACCTACCCTACACCTACCCTACACCTACCCTACACCTACCCTACACCTACCCTACACCTACCCTACACCTACCCTACACCTACCCTACACCTACCCTACACCTACCCTACACCTACCCTACACCTACCCTACACCTACCCTACACCTACCCTACACCTACCCTACACCTACCCTACACCTACCCTACACCTACCCTACACCTACCCTACACCTACCCTACACCTACCCTACACCTACCCTACACCTACCCTACACCTACCCTACACCTACCCTACACCTACCCTACACCTACCCTACACCTACCCTACACCTACCCTACACCTACCCTACACCTACCCTACACCTACCCTACACCTACCCTACACCTACCCTACACTTTGTTCCAAAAAACATAACCCTAATGTTTGCATTCGTCGCCAGGCACTGAGTTTCGCTTCACCCACTCAACCTTCGTTACGCTACGGAGGTCGCCGGCTCGCTTCGCTCGCCACCTCCCCCCTGCGCTGCACTCGGTCTCGTAGGTTCGCTCCACTCGGGATCCCTACGCTGAATCCGTAAAAAAAACAAAAAAAAAAGATTCGCCAAAATGGGGGGGTAGGGGGGAGAAGGGGGGCAAGGGGGTCAACTTTGAAAAATGGTTCGTTTGTGACTATAGCATTGCCCCTTTATATAAATCTGAAAAAAGAAATGTTCCAAGTCTCTCAACTTCCGAGATACGCTTAAAGGGGGGGAGAAGGGGGGCGAGGGGGTCAACTTTGAAAAATGGTTTTTACTTTTCCGAGCCTTCTCTAAACGATTCCGTAAAAAAAAACAAAAAAAAAAGATTCGCCAAAACGGGGGTGGAGGGGGAGAAGGGGGGCAAGGGGGTCAACTTTGAAAAATGGTTTGTTTGTGACTATAGCATTGCCCCTTTATATGAATCTGAAAAAAGAAATGTTCCAAGTCTCTCAACTTTCGAGATCCGCTTAAAGGGGGGGAGTAGGGGGGCGAGGGGGTCAACTTTGAAAAATGGTTTTTACTTTTCCGAGCCTCCTCTAAACGAATCCGTAAAAAACAAAAAATACGGGTACCTTAGTTTCCGAGATACGATAGAGGGGGGGAGGAGGGGGGAGGAAAAGGGGAGGTTTGGGACTTTTCCCATACTCACGGGAGTTACTTGTTTACGAATCTGTCAAAATATACCCACCTTCCCCTCCACCATCTGGGAGAACAATTATGTCAATGAGTGAGTCAGTGAGTCAGTCAGTCAGTGGTAATGCAGTTTTATATAGTATAATATAATGCCAGTACTACGTAAGAGTACATATGATAAACATAGGTACTCTTACGTACATTTGCTTCTTTTTCGAGCATTTCGTGAACACCTCGAGTTTCGTATGAAGTTGACAATTTTATAACTCACAATGAATTCGCTAGCAAATACCACTGCAGAATTGCATAGAAACTATTACTGGTTATGAGCTGAAATTTTGGAGAAGATATGTATTTAGTCGCTCAACTGTAATAGCGTATTTTATGTAGGTTTTTAGTTTTTAATAAGATATGAATTTATGCCAATACTATTAAAAAAAGTATCGTTAAAATTATCACTCTTATGGGACCTTCTTGATAGCGCGACGTAATATTTATTTTCGGAAAACCAACAGTTACACAAAACAATACAAAGACAAAAAATATATATATTCAAAATCATTTATTTTGTTGTTTGTCACAGGTGAAAAGATAGTTCTTACAATCAGCATTTTTAACCCTCGACGGAGAAAGAGGGGTGTTTATTTATTTGTTTACCCTCGCACTGGAACGCCTTGTAGCAATTACACCAATGGAGCACAAACTTACAAATACTGACTAAGTCCTGCAGCCGAATTGCGTAAGTATATTATCCAAAGCAAAAGAATCGATTCTTTCCCAAAACCGACTTTACGTATTGCATATTGATACGTAAAGTCGTTTTTGGGAAGGAATCGATTCTTTTGCTTTGTATAATATACTTACGCAATTCGGCTGCTGGTTTCCTTCATCGTTGTCAGCGATGTCCAAGTGTTATAAGTTTGACGTGTGTGGCTGTGTATCTGTGTGTCTGTCTGTGGCACCATAGCGCCTAAACGGATGAACCGATTTTGATTTAGTTTTTTTTTGTTTGAAAGGTGACTTTGTCGAGAGTGTTCTTAACTACTTAACAACTTAAAAAGTTATTTGCATTATACTCTTTGAATCTAGATTTTTTCGCAAGGTATCGTGTCATTATTACGTGTTTCGGTAGATTGTCGATTGAAGCGTGTCTGCTACTAGGTATATTATATGTAGTTTAAAAAGCATGAAATAAAAATAAAAATTGGGGTTTTTTTATTTGTAATTTTATCTTGTTGTATCACTGTAACGTACCCATGGGGTGTACGATATTTTATGTATGTCGCTATTATTGGCTGTTGTGTTGATGTTAAAATAATTATTAGTAATACAATTACACTCCTAAATTGCTGGTGGACGTAAAAGTGCACCTCACTAACATCAGGGGGCTGCACTCCAACCTCGATCCGGTCCACCACCACCTCGAGACCGAGAAGCCGCACCTGTTTTTCCTAACGGAGACGAAGATAACAACCCCGTCGGACGTGGCGTACCTCAACTACCCGGGTTACTCTCTTGAACACAAGTTCAAGAAGCAAGCTGGGGTCTGTGTGTACGTCCGCGATGACATTTGTTGTCGTCGTCTCCGTTGCTTTGAGAGATCGGGCTTTTCTGATGGCTACTTGTGGACATTGGCGTGGAGAAGGCTCTCTACATCGGCGTCTACCGATCGCACTCCGGTGACCAGGAGACGACAGCGCTTTTAATTGCCTCGTGGAATCGGCTGACATAGCCCAGCAACGGTACCCAACAGCGAAGCTTAATTTTCTGGGGGACTTTAACGCCCATCATAAAGAGTGGTTGTACCCACACCGGAAAACTGACCATGCCGGGTTGGAGGCGCGCAAGTTTTCTCTTTCGCTAGATCTAACCCAACTGGTGAATGTGGCAACGCGGGTACCGGACGTTGACGGCCATACACCCAATTGCCTAGATCTTCTCCTGACAACTGATCCGGACAGTCATTCGGTGTCGGTCTCAGCCCCGCTGGGAACGTCTGACCACTGTCTAGTGAAATCCGTTTCGACTTGCTTTCCTCCAGATGAGAGCCCTAGAGGCACGAGGCGAGTATGGCGATACGAGTCAGCAGACTGGGACGAGATGCGGCACTTTTTTGCGTCTTATCCTTGGCGGCATGTGTGTTTCTCCTCGGGTGACCCCTCGAGCTGTGCGGACGCGGTTGCGGATGTGATTCGGCAGGGAATGGAATATTTCATTCCATTCTCCGACATTCCGCTCGGTCCCAAATCCCGACCTTGATATAATGCTGAATGCGCCCTCGCTGAGGCCCGAAAAGAGTTTGCATACCAAGCCTGGGTCGGGGCCCGCGACCGCAAAGTTAGAGCGCGTAGGGTTCGCGCGAAAAAAAGAGACTTTAATTCTGCCGCCAAGTCCTGCAAGCGGGTTCTGTGTCGGGCACTTTTTGACCATATTGGACGTATTGGGGCCAAGCTGGCATCGCACCCTCCGGGTAGTAAACAGTTTTGGTCCCTGTCTAAAGCGGTCGAAACGAATTTCTGTCGGCCCACTTTACCTCCGATGCTGAAACCTGATGGGTCGCTGGCTCACTCTGCGAGAGACAAAGCAAATTTATTTGCATCTCTTTTTGCAGGCAATTCACGTCTGGACGCTGGCTCCAAGCAACCACCTACTGTACCTCACTGTGACTCTTCCATGCCGGAGATCGCTGTGCACGCTAAAGAGGTCCGGAGAGTATTGTGCAGTCTAGACGTGAACAAAGCCAGCGGGCCTGACGGCATCCCAGCGAGAGTGCTGAGGCAGTGTGCGCCAGAACTGTCTCCTGTGTTGACTCGTTTGTTCCACCTCTCTCTTGTAAAAAGAACGGTACCGAAATCCTGGAAGCTTGCAACCAGTGCCCAAAAAAGGCAACCGTGCAGACCCTGCCAATTACCGTCCGATCGCCATTACCTCCATTTTGTCCAAAGTTATGGAAAGGGTACTGAACAGTAAGTTGCTGACCTACCTTGAAGACAACAATCTCCTCAGTGACCGTCAATATGGCTTTCGCCGGGGACGGTCAACTGGCGATCTTCTTGTGTATGTCACGCACTGCTGGGGCGAAGCCATCGAGAGACACGGCGAAGCACTTGCTGTTTCGCTTGATATCTCGAAGGCCTTTGATAGGGTCTGGCACGCGAGTCTACTCAGTAAGCTTCCTGCTTATGGCATCCCCGCTGGTTTTTGTAGCTGGATATCAGACTTCCTCAATGAACGGTCGATCCGAGTGGTCATTGACGGCTGCTCCTCTGACTTCATGGCTATTGATGCCGGAGTACCTCAGGGGTCTGTTCTCTCTGCAACTCTTTTCCTGCTACACATCAATGACCTACTTCAGCCTGGTATTATTGGGTACGCAGATGACAGTACTGTTGCAGAGAGATACTTGTCCAGCGCAAGAACCAGCGTGGATGAAGTTCGTTCCTTGAGAGAGGCTATGGTGGAAAGGACAGATTTGACCTTAAGCCTTGTCTCCCAGTGGGGTGATGACAACCTGGTCTCCTTTAACGCCACCAAAACACAGGCGTGTCTTTTTACCGCAAAAAGGAGTATCTTCGATCAAACTCCTACTTTTCGGGGTGCGTCTGTTCCTGTGACTGATCGGCTCGAGCTCCTGGGCATGGAGTTGACATCCAGCCTCAACTTCGGCGCCTCCATTGAGTACAAAGCCCAAATTGCGGCCAAAAAGCTGGGCATCCTAAATAGAGTGAAGCGATACTTTACGCCTGGACAGCTTTTAACCCTTTACAAAGCGCAAGTCCGATCCTGCATGGAGTATTGCAGCCACCTTTGGGATGGCTCAGCTAAGTATCAGCTTGCTGCGCTTGACTCGGTGGAACGCAGAGCCAAGAGGCTCATTGGCGACGTTGAGCTGGCGGATGCCAAGCTACACAGCTTGGCTCATCGCCGCAAGGTTGCCTGCTTGTCGGTCTTTTACAGACTGTACTTCGGTGAGTGTGCTCAAGAACTCCACGACCTCATCCCACCAGCCCCCTTCTACCATCGGACATCTAGACGCACTGCAAGTTACCATCCTTACCTTGTTGCCATTCCACCAATACGCACCAAGCGCGTCCAAACATCCTTCATAATGCGCACAGCGAATGAGTGGAACTCACTGCCTGCGTCTGTGTTTCCGAACGCATTCAACCCGAATCTTTTCAAAGTTAGAGTGAACAGGCTTCTTCTGGGTAAGCTCGCTCCATCGTCGACTCTGTCTCTGTCACCTTTGACCTAGACTAGAGTCAAGAGCAAACCCATCACAAACAAAAAAAAAAAAAAAACCATTGCATTGATTGTTTAAAAATTATTTAGATTAATTTAGATTAAATAATGTAAGATGAGGTTGACATCTTACATTCATTGATCTAAATAATTTTTACGGTCATGCAATTTAAATTAAATAAAAAAAAAAAAAATACGTTTAACATGTCAAGTTTTAGTTAACCTCATACTACATTCTTTATTATACATAGTTATTATGGTCATATAATTTACATTAAATAACTCAAAACAATTTTAGTCAATAATTCGGTTATTAAGAAATTCGTTAATCGAATAATACGTTTTACATAAATAATTAAAATTCATGAAGTAAGTACTTAATTAAAATTTTAAAAGTAATTACATTTATAAAATATTTAAAATTCAAAAATAACTGAGATGCTAGGCAACTAAAATGTCAAAAGTAATAAAAATTCAAAAATAATTTAAATGTAAAAGTTTATTAAAATTCATGAAGTAGGTACTACTACTTTTAGGCAGAGTCCACACAGTACTTAATTAAAATTTCAAAAGTAATTAAATTCATAAAATATTTAAAATTCATAAATAACTAAGATGACTGGGCAACTAAAATGTCAAAAGTATTTAAAATCTAATCTCATTAAGAAAAAATAAAATAAAATAGGAGATAAAAATTATAAAAATTCAAGCAATAATTAGAACAATAAACTCTTAAACTAAACCACACTCATACAATAACAAAATATAAGAAATTCAATAAAATTCGCTATAACCACAGTTCTTGTTTTACTTGTCTTAACCATTAATTAAATTGATCACGGAGATCCTGAATTTATTCAATGACAATGTAAACATGTCCAAGTCTACAAAACATCATTGAATTTTTTTGCCATACGTCGAAGAGGCGCGCGAACTCCAGCGTTGGTACGGCAGGAGGAGACTGCGAATAGCGGACGTGCGCGCACCCCTATAGTAGATACACCCTATATAGATTGCGTCAATAGCCGATATCACGCACTAAAATCATTATTTAAAATTTACAAGTAATAATAATTGATTCTACCGTGCATTCGGAAAAGTAGCTTGCTATGGAGAAGAACGCAAAAGAAACTCCATACTTACCTTTTTAATAAAAATAAGTGTTTTACAATATTAACATAAGTACATCAATACATATAATAAATCTGTAGAAAAGTAATTTTTGTACATCGAAAATATTTCCAAAAAAAATTGCCAGGGTGTTAAATGATAACCAACAGAACCTATTACCGGCATTTTTTTAATTTTTGTCTGTTTATCTGTATATTTGTGCACGCATCACGTGAAATGTACAACACCAATGTAAATAACTTTTATACATAAAAATTGTGCGTAACTTGAAGAATTACTTAGTTTTTGTTTCATCGCAATCGGTTCACTCTATCAAAAGTTAGATGAATATAAATGTTCAAGAAGTAAAATTATCACAACACACGCAATGCAGATACTCGGACAATTGAACTCGATATTCGATAGATGGCGTTGTGCATTTGAAGTCATTTTCTGAATGGCGGTGTTAAAATTCTCAGCGAAAGAATGATGACTATAGAAACAAAAATGGTAGGTAGGTATGTAGGATAGGGTTGGCAGACAGATTGACGGGCACAGCTAGTACATTAATAAATTAATATATGTGAGGACGAAACACCATAAAAAATTCTTGAGTAAGTAGCAACATATATACTACTACAACAGATACAACCGTATAATATATACTACAACAGATAGACTTTACGAGCAGCATGGTCTTAAGCCTTATATTAACTTTTAATACTGAAACTTTTAATAAGTATATTAAAAGTTTCAGTGTTAATATAAGGCTATCCCTACTTTTCCTGATTTCTTTAGTCACCAAGTCGCTGAATAAAAACGTAGGGCATATAGTTTTAATTTTTAACTTAAAAGTATTATTGAACTCTGTTTGAACCACTGAGAAAACTTTTTTGTATAAAATATTACCGTCGTTCACTGTGAGGTCCTGATAACTTAACTTACTAATTAAAGTGCTGTTAAATTTATTTAATTTAATGGATGTTATTGGTCTGGATTGAAACTGCACTTGTTGTATTGGTATGTTGGACACAAAGTTTACCAGTAGCCCACTATAATCCGAAGGCAGACAATTCATAATGGCTAAGTCTAAGTAGATGCAGCAACAAAAGACATTATCAATACATGTAGCTGTACGCACAGTTGTTTGGGTTGGTTCCATAAACACATTTGACAAATTAAATGAATAGAAGAGATTTAATAGTCTACTGCTATCTGAATTATTTTCTAAAATATTTATATTAAAGCCACCACAGATTAAGACTAGTTTATTACCAGTTGCCAGTTTTGCCAAAACATCTTCCATCACAGACTCAAATATATAGTAATAGTAGTTTTATAATTGGGGGGTCTGTAAACGCACACTATAACATGCTTATCCAGCTCAGCGCAGGACAGTTCAACACTATGTTCAACTGATAGATCTACAATATCTTTACGAGGTTTCGATTTAATACCATTTTTAATTAATATAATTGAACCTCCACGCAACATATTATTTCTGTTAAAACAACTGCCCACAGTATAATTTTCATAATTAATAATCATTGCATAATCTTTCAGCCAAAGCCAAATATAGCAAGTGTTTCGACCGAATTGATCACGATATTTTAACCCAGAAACTCATCTCGATGGGTATACGGGGTAATCTGTATCGCTGGTTTACGTCGTACATTGAGAACAGGTGTCAGACTATTGTCCTCAATGGTTATTCCTCCAGAGCAATGAGCATTCCTTCCGGGGTGCCACAAGGGTCATTATTGGGGCCCCTCTTATTTAACATCTTTATTAATGATGTCACGTCCTGTTTCGTACACTCGAAAATATTGCTTTATGCAGATGATATGAAGATCATGAAACAGGTCTCTACGTACGAAGATGCCCTTTTACTACAAGAGGATTTAAATACTTTCAAAAATTACTGCGAAACCAATAAATTGCATTTAAATGTATCAAAATGCTATGTGTGTTCGTTCACTCGCAAACCGAAACCGATCCACTTTGAGTACGTAATCTCGGATACACCAATAAGCAGAGTAAACCTTATTAAGGACCTAGGCGTAACCTTTGACTCAAAACTTATCTTCGACACGCACGTAGACAACATAGTCAAAAAGGCCTCTAAGGCACTTGGTTTTATCCTCAGAATCTCGTCACAGTTCAGAAGCATCAAGACTATTAAAATACTGTACTGTTCTTTTGTCCGCAGTCACTTGGAGTATGGCTCTCAAGTGTGGAACCCCAATTATAAAGTTTATATAAATCGATTAGAAAGCATTCAACGAAGGTTTTTAAGGTACATTCAATTCCGATCAAGAGTATATTTAACCAATTATGTCACCCGCTGCAGAAAGTTTCATATTCTTCCTCTCTATGAGCGCAGGAAAATTGCAGATTTGACGTTACTATTCAAGATAATGAACGGATCGGCGGATATACCAGAGTTAGTGAATAGGATTGGACTGCGTGTACCTGGTGCATATTTACGTAGACCGCACCTACTGGATACACCGGTGGTGAGAACCTCCTATGGGCAAAACGCGTACCTGGTTAGAACGAGTCGTGCCTTTGATGCAGCCTGCCGGGAAGTTGACATCGACCTATTTAACACTGGGATTAATAAATTAAAAAGAACCCTATGTAATAACTTCTTTAAAAGCATTTAAATCCCAAGTCCTAACTATTTTAAGTACACATTGTTATTGTGGTGGATTGTTTTGTGTTGTACTTAGTTTATTTTATACATTATTGTCGTTAGTGGAGTGTTTGTAGTTATACTATAGTGCATTTGTTTGTATTACCTATTGTCTGTAATGTTTTTATTTGTTTTTTTTTATACTATATGTGAAAACTTTTAATTGGCCTTGATCTTATTATATAATGAACAATTGTTAAAATTAGCTGTAAGTTTTCCGAATAAAATAAAATAAAATAAAATAAAATGCTCAGTAAAACAAACAATTTAAAACATCGTCTTTTCTAAAAACAGTTCTATTTCCAATTGCTTTGCAGGAAAACCTTGAATATTTTGATGGAAAAATATCAAAGAATTCTGCTTAGCCCCTTTTTTAAATTAACTATGTGACTCGAGTTTCTCAGCTCTAAATTATCGCAGAATTAATGTGACAAATTGTCAAACACGCGTTATCTGCGATGAAAAGTAGTAGTAAGTATAGTAGTACTTTTTTCTTCTTTATTGGTTGAATGAATTTTCAACAGCCAATCATAGCAGATAACGCGTGCTTAACAATTTGTCACATTAATTCGTCGATAATTTAGAGCTGAGAAACTCGGGGTGAGTAACTCATTCAGTCTATGTGAACGTTATAGCAATTTCACTTGGTAAAAATCAATTATCGGTGTGTTAAAAATCGAATCACGTCGTGCCATAGGGCAGGTCGCTAAGAAATATACAAGAATTGCATTTAAACTTATTTAAAACTAATTTTATTAATACATTTAATAAAAGTAAGTGAAATCAAATCACTACCTTATCATATACAAGCAAACATAGACAGGTAATTAAAACCTAATAAAGTTTTATCCCATTACTAATTAGATGGACATTTGAACGCCGCCCGTAGATACATGCCTGCCAGTTGCATCTTTCATACAATAAAGAAATCTTAAACGGTCTCCAGGCTTTGCTGTATAACCTTCTGCTTTACGAACATTATTTGAGGCTGTAGTATGAGAGTTTGTGGCACTAGAAGATTCTGTAGTACTAACACCCATGCCATCAATTTATAATGCGTCATTAATAGCCCTAAGCAAAGGATTCCGTCCATCACCACACGTGCCATGGAAGTCATCAGTCTCCATACTCCATATCATAACTTTATTGATGTTCAACTGTTTCGCGTATTTGATTTTGGCAGTGATCGATTTGGCATCGTCGTAGGACACCCAGCTTTTGCCCTTGATGGCGTAGGGTACTTTGGCTAAGGAGTCGTTGCGTTTGGTCCAGGATTCGGTTTGGAGCATGAGGCCGAACTGGAATCAATAGGATTTTTGTTAGTTTTTAATTAGTAGTTCAATTTTAAATTAAATAATCTAATTAGCTGGCAAAAACGATTCTTAACTGAGAAAAAATATATGAAAGTAACACAAATCATGTTTTTGCAAGATGGATATTCTTTGAAAAGCTCAGTTGCAAAGTACTCATAACTGGTGTGCATGTATAATCAGATGTACTCGTATTGGTATAAACGTAACAAAAGAAGTATCTAAGGATCGTAACAGGTTGCCTTCTGAAGCTTCTGCCTACGTCAATAAGAAAAAGGTGTAATTTAATGTGTGAAAATAAACAAATCGAAATATGTGCCACTTCTATTTTTGAACGCGATATAAGAAATCCGAAGCATAGAAATTTAAGTGTCCAAAAATAGAACTGGAGGGTGACCATAAGCTCTTAGAGCGGTATCAATTTGAGATCGAATAAAGGACAGATGTATACGACTTGCATACATCTGTCACTTACTTGATCTCAGATTGATACCGCTCTACATAGCGTATTGAGCAAATAAATTTCTTATTCTTATTCTAAGAGCTTATGGTCACCCCCCCTGAAGATCTATGTCTGTGTCAAGTTAAGGCGCCGATTCCCTTGAGTAGCTGATTTTAAAATGAGAATCACGTCTAAATGGCTAGTCGTAATTCTATGAAAAAAAAAATATGTTATATTAGACTAGTTTCTTAATAATTTGATCTAAGCAAATTTTGAGTTTTATTTGTATAACATAGTGTAATTAATTTGTAAAGTTATGTCTAAAACGGACAATAACACAACAATCACACCAAAACCGCTGGGCGTATTTTAATGAAATCAACACCATCTCAAAGATAATTTGATTATCTACATTTTGATCTGAAGTTTTTTTTTTTAAAGTCATGGAATAATAAGGAAAGTACAAAAACTACTACTACTAAATTTTGGGTCACGCGGGTGTGAAACGGGTGCGCGTTTTGTTCCCTCAAGGTCATTGGCGTTAGTCGTCGTCTTAAGTCAGAAGCAATCCAAGCAAAATAGACACTGAATAATCTTGATTGGTCGACAAAGGTAATTCTAGCCGTCCTTGAGAAACGAAACACCAAAATTTAATTTATGCCATCTGCAGCTTTGAGTTGGACCAAGTTTGCAAAACTTGGGTGTCAGTTGTTCTTATAAAGGAATAAGTTTGATGTAAGTGGGATATGTTGCTAGGTTTGGCCAATAAATATATCGATGGTACTATTATAATATATATTTTTTTAGTTTAAGTATTTCGATGTATTTATACATCAATCGATTATAAACACAAGAGATATTTTCACAACAATTGGAAATAAATCATGATTGCTCAAAAGACTTAATTTTAGATCCGTAAAAATTACAGGACCTATTAAAGCTTGATCAAAAAATATCGGATTTTTTTGGAATTATATCAAAAAGGGAATCGATTTACCCATGCTAATATTATAAATGCGAAAGTAATTCGGTTTGTTTGTTAGAAACGATTGAGATGAACTTTGGTATGGATATAATTTGAGACCCTGGGAAGGACGTAAGATATTATTTTATCCCAGCATTTATCTTGGTATTGTGTTCCCTTGGGATGATAAAACACTTTTTTTCCACTACCTTGTCTATTATGTTTCATTGCCTAAGAAATTCGTTTCGAAATATGAACATTTAGACACAAGATTATAAAATAAAAATTAAAAAAAAACAAAATTACATAATAACAGTTACGAAATGAGTTGTGTATGGAGTTTTGATATCATTATGTAACTACAACATAATTATTTTTCCTTTTGGCGGCCAAGTACGAGTGAAACAATCTGCAAATTAAGGAAAAAAAAAGTACGTAACTGAATAGGCTACAGTTGGTAGACGCATTCTGCCGCTACGCCCGCGCTTTTTCCACCGCCCCATCCGGCAGAATGATACTGAACCTGTTACTTCTCGAAAAATTTCGTTCGCGTTGATTGTGTGTATATGGTCTATGGTTTTTAGTCTGAACGTTTCTAATAAATTGTTGTCGGAACTTATTTGCATTTAAGTAAGCTCATCAGGTAGTGGAAAAAGAATCGTTCGTGTTTCGCATAAAAAGGCTTTATTTTAACACTCGCATGTAGCTTTCGAAATTTGCTACATCGCTCGTGTTAAAATCTCGACATTTTATGTTCGACACGAAATGTACTATTTACAGGGGCCGAGCCGCGTGCAGAAGCATTTTTTTTTATAAACGAAATATATATCGATACTTTTTAACAATTTCGTCATCCCTACATTGCCTAGGTTTCTTCCTAGTTTAATGGTAGAACCGCATCATACAGTAGTTGTGGAAGCTGCAAATGTACTTGCTTATTGTTTTGATGTGCAGCCACATACGTATCAAGATACTTTGACCCGGTATTGTAGAAGCAAAGTTTTTTTATGGCAGTTGTTAAAATTTTTGCTTCGTTTGGGATTGTGGGTGTAATGGAGAACTTTTTAAAAGTTAATCTAGGTTTGAACTGTATTTGAGCCTTTTATTTCCAGTAAGGGATGTTCCAGTCTCTTTTTAGCAGTGGTTTTATCAAGAATACAGGCATATTTAATGGCTTAGTGATTACTTTTGTGTATGAAAGACTGCAGTTGTAAAATGTAGGCTTAATGGGTTCGGATTTTTATTTTGATTAAACATGGTGATTTTTTGTAGCTATATATTTTTAGTTTCCTTCCTTCTGGATGAACTGAGCTGAAGAGGGTTATGTCCTGGACTCAGTGTACACTCCTTCGACTAAAATAGTTCCTACCGTTAAAGTGAGGCCCGGGATACAATTAAATTCGTGACCAACATGACTAACAAAGACCTTCTTTGACAACCTTGTTTTTAACTCGCCCTAGAGTGCGCGCAAGATAAGTCTGCGCGCGGCCAAAATAGGAACTAATCTTTTGTCATTTATGTCAGATGTCAAGAGAGTGTGTTGTATTCCGTGTTTTTATTCGTTTTCGAAGTAAATAATCGCCATCATTATGCCAAAAGTAATTTAAAGTGCTGGCAGGAAGTGCTGGCAGGGATGTTTTCTTGAAATGAACAAGACAATAACGGGCCTACGGTACCGTTTTACAAAGATAGAACCCGCGTTGCTTATTTGACAGGTAACTTTTAGGGATACCATTATACAAAAAAATACCTAAATTTTCGTACTACCGGTGCCTGAAGTATTGGTTTTTGGGTGGTACATAAAATATACCAGCGGGACATGACCGGCATAATGTAATATAATGCATCATTGTTATTTTTTTTAGGCGTTTCTGAATGCACCGTCACCCAAATAACTCAAGAGGGTTATGTATAGCTTCTTGAAAAATTGTTGAAGTAGCAATTCAAAAAAAAAAAAACGAAATGAACGGTGTTTTGCCATTGCAGGACCATTGTTAGACCAAATAAATTACTTTAAGTTTCGAGTAATGAAAAATGACTATTTATTAAATGAAGGAAAAAAAATCAGTTATGCTGGCAACATTAAGCACGCCATCCGTCGCGCGCAGACTTATCTTGCGCGCACTCTAAACAAATCATCACCTATCTAGTAGTAGTTCTCATAATATAATGTAGTTGGCTTCCAGTCTAACTCGGCACAGGCAGCCTTTTTAGGGTTCCGTACCCATAGGGTAAAAACGGGACCCTATTATTAAGACAGCGCGATCCGTCTGTCTGTCTGTCCGTCGTCTGTCACCAGGCTGTATCTCATGGATCGTGATAGCTAGACAGTTGAAATTTCCATCACCAATCACAGATTATGTATTTCTGTTGCCGCTATAACAACAAATACTAAAAATAGAATAAAATAAATATTTAAGTAGGGCTCCCATACAAAAAACGTGATTTTGTTGCCGTTTTATGCGATAATGGTACGGAACCCTTCGGCGCGAGTCCGACTCGCTCTTGGCCGTTTTTTTTACTTAGCCTGTGTTACCTGCGTATGTTACTGCGTGGCCAGCATCGTCACGCAGTGGGAGGCCTATGAAACGCTGGCGTGATGACTTAAGAGTCGTTTACGGGATATTGGCAAGAGAAGGCAAAAACTCGGACAGACTGGAAAGCTATGGAGGAGACCTAAACCCAGCAGTTGGCAAACCTCTCATATTTTCAGTTAACTCTATCTCCTGCTTTCTCCTGCCTATCTGTAAGGGTTAGGTAGAAACGAGTAAAAATCATTAAACCAGTTTATTAGGCCTTCTTTGGTGACGACGCCCGTTTTCAAGTAAGTTGACTTAAATTATTAAAACTCATACTTACTTCGTTATATCCTATTAAGCCACTTGTAGCAGTATATGGCCCTGCTATGCCATTCCCGGACGATGGGGCTCTCACACCGTTCTGGGAAGCACTCGCCAAATTAAATGTCCTACCGTAGAATGGAACACCTACTGCTATTTTCTCTGGAGGACACCCTGGAAACGGAAAATTGATTATAGATGATCATCATCGTCACTATTGGCAGCTTTGTTTTGCTCACTGGTGGTGAGTAGAGGCCTTCCCCCTTTTTTTCCAGGCTTCCCTGGTACATCAGGAGATTTCAAGGTTTAGGTCTAAATGAGTTTTCAGAACTTGGTGGTTTTATCACTATGACCAATCTTTGTGACTAAGAAGTAACAAGACACATGATTTCAGTGTTGTAACACCAGCTAACTATCTTTGATGTCAAAGCTGAACTTAGTTTGCAGATCCCACTCCTCACCTACATGGTCTAACTTATTTATCTTAGGGCTCAAATCTTTCGCAGAAAAGCTTGGTTATCCCAAACTTAAAAACGCTAAGGCTATTGTGACTTTGCATCTGACAATTGGACTTTTTCATACCTGCACGAATCCAATACTTCAAAGATTGTTCAACGGTGTTCATATTTTCCGCGACTCCACCCTCATGTCCTTCCCCTTGGAAGAGAGGGGCATTGTGACCAGTGATGGGATCCCAAGCACCGTTCATGTCATAGGTCATTAAATTTACAATGTCTAAGTACCTGAAATCAAGTATAAGCCGCTTTGTTTTGAACTAATTTTGAACCACTGTTTGAATTATACATGTTCCAATAAATAGCTGATTTCTTGACGACACCAGACAACAGAGCGTTGTTAAAAGGGATAATAGACTACACTACCAACACAACGCGCTGATATAATACGGGCGTTCATAAAAAAGGAATAAAACCATTTTCAAAGATGGAAATACTGATTACTACACGAAATTCAGGTTCAGGACTCAGGTTTTTCGTCAACCTTTAGAAATATCAGTGTTGGGATTTGAACCCAATACTTGCGGGCGGCCAGGGTGCACCGCCTGCCTGTTCCGCTACTCTCACGCCGAACACGCAAACTCCACCGCGACAGTCCAAACCTCTCTCTTAGATAAGATAGATAAGTCTTTATTTGCCTTAAACATGGTATAAAGTTGTTACAGTCAGGTATTAATCTAAAGTCCACATGTTTAGCTATACAGGATATGTATCAATTGCATGCAAAATAAATAATTATTAGTTAATTGTTGATCAATGTCACAGATAAGGTCAATACAATAATATAACAATTTATCTGAGCATTATCCGCAATGACAAAAGATTATTTTAATTAATTATTAAAAAATATCTTTAATGTCGTAAAACACATGTTCTTTCAGCCATTTCAATAATCTGTTTTTAAATGAGTTAATATTACATAACAATTTTATTTCTTTTGGCATTCTGTTATAAATGCGTATACACATGACTAGGAAACTTTTCGCTTATACCATATTGTTTGTCCGGGACAGTTAATTTCTAAATATAACAGCAAACCATCACCTAAAATTAAAAAATACAGTACACTTATTTACAACCACAACTTAACATCTGTTATATGATCTGGCAGTTATCCAAGGATTTACTTACTTCGAAATACCTCTAACATCATAAGACTTCGAAGCCGTAGCCTTAACCGCCGATACAGCAGCTGTGAGCAACAGTCCTTTCCTATCAAATGCTGCTCTTGTTTCTTTCAAAAGGGTGGTAAAGTTATCAATATCTGCTGAGCCATGGACCGTGTCTTTACGATTGGGGTACTCCCAGTCTATGTCTAAGCCGTTGAAACCGTGGGTAGTTATCATCTCTAAGGCGCTGTTTATGAAGTTCCGTCTTAGCGAGGGGCTTGCTGCCATCTGAAATGTTAGTATTTGTGTTTGATTTTATTATATAGTTGGTTGGTACGTGTGACTTTATTTACTTGTTTAATACTCACAAACTTACAGAGGTTGACTTAATGCCTTAGGCATTTTATACCAGTCCACCTGAGGATCCTGAGGGCCCTGACTTTGAGGTAATGGTTACGGCTTGTAACTTGTTAAACAAAATGGGAGCTGGACTTAATAATAGATTTCACAAGGCATAAAACTGAGATCAATTTGCTAACATGTCTCTTATTTGTATTTTTAAACGACTTACCAAAAATGAGGAGGTTCTATGTTCGACATTATGTATGTTTTTTTATGTATGTTCACCGATTTCTCTGTCAATTGTGGACCGATTTTAAAAATTATTTTTTGTTTGAAAGAGTATGTTCCGAAATTGGTCCCATTTTAATTTGGTGATGATCTGATTAAGAACTTCGGTGATATACAGCAGAACTCTTCAATAAATAATGGCAAATCTCATGGGATTGCTGTAATTACATGTCTGTTTATTGTTTATACCATTTCATAACATAACATGACGCCAGTACGCTCGAAAGGGGTACGCAGATCTCTCATTTCACCGGTTATATTTAAGTTTCATGTTATTCGGGTAATCTTTTCTGGCTTTATGGGTACTTACAAAACAACTTGCCTATTAGGTAGGTAAACCAAAAAAAGGAAAAATAAAAAAAATCTTTTTTGCAAAAAAATACTACCGACTTCCAAATAAAAAACTACAAAGTGAAAAATAACTTTAGTTTTGGAAGTCGGTGTCCATCAAAAAATTTGTACCTACGAAAGACACCGAATTCCTAAAGTTATTTTTCACTTTAAGTATAGTTTTTTATGTGGAAGTCGGTAGTATTTTTTTGCAAATACGTTTTTTATTTTGCCCTTTTTTTGTATTGTAACATTTTATTTATTTATTTAAACTTTATGTACAATGGTGATACATAGGCGGACTTAATGCAGCAAGGCATTCTCTACCAGTCAACCTTTGGGTTAAAAAAGAACACAACAGTGGTAGGGGTACAAAAAATATATATATGAACAATAATTAAGGCGGATATTAATAAACTATCTAACTAATAAAATACATAAATAATTTTTAAAACAATAGACTAATAAATATCCTATTCTAAATGAAACAGAAATTTAAATATAATAACTATGACGAAGACCGAGCTATGTAAGAGAGGATAAGTAATAGTTCCGTAACCTACGCTTGAATGAAAATTTACTCTCAGCCTTTTTTATGTCAAGGGGAAGGACGTTCCAGAGTTTTATAGTAGAGACAGTGTAAGAATTAGATAGAAACCCAGTGCGGTGAACATTTTCCTGCATTGCAGGTATGGTTCACATATTGGTCGGGTAGAAATTTACAGACATTTTTGGTATTCGGACCAGCAGATATTTGTATAAGTTTAAATAATAGACACCAAAATTGCACCATATTATTATTAAAATTGTAAAAGCAATTATCTATGAAAAACAGCAGTATAAAATAAAGCACAGAATATAAAGTTAATATCTCGTAGAAAGAAATCGCTTTGACCGTGTCAGAAAAACTTGATCAAAGTTAAACTCATGATTAGAAAAGTAAACTTACTGTGGAGAACTTAGCGGATCCTACATTCCAGCCGCCAACGGCCACAAGTGTTTTTAAACTTGGATTTTGTTTTTTCAACGCGTTGAATTTTCCGAAGTTATCTAAAAAACGAAGGAAGGATATTAAAACAAGACTTCATAAGAGCTCTAGACAGGTGAATTTTATCAACGAAGACGTCGAGAGTCACGACATTTTGGCATTTCGACCATTGCCATCGCTGACATCGAATGACGTTTTGTTTTAGCTTCTAGACAAAGTGACATTCCATCAGCAGAAACGATTGTCGAAATGACGATTGGGAGGTACCGTCATAATTGGATGAAGATTCCCGGAACGAAGCTTAAATTAGTCATATGTCTGTAATTATTAATAACTTTCGCGTTTCATAATTGAAAAACAAAATATCACGGGAATCAGCCTTTAGGCATAGCACAACCTGCGATATTTATTTGCGTGAATAAACATCGCAGTGCGTGTTAAGCCTTAAAACTTAACACAGAAAAACTGGTTAGTGCTAGAAAAAGAAGCTTTAGAGCTTTTCCGACTTCACAAAAAGCTCTACTATTATACGTTAAACTGCCTTATATTAAAACTGTTTTGTCACGATTAAAAAAAGGCGTGTGCAAAATTGCAGCTCAACCAGATACGGCGAATTAGGTAAAATTTAACTTGGAACCGGGAAGCGTGCTAGAACTAAATAAAAGCTTGTAATAGTGTAAACTCACTCCGTCCATTATTATCAGGTAGATCCAAATAAGGGTCCAAAGAGACAACATTTCCCTGAGTATCTAGTCCCACAAAAGCGTAAATCAAATGTGTGCACAGTCGAGGATTGATATTTTCAACGTCGTATTTGCCTTGGCCGTTTCTGTAAGTGGCCCAAGTTCCGTAGTAACATACTACAGCTTCTGTAAATACAAAAGTATTCCTTTGATCAATCTGCCTAACCTTTTCCCAACTATGCTGGGGACGACTTCCAGTGCAACTGGAGGCAGCTGAATCCTTGTACATACAACTCCAAAGCAATGGATATTACCTAGTGATCGCTTGCATGAGCGCCGTCAGTTTTTATTTTCTGGTAAGAATATCTTAGCAGTTACATTAATGTCTCAGAGATGGCGCGCACGCGGCGCATTTAGAAATCGTAGTATAGCTCCTGTCCATAGATGTTGCTTTTTATACATTTCTAGGGGGTGAGATTTCTCTGCTGCTGTATGTGCGAGTATTAAACATGAACTAATTGCCTATTTTGCCTATACATCCACTGTATTTAAACTAGGTAACACAAGACTGTTACCAGGCTTTATGAATACCAACAACGGTTATTAAAGTTCTTCAAAGAGCAGATGGAAACAATGGCAGAAGAAGGATAATCCTTATTAGACTATAACAATTTTGACACTTATGAGCGGTCCAAATTATAGAGACGACGATCAGAAAGCTGTACTCATTCGTAAACACAATGTTTAATATTAAAAGCCTCAACTTGGAGTAGGTTTATGTTTGATGAAATATTTAAGAAGAGGAATTCTTGACTCCGAAAACGCTACACTGTTAGTGTGTTGAGAAAGATAATAATCTATCAATTGAAACCAGGACTTTAAAGAGATAGAAAGAAAAAGAAAGGAATAATATTTATTTGTTACAGGAGACACGAGATAAGAAAAACACAAATAATAATAAATAATAAAAATAAATAACCCGATGCGAGACCAAAAAGGCTCCTATCTCAGCATGTGCAACGATATTAAAAAGAAAGCTTTATGATAGTATTCGCGTTTGCGACTGCGAGACTAAAGAGCTGTCTGGTACTAAGTAGGTATTTAAATGGCAATTAGCGGGATTACAGTTTAATCAGTATTTAATGGTTTTAAAGGAAGAAAGAAAAATATTTATTTATGACCCGCACAGGAGACACGAGTTAAATAAAAACAAAAAAAAAAAACAATAATAATAAAATCCCCGTGTGAGCCCAAAATGGCTCCTGTCTTAGCAAATGCAGCGATATCTAAAAAAAAAAAAAGCTTCGCTGGTATAGTTCTCGCCAAATTTCTTGGCCGCCCTGAAGTTGGCTACAATGGCTGCGCAATAGAAAATCTCATACAAAAATAGCACCGTTTCGTGCCTCGCGCATCCGGTAAACCAACAAATCATAGCTTTTCATCACTTAAGAAAATATTTCTAATTTATTTCCACTTACTGCTACCGGCCATGATATAGCTTAAAGACAAACACACACAAATTGACAGACAGCAATTTGCCAAATTTACAACAGTACTGTTTATTTCAAGTACCAATACTTCCTTTATAAATACTTTCTTATCTGAAGTAAGTAACCTTTCTTATCTAAATAAATACGAGTGCAATTGATAAAACTTCTCTATCGCTTATTGTGATATCAAACGATAGTGAAAACACCCTCCACCCACACACTCACACATTCACCTATACTATACATCAACTAACATACGTCTCACATACTTAACCTAGATAACCAGGAACTGTAGACAAAAACTAAATTATTCGCTGGGTTAGTACAGGACTGAAACAAACAAAAAGATAAAACTATTTGATGTTTGTTTCAGTCCTGTAAAACTCTGAAAGCAAAAAAAATAGCAAATTAAGGTAAATTTTGGTACAAGTTTTCGCGAAAATCTAAATTTTTCCATATCTATAGAACTTAGCCACAAATAAAAATGATAGCAATTTTATTATGGTTGTATAATGGGTAGGTACGGAACCCTCGGCGAACGAGTTCCACTCGCACTTTGACCGGTTTTTGGGTTTTAATAAATGCAGCCGATATAATTAAAATATGATAAGAACTAAGTGTTATAAATCGCACTTCTACGGCATTAGTAATGATTTTAATTCAAACTTTGCTTCCGTGCGCGTTATATCAACCTTTAACAGCTATAAGGGACCATCCATTAATCACGCGTTTTTTTTAATTGTTTTTTAGCATCAACCCCCTCCTGCCTCTTGGTGATACGTGGTGAGGTTTAAGACTAACACCCCCCGCCTCCACCCAAAATCACGTGTATTTTTTAGTACCTACAAAGAATCTTAAGATTTTTGGAATATTAACTATAAATACAGGTATAAAGTATAATCTAATTTTATTCTGAAATTAAGGACCATAACAAAAATGTCTAGACAGAATTTTTGCTATTTATAGTTCATCGTCATTATGCAATTTGTGAATTATTTATTATCACCTCGATAAGCAAGTTGCACGTCCGATAGCAACGACTTTGATAGGTTATCACCGGATTATTTGGGTTTGTTCTTGAAAAGTAATTTCGATTTTATAAATTCCTTTAGCTTTTTAGTAGATAGGTACCTACATGCCAGCTGCTCTGATCTGGGGGTCTACTTCCTAATTCCGTCAGCGAAGTTACGGGCCCATCCGAAAGCACTCCGGCACTTCAGAGTGAACCCTACTCCGTACTGATTAAATTTTTCGGAAGGGTTAAAACACATCGGGAGTAGGTCTGTCAAATTGTGTTGTCATTCAATAGTAGTTCGGGCTCCGAACGAATCATGCATGCGTCCGTATGTGATACGGAGTTGGAAACGCCCGTAACAAAGGCCGAAATTACGGACTCCGTGCTTAGGGCGTAGACCCCCAGCTGTAAACATGTCATCGTAAAAACTTTGTTGGAGTGAGCATGAAGGGAACTGTATTCCCACATATATTGGATGGATTGGCACGTTTTAGTTTCCACGGTAAGATTAATTGTACAGTAGTTTTGAGTTAGAAGTATGGGCAGGGCAGATCATATCGTGTTTTGCATAGGTGCTGGCAACCTAACATAATACATAAAACATTGATGATAAGAAAAACATTTCACGTGCAGCTGTTGAAAAGTACCTTGTTTCTACTTTACCTATATATGTACAAGCTGTGCTATAAGGTGCTTATAAAATTGTTGCTAAGTTAATTAACGTATATAGGAGATCTCGAGTAATTGCTACTGTTATGACGGTACTTTTATATCACATAGAATATTAGTTTACGTTATGTGGGTATGTCGAAATACTTTATTAATAAAGCAGTCTGCTTTGAATCTCGGTGTTTCATTGCCACGAACACAACATTGACGACGAGAAAATTATTAAAATACCAATTTTTTACGCGTGTGTATAAAGTCTCAACATGCCGATCGGAAAAGTCGAAGGTTTCCAAGTCGGAACCCAAAATTGGGACACTTATGTTCGTCGAATTAAGCAGTTTATTATGTTGAACGACATTGAAAATAACTTACACGTGGCTACGCTAGTGAAGTTGGTCGGTTCGGAGTGTTACGACTTAATGTACTATTTATGTACTCGTTAAACTGGTGAAAGATCATTTAGAACCCGAGAGATCAGAAATAGCCGAAAGGCATATTTTCAGGCAGAGGAAGCAGCAGCAGGGGGAAAGCGTTCGTTCTTACATACAAGGTTTGAAACATCTGGCAAAAACCTGCAATTTCGGTGCCACACTGGAGGTAAACCTCCGAGACCAGTTCGTATCGGGCCTGTACAGCGAGGAGATGCGATCTAGGTTATTCGCCGAAAAGAATGTGGACTCAAGCGTGGTGTGTAGTTGGCTATGGCACTCGAAGCGGCGGAGCGGCACGCAAGCGTGGCGAGCGCCCCGGCTGCGGAGTCCGCAAGCGCAGGCTCAAGCGCCGCGGCCCCGCGCCGGCACAAGAGACGGCCTGCACCAAGTTTGGAGCGCGCGCACGCGCAGCGCCCGCGCGGCGCTGGAGGGCATTTAAATTATGAACGTCATAACCGACCGACTTATTCCAATCCAATTGATAAGAAACTGTGATAAAAAAATACAGTGATCACTCTGGCAATGCATGGGATACTATCAAATGCATAATCAGCTCTTGCAGTTATCACGATATTGGAATTTAAACCTTACACTGTTCGTACTAGGTTTATTTTCCAATGTAACTTGCAGTTTCCTTCTTATAAGCAAGTGTTGTGTTATAGGATTTTGACTCTTGTGTGCTTTTATGTATCGGGTTCTTAAAGGCTGTTTTTCTGTGTAAATGGGGTAGGGTGTCATCATACGTTGCCCTCACTGTTATGGAAATATTGTATTTTTTTATTGCAATAAAACCTTTGTACATTGTTGGCAATTGGAATAAAATAAAAAACGTATTAATCTTCGGAAAAGAGTAAGTAATTACTACCTCACTTGGTTGTGATTGCAAGCGTGACTATTGAGCAATTAGAATCTAGGTTCGATTCCCAGGTTCGTAATTTTAGCCGAAAGACCCTGCTGTACATAGGCCTCCACATCGCCACATCCACCGGTGATGTGCGTCCCGCATCCAATGCATTCCGCTGCCTGTACCTTGGTCATCGGTTCACCTAGCGGGAGACCTTCCAAGGCTGCGTCTGCCGGTAGGTATGTGGTCACCACCCCGTTTTTTGAAGAAAGGTTTTTTGTGTCGGAAATTTCTCAGTTCCAAGTTTTGAAACCCGCGTATAGATGAACAGCTCTTATAAAATGGGACGAACATTACTGGAGAAATGGGGGTGTACCATATAGGTTCACCTCCACCTTTTACTAACCAGCTGTAATGTTATTTTATTGTCAACAGCCTAATAATAACAAATGAATCATCACCATCATATCAGCCGAAAGACTTTCACTGCTGGACATAGGCCTCGCCCAAGCGTCACCACAATAACCGGTCCCGTGCATCTCGCATCCAGCGGACTTCCACCACCATCTCCAGGTCATCTGTACACCTGGTGCGAGACCTTTCAACGCAGCGTCTTCCGGTTCGCGGTCGCCACTCCAGAACTTTTATATCGATATTCAGAACTTTTGTATCCCCACATCGATGCCTTTTAAAATGGTTACCCATTCGTCAGCGTAGAGCCCTGAGGGTCTTGACTGCTCTGTTTTCTTTTATTGATAAACCCACTTCTCCTTCTTATCTGTCTTCTCACGTTCAATTCCTTTGCTCTGCCCACAGTAAGAATCTTCGCTCCACCAATAATCATCTTCTACAGTGTCCCTCTCACTGCTCTGGGTTTATCCACTCGTCCTTCTTTGTCCAGGCAATCTCCCTTTGGAATGCGCTCTCTCAGAAGATCTGGATGGCAACCAGTCGGCTTTCTTTCAAATTGAAGGCACGTGAGCACATTCACAAGAAGTTTTCAGAATCTTCACAAAATTGATTTGATCGTTTCGGATTCTGTATCTATAACATATGTATGTATAAGGGCATGCAAAAACGGATGTATCAGAAAACCGGGTTTTTCGTTTACAAAACCGGTGAAACCGTTTAAATCGGTTTTTTCCTTGTTTTTGTTCAATATTTATTAAGGAAATGAGAAATATGTGTGTAAAGAAATAAAAATGCTGAAGTCTAATCAAACTGTATTGTTTTACGCTTATCTCACTTATGTTTATAATAATGAGCATTTTTTTGGACTGAAACAAGCTACAACTACTAAATAACAATAAAAAAAGTGTATTTTCTTTATACATAACATAGAATAAAGCTCATTATTTAGGTAAATAAGATATTCTTCAAACATTTTTTTGGTTGGGAAATCATCCAATGACTACTCCCACTCTGGGTGAAGCGGGAGGGCGTGTCAGACTTTTACTGACTAAAACCCACCCGTGTTCCTTCAGTTGTTTGAGCCAGGGCCACGGTAACTATTTTCAAATTTATCCGCGACCCAGACAGGCATCGGCCCTAGCGGACCCCGTCAATTTTGCTGACATCTCTTTGAGGCGCGCGTGGAACACTACGCGCCGTCAACTCGGGCCTGGTCCTTATCGGGCGGTGAGCTACCCATTACTCGCCGTCCGCACGCCCGCCTACGGTGGCCGGGCATCGGCTTGCGAATCCCGACGCCCGGGGCGTCTCCTGCGGTGGCTTGGGGCGTGAGGGCGCCTCCGTTGCCTCTCCCTCACGCATTCTGCCTCCTCCTTCGTGAGCATTACTGCTTCGCAGAAGGAGGTGACAGCTTCCCATGCCCTCTGGCATCGTACCATGGCTTGAACCAGGCCCGGACGCGAGAGGTCGCCACCGCCGATCGCTTTCACGAGACCTCCACCGTATGTTCTACCGTGTCCTCCGGGCGATCCGCACAATGGTGACGCAGATATCAGTCAGTAATGAAGCACGTGAAATAATGAATTAAGACAGAGGTTATCAAATTATCTGTACCTCGAAAATTTATGTAATAAAAATAATAAAATCGTTTATTTCTCCTCACAAAACAGACATTAGAAGTTACTTAGGTATAAAAATACAGGTACATATGTTCTTAGTCTAGAATGTGTGAGGAGCTGGTGTCTAAGTTAGGCATAGGAATGCCTGTATTACAAATCACTAGGTCCCCCACCCCAGAAAACAAAAGCAATACAATTTAGTGGTTCCGGTTTAGTTATCTTAAATTTAGTCCAGTTTGTAGAAGAAATAAGTAAAATCATTAACAAAACTTTTTAAACATTATCATAAAAACAAATGGAATATAAAAAACGCCTCAGTGTGTCACGAAGTTTATTTACTTCGTGTTAGTTGTAGTTATGTAAGTGAGTGGAAGTGTGAAGCATGTACGTGTGTGCTTGCATTTAATTTAATCCAATTCAATCCAAACTAATTCACTTCAATACAATTTAATAATTATAATGAAATCCAATGTAACTCAATTCAATTTAATTCAACCCAATTTAATTCCATTAAATTTAATCTAAGTTACCAAATGTTATGTTAAATCAGATACCTTGAACAATGACAAAGTTTTTAATTAGCATCACACATGAATCTAAGTAACTAACTGCAATAACGCAGTGTGACATGAATCCCATTTCAGTAGTAAGTACAAATTAAAATAAGAAATTTAATAACCGACTTCAAAAAGAGAAGGTGGTAATCACGTATGTAATATTGTTGTTGAAACTGCAAAATAATTGTCAAATTTCACAAGTGAATGTATGTTTGTTTGTATGTTGTTATGTTTGTATGTTGTCCACGCATTTCGCCGAAAGTGCTTATCGGATAGTAACAAAAAATAAATTTGGCTCATATCTCGAAAACTAATAAACATTAGTGAATCTTAGGTAGGTATTTTTTGTGAAAAATGAAACAAGGAACAAACTTTCCTTGACACAAATTCTACCAGTCAACCTTTGGGTAATGCAGAGACAAATAGTGGGAGGTGCAGTAATGATAATAATATAACACCATAAGGTAATATTCATTTAAATACAAGATATAAATACAAATAAATTAAATACAATAAATACCCAAAGGAATAAACAAAATACATAACTTCTATAACTATATTCTTAACTTACTTAAACAATTAGTTGAAAAAGACAACTCGGCAAAAAAAAAATCGCGAACGTTGACTTTGAAGGCTAATCGGTTGGTTGCCATCCTGATTTCCTGGGTGTGAGTATTCCACAGATAAATAGACTGAACGAAGGCAGAACAATGAATTAAGGGTACACTAGTCAACGGCACGAACTATTTTGTGCGCGGGGTTAAAATGCATTTTATATCAACCGACAACACGTGCGGAAGAGATAGATGCTGTGATGTGCAGTAGGAAGTTAGTTCGCGTACGAATACACACATTTGCAAATTTGTAGCGAAGTGGATAATGATTTAGGACGAAACCGAGCGCGCGAAATTTTATGAACAGACCTTTGGGAGTTTGGATATCATGAAAAAACGACTTAACGTATCTGTTCAAAATAAAATTATTTGCATTGTTGAACTACTAATCTATGCCTGTATGGAGGCCGTTTTGCAATTTTCCGTCTTCTTATGGTATTTATTCGCGCCCAAAAATGCTTTAAAATTAGTGTCGAAATGTGGAACTTTCGACGCTCATAACTTTCAAATATTTTCTTTTTTTACTTTTTTGCTTCCATACAGGCCTAGATAATGATGAGACAAATTGATATCACTTTTTATTTTGAACGTACATCGTCAACCAGTGGAATAATCCCTAGACTACGTTTGTATGGAAGAATTTTCGACTAGTGTAACCTTAAGTCAGTGCAGTGAATAGGACATTGAAGAAGGCGGTTATTTGAAGATCGTAGATTTCCACACTTCAAAGTACTGTCTAAAGTTATCGAATTTCCTTATCAATTCAATAATTTCATCTATCAATACAATATGATTTATACTTGATTTGAAGTGCAATAAAGAGTAAATGATAACTGTTAATCATTAGTCGAATTATTGATGATTGTTTGAGGATAATAATGATGAATCACAGGATTTTCTGAGGACTCAAGTGATGTTAAAGAAATTAGGTCACTACAAGCTTACTGCCAAGATAAAAAAAAGTGAAGTCATATATCCTAATTCAGGTCATGGGTTGGCCGAGTGCCCAGTTTCATCCAAATCCGTGCAGCTCTTAGGGAGCTAAAATGTAACAAACAGAAAGATAGACAGACAGATGGACTAACCGAATCACAGACAGAGTTACTTTCGTATCCAGAATTTTATTATGGATGTTTTTATTGACTTCTCTCAGCAGATTCATCATCTGCCTAGCCTTTTCCCAATTATATTGGGGTCGGCTTCCAGTCTTACCGGATTCAGCTAAGTATTACCAGTGTTTTACATGGAGCGACTGCCTATCTGACCTCCACAACCCAGTAACTTCTCTCAGCAGATTAAAAAGCGTGCTACACCGTCGACCACATCATCGCTTACCATCAGGCGAGATAGTGGTCAAACGCGAGCCTATCGAAAAATTAAAAAAAAAGCTAATACTATGCTTGAAAATTGTCAGTCCAACGCTCGTAAAATAATTCATAAAGGAGACTTTACTATCATTACTCTCAATTATGAGCACAAACGAACATTAAACAGGGCTTGCATACAAAAGGCACATTTTCTTAAACCTGATAAAAAATAGAAACATAATGCCAAGTTAAAGTGCAATAAACAACGAAAGGCACGCCTCGTATTTCTCGTGCACCGAGAAAAAAGAAAGAAAAAATGGGAACTACATTTTTAAATTCTCATTATGTCGCTTACTTGAAGGGCATTACAATTTCACTGCATACCAAAACTTGATTGTTTACAAGCATTCCAACATGGAATTGATTACTAAAAATCCAAACAGGCCGAAAACGCGAGAGAAAATTGAATTTTTAAAACCATACAGGGCTTTTATGCGAGGCTATGGTCTAGTTTTGTTTCGAAAAACATAGCAGTAATAATTTAGTTTGGCCGACGGCTAGCTGCTCAAATAAAAGTCGAAAAAATGTTTCTACAGCCACATGTGCTTTTTCGGCCTATGTAGAACTGTGTCCATGTATTTCCTATCTCTACGACCACTGTGGCAATGGCTAAATGGATTCTCTGTGAGTTTCAGAGTTCTTTGTCCCCGGTATTGACTTTCAAGTGTTTTGTGTCGTTTTTCAGCAATTTTAGTTTTAGTTGTATCGTAATTTTGTAGCGTTCGTTCATGTTTGTTGCCTATACAATGGATTCTTTTGTTCTTTTTTGTTTGCGTGGAAAATGAATCTCGACTTTAGTTTTAGGGTTCTGTACCCAAAGGGTAAAAACGGGACCCTATTACTAAGACTCCACGATCCGTCTGTCTGTCAGTCTGTCTGTCTGTCTGTCTGTCCGTCTGTCCGTGTGTCACCAGGCTGTATCTCATTAACCGTGATAGCTAGACAGTTGAAATTGTGAATGATGTATTTCTTTTTCCGCTATAACAACAAATACTAAAAACAGAATAAAATAAATATTTAAGTGGGGCTTCCATACAACAAACGTGATTTTATGCCGTTTTTTCGTAATAGTGGTACGGAACCCTTCATGCGCGAGTCCGACACGCACTTGGCCAGTTTTTTATTATAAAATACTTGTTATTTTTATTCTTTAATGAACGTTTTGTGGTTATTCTTGGTTTCACTGCCTGCAAGAGCGTTCTCTAGAAATTATTCTTCTATCTCGCGAATTTATTGTCAGTGGTAAGCACGTAGAGACTTCTGTAAGAGCAGACGTGGCTTCTGTTTCTCCCTGCTGGCCAATTTCCTGGTAAACTTCATTTGGTCGGTCCATCGCATAGGCAATCTTCTTCACCCTATTGCCTTTCACGACCAGGCGCTCGATAGAGCCACTCTCGCTCCTAGAGACTAGTCATCTAGAAATTAGCCGTATTTCAAATTCAAACGGCTAATTAATCAATTAAGTTTATGCCAAACAAATATTAATTATGAGGCTATATTGTATTCTAAGAAGCAGTTAACATGATATAAATCTATAAGTATCAGTAGCCAATTACGCCGTTATCAGTACTTAATAGTGCTAATCAGACTTATCAGATGCGAGATTACAGGCCAATGTGTAAGTGGTTCAATCATATTAATAGTGAGTGTGATTGATACACAGTTCGCCTGTGATTCAGATGTTGATGAAGACCTCTTGCCTGTTAAGTTGTTGGAAGCTTTGTAGTAGCCAGGTGTGCATAGATTGTGTGCCAGAACTGTCTTCCTTTGGGCAGTGTGGCGCCCAACGTGATACTGGTGTGTTGTGGTTCCACGCTGGGTACTTCGCCGATCCAATATTAATGTTTTTAACCAGCCAATTATGATCTTCTTGCATTGATGTTGAGCCTCCGGATGGAATTTTAATTTTGAGTTTATTTTATTATACACAAAGGCAGATTGAGCAACATACTGACGCTCTGCAAAAACCGTGCGAACCCGCGATGAGTGCGCCTCCATATTATTACGTCTTTTATTCTGGTCTGCTGGGATAAGTGGTGTAGATTTATGCAGATATAAAGTCATGTTTAATAGATATAGCTGCCTTACTGTTAGCAAACCACACATACTATATATGCTGTTAGTCGGATATCTGTATGGTTTAAAGTACATGACTTTCAGAAGTGACCGCTGGGCTCTTTCGAGCTCAAGTAACTTAGTTTTGGCGGCTCCGCCCCAAACCGGAATGCAGTATGTTGTAACTGATTGTGCCAGTGCAACATAAATTTTACTAAGTACGTCCGGGGGCATAACATAGCGAAGAGTTTTGAAGATCCATATCAATTTTCTAACACGAGATATATTAGCATCAATCTGTGCCTGCCACGATAAACACTCATCAATAACAACACCCAAGTACCTAGTTAGTAAAGGTGACTCGTTGTAAGCTTTGGCAATTTCTGTTTAAGAGAGGACTCGTCACACTCTCGCGGATTGCTATGTCAAAGTCTGCACCTGGTTTAGATTTTGCACTTGGGAAAATATTGGTTGGCATATCGGTCCTACATCAACGTTCCAACATTGGGCGCCACACAGATCCCATTTTTCTATTTTATATAAAAAAATAATAATATAGTTTTTAAGGTAGCTATCCTATGCTTGATTAAGGGGAAAAGATCCTATGTAATGTACGAACAAGGTCCGTAGACAACATCATTATCAGTCTCTTACCAGGGGGGTGAGATCGAATAAGGGACAGATGTAACTGATTTGTATACATCTGTCACTTACTCGATATCAAATTGATAGCGCTCTAAGAGCTTATGGTCACCCCGCAGTCCCCTGCTTGATATAGTCGTCTCTAAACACACGCTATTTAACCCGATCCTCGGTTGTTGTCATCCGTTGTCTACCAGCAGTTTCCCTCACACTGGCAACAATAATACTAATTTATTTTTACTATCAGCCTTTATACAGACACAATGCAGTAATCAAAATCATCTCGCATTGTGAGGCAACAGTTTAAAACATCAGTAATCATAAGCACTGATCTGTGCTCGGTAGTTAGATGTTCATGGCCGCTACATTTGAATCGATGCTAACAAACCCGATTACTAGGCATTGTCGATTGGAAATCGAGATTTTTTATCGTTATGTAACGAGTATTCAGCTGCTTCGTTAGTGTTATTCGCAAGCACGCCTGCAGGCTATTGGAACCTGGATCTAATTGCCTTTGCCCTGTAGATGGACAGTAACAGGTTGGTATTATTATAACTTGAATTGAGAGCTGGTCAAGCCTCCTTGTGCAATAAATAATAGGTTATTGTAGGACGAATAGTGTTTTAAATATACATAGATTTTAACAACCATTTCAATGGTTTAAAACAGGGTGTTAAAACATCAATATTTTACGTCCAAAAAGCCTTATATTTTTATGTGGTCGTAAAGCCATAGTACATACTCTTACCATTGAATATTGAATATGTTTGGAGCACCGAATGGACTAACGAGCGGTTCTCAAATATATTTGAACCGTAAATTTTTATTTTGTTTTAGGTTTTTGATAACAGTTTTTTGTTAGAACATAACTCTTCCTGTCATGTCGGGCATATGTGATGTAAACGCACGCCGACATATCGGTGCGAATAAAATAGTTTTAAAACCGTTTTCCGGAATTATTTTGATGCTTGGCGAATCGTTTTTAACTACGATACTACGGTTGGGTGGGGTTTTAGTCTAATCGTAGTTGGCTGTATTTTTTGAAAGAACGTTTACCGGATTTATTTATTCCACTAACGTTAAACACTGACTGCACATATTAGAAAACTTTTGAAAAGGTTTGAGTGCGGGGCAGGGGTGGCCTCAACCATTGCGAGGCTCCGGGAGGGTGGCAGATATTTGCGAGGCCTTTGTCCTTTTTGCAATATGTAAGTGATGATAGACGAGAAATGGAATATTTTGACACTTACTATTATTAATACTTTAATATGAAATACTTAACATCTTTATTTTGTTGTTACGATTAAGTGCTTACTAAGGATAAAAAAGAGTTGCAAGATTTTTCGGTTGTCGCGCGAGGCCCCTGCAAGAGCGAGGCTCCGGGCGATTCCCCTGCTCTCCACCCCCTAAAGCCTCCACTGGTGCGGGATTCAGGTTTACAGTTGTCTCGACAAGAGCATGTACGGCTAGGTCAAAATAATTCTTAACTGACCAGTTCCGGGTCCAATCAGCACATGAGTAATTTTTGTATATTTTAAGCCAGAAATCCATTCTGTTCGCTTACCATTTCGCTTAGCATATTTCCTTTGTGCTGCACTATAAAAATGCAGATACACGGAGCACACATACGGCGCGGCCATAATAACTGTGCACTTGGTGATGTCAAGTAACCCCGACGTTTGCCACTTGCTATTGGGGCACGAGGCGAACGCGAGGCGCCGCGTGGGTGTTTTTGGCAGCCAGCTGAGCTTTTGTCTCAATAAATGGACCAAAATTGAGCGTCGATGTCAACGTAATGCATAGAACCTCTACATGGTCCGTTATTGGCACGGTCACAACTCAGAAAGAAGGAGCCGAGTGAAATTGGCTCCTTTTAGCGGAAAAAAGACACGCCTGGTTCTGCAGCATTGAACCTGACCAGATTGGCATCGCCCCATTCGGTGACTGCCTTCAAGAACAGATTCAAGCACCCAACCATGGCCTCCCGGAGAGCCCGGATCTGAACACCAGTAGCGCGCGCGTTGGACACGTATCTCTCAGCAACAGTGCTGTGGTCCGCATACCCAGATCGTTTATGTGCAGCAAGAGCATTAATACCCAGTTGGTCAGACGAGCGGCCATCAATTACCACTCGAATGGACCGGTCCCTCAGGAAGTCTGCAATCCAATCGCACATACCACTGGGCAGACCGAATGAAGGAAACTTACCAATAAGGCTTCCAGATGTCGACGGAGACGGCAAGCGCTGCCTCGTGCCTCTCGATGGCATTACTCCAGATGTGAATGGCATACGCTAGAAGATTTCCTGTTGACTGATTTTGGGTGGGCGGGAGTGGCGTCGAAGTGCACAGTTATTTTCTCTATAGAGTAGTAATTGAAACCTATTGCCTTCTCAATAATTCTCCATTTAACTGCAAGATACCTACCAGAAGCCAAGCCATAACTTTCATCTTTCACATCAGACGTGTCAATCCCTATGCCTCAACATTCACAACTTACGACACAGGTGTTATCAAAGTACTCGTAATATATTAGGAGTAGCAACAGTCACTGACTGGAGAAACATTTATTAATCCATTACGACGAACTGAGGACTGAGGGCGTCACATTGTTACTTTGCAATTGTAAAGAGCTTTTGTAAAGCTGGCTATTCTCTGTACGATTAAGACTTGCGACAAATTGGGAACGTTTTGGTACCTACATACGCATATCTCTCCTCTCTACCTCTTCCTCTCTTTTATGATCATCTTTTCATTTCTATGTTGTTATCTGCTGTGATTGGCTGTTGAAAATTCATTCATCCAATTACAGCAGATAACGCGTGCTTGACAATTAGTCACATTAATTCTGCTATAATTTAGAGGTGAGAAACTCCTAAGCCTAGACCTAAGTGTTATTTAAACTTGTTAAGTTTCTGTTACGCCTCGCTAAACAGTCTCGTCTCTCAAAAGTTGCCCTAATAATATCCACGACTTTCGAAATAGCAAGATAATGTCTTAACCAACATTCCATTTCATCATTATTCACAGCCAAACTATGCCCACTGATGAGCATAGACGTCTCTTTTCCTGTGCTAATTCCCACGATCCTGTGCAAGTCTCATCCGGATTCCACTCGCCACAGAATCGTTCCATTTGCATTTCGTTTATCTCCCTTGACAAGTGAAAGTTTTATCATGACGGAAAATAACGAAACATCATAAATAATAATAATAATAATAATGATCTGTGGCCTGACTTGTCAAGGTTGACAACTGAAAAATTTTCATCCCTGTTTTTTATGAATTTAAATTTATCAAACCGTTATAATTTCCATATAAGAGCCTAATAAAAACAATTTTAATAATGTATAATCCGTGTGTATATAATAAAACAAGAAGAAGAACGCAATAACAATTTTTCGGCATGATCCAAGCAACACAATTTCAACCTAAGCAGAAATGTTGACAAGAAGCCAGGCCCGAGCCAAAAACACACGCCTAACACCTCCGGCCTCGTCGCCCAGCTCCGCCTCGCCGCCACCGGAACCCAGCCCCATCGTGAGTGCTGTGACGCCGGCCGTGGCAGTTGCGTCGAGCTCGAGCGACGAGTACTTCTCGCCGCCGACGACACCACCACCTGCGCGTCGACGGGGAGGATGCCGGCCGCCGGACCGCTTAGGACCTCGAGGCTTACCGGTCTCTGATAGGGTCCCAGCACCCGGCGGAAGTGTGCAGCGCATGAAATGGACACAATCCATTAATGAAAATGTCATGCGCGCATACTTTGGGGCTACAGAGGGAGGAAACAACCTGACCGCGTACCGTGTCCGGATGCTCTCTTTGTTTCAGGTGCTTGAGCCAGCCGTCAACGTTTCGGCCCAACGACTTTCGGATCAGGTGCGGGTCATCCAGCGTAATCGTATGTTGGATGATACTGTACTTGATCGCCTCCGAACGGAAATGTGTAACCGTGTCACTGCCCCATCGTCGCAGGCTGTGGTGCCACCACAGCCCAACCATATTCCCATCCACGCTGACGAGGAGAGTAGTGACAGGGTTACAAACGTAAGTACCCAGTGCAATGAGCAATTGAGGAGTGCTTTGGAGTGTGCTATTCGGGAATATCGCTACATGCCACCCGAACTTAGGCCACGATTACCTCGTTTGCCCATGCATAACAAAAATAGGGCGCTGGTGGCTATTCTGGATTCGCAGTTGTCAAACTATTTTGATGACTGCGAAGACCTCACTGATGCACATTCGATCATGTACTGCGCGGCTGTAGCGGCATGTCGTGTAGCCCACGTCAGATTTGCAGATGACAGGGCTACACGACCGAAACCAGCCGTACCGGCTTGGCAGTGCAGGATCGAACGTCGTATTGGTGGGGCCAGAACACTCATTGGCAAACTAATTTGTTTCAGGGAGGGCAATAATCGCCCAAGAGTGATGCGCTTTGTGAGACGAGCATTTTCGGGGACTGATGTCAGCCCCCAAGACTATATATCCCGTGTCACAGAGCGCATCGACTTCCTGAAACAAAAAGTGTTTGCATGGGCAAACCGTATTCGTAGGTACAGGCGGAGAGTGGAGCGATATACCCAGAACCGTACATTCCAAAGTAATGAAAGGTGGGTTTATCGGGCTTGGGAGCGACCCGACCAAGGTGTGACTGATACGCGCCTGCCGGATGATGACGCTATGTGTACATTCTGGCGCAGCATCTGGTCGGTGCCTGTCAGTCACACGGAAGGTGAATGGACTCGGGAGGTCGAACGAGCGTGCGATCCAATACAAGAAATGGGGGCTATCACGATCAGCCCTCAAGATGTAGCCCGTGCAGTCCGTCCGTTGCCAAACTGGAAATCTCCAGGGCCGGACGGGCTGCACAACTTCTGGATTAAGTGGCTACAAAGGTCGCACGCTCGTTTGGCATCTCAGTACCAGGCAGCCTTGGAGTCTGGTTCGCTACCCAAGTTCCTTACAACAGGAATAACCCACCTGCTCCACAAGGCTGGTAGTACCGCAGAACCCAAAAATTATAGACCTATTACATGTTTACCGACGGTCTATAAGGTTCTAACATCCATTTTGAGAGTTAAAATTAATAAACACGTCGATAATAACTCCATCATGTCGGCCTCTCAAAATGGATGTAGGAACGGGTCCCGCGGTACTAAGGAGCTACTCCTTATTGATATGGCCATTAGCCAACAGGTTCGGCGTTCCCGAAAGGATCTGTCGACATGTTGGATAGATTATAAGAAGGCCTATGACTCGGTGCCTCATACATGGCTCATGAGGGTGCTAGAATTGTATAAAATAGATATAACTCTACGCACCTTCCTGACGTCGTGTATGGGGCAATGGAGCACAGTCCTTCGCTATCCAGGATGTCGAAATATCCAGAGGAATAGCGAACCTGTACGGATCGAGCGAGGTATATTCCAGGGCGATAGTTTGAGTCCACTTTGGTTTTGCCTAGCCCTGAATCCTCTAAGCACGCTGCTGGAGAATTCAGGGCTGGGCTATCGGTTGAAGAGAGGTGGTCAGGTTATATCTCACCTCCTTTACATGGATGACCTGAAGCTCTTTGCCCCCAGCAATCTTCAGCTGATGGAGCTACTGAAGGTAACTGAAACTTTTAGTAGTGCCATCAGGATGGAGTTTGGTGTGGACAAATGTGCGGTCATGCATGTAAAGCGAGGGGAGATTGTGGAATCCGTAGGAATTCAACTCGCGGATTCCATAAACCTGAGATCCCTCTCTCCAAACGAAACCTATAAGTATTTGGGTATGTCAGAAGCGTTAGGTATCAGCACTACTGACATGAAGCAATCGTTGAAGGAACGCTTCTTTGGCCGCTTGAACAAGGTATTCAATAGCCTTCTTTCGGGCGGAAACAAGGTGCGCGCCTTCAACGGTTGGGTCATGCCGGTATTGATGTACTCTTTCGGCATACTCAAATGGACTCAAACGGAACTTGACGCCCTGGATAGACGGGTCCGTACACTGCTGACTGCATATCGAATGCATCACCCACGATCGTCGGTCATGAGATTGTATATCCCGCGGAAGTGTGGAGGCCGAGGCTTTTTAAATGCCAAAAACCTCCACAACCGCGAGATATGCAATCTCAGGGAATATTTTATAAACACAGACGTCGGTATGCATCGAGATGTAGTAGCAGTAGACAAGGGACTCACCCCACTCTCCTTGGCGAATGAGAACTGGCGCAGGCCTGTAGTGCTTGACACTAACGACCGCAGGGAGGTATGGCAAAGTAAGGAGCTTCACGGACGCTTTTTCCGGGCCCTACATGGGACCGATGTAGACCAATCAGCGTCCGTAGCCTGGCTGCGTTTCGGTGACCTCTTTGGAGAAACCGAAGGTTTTGTCTGTGCAATTATGGACGAAGTTATCATGACGAATAACTACCGGAGATTTATCGTGAAGGATGGCACGGTTGACATCTGTCGGGCATGTCACCGCCCGGGTGAATCGATCCGCCACATTATCTCTGGTTGTTCTCGACTTGCTAACGAAGAGTACTTGCATAGGCACAACCTTGTAGCTAGGATTATCCATCAGCAACTTGCTCTGAAATACACTCTTGTGGAATCGGAGGTGCCGTACTACAGGTATGTGCCCGACCCAGTTCTCGAGAATGGCAATATCACATTGTACTGGGATCGGTCCATCATCACTGACAGGACTATTATCGCTAATAAGCCGGATATAGTGGTGGTGGACCGAATCGAGAGGCGTGCAATGATTGTTGACATAACTGTTCCGCATGACGGGAACCTCGTGAAAGCCGAGAAAGATAAGCAAATCAAGTATCTTGACTTGGCTCGCGAGGTTGTCGACATGTGGGATGTGGACACAGCGATCATTGTACCGATAGTCGTGTCAGCCAATGGCTTAATAGCCACGAGCCTCGACCAACACCTTAGGAGGCTCTCGTTAGGCGGCTGGATCAAGGGCCTGATCCAGAAAGCAGTATTGCTGGACACGGCTCGCATTGTTAGGAGGTTCCTCTCTCTGGAGCCCTGACCGCCGGTAGCTTGGACCCTGTTCCCGATACCGGTGGGCCTCTATTTTTTATATTTTTAAATGTTTTTCTATTTTTGTGTTTTGTAAAAATATTTAAAAATGTAATTGATAAGAAAAGAGTTGAATAAAGGAGATAATAATAATAAGTAAGTTTATTGCCAAAAGAAAAATACATGACATGTTACATCTAGGAGTTCTTCTTTTACATTTTATTTTATAAATAATGTCCCCTATGCTAGGAAAGTCCTGTATTATAGGAGACATCTCTTCGTCCGTTGTTACAATTTCCAATAATTCGGTGAACCAAATGTGTAACATTAACAATAATTTCTGTACATGTGAGCACGCGTGTGCGAGTAGTGTGTATGTGTGGGAGAATGTGAGTGAGTTTTTTTTGGTGGGGAAAGTGTGATATGGTGTGTGTGTGAGTGATGGTGTATGTGTGATAGTGCCTGGGCGTGTGTGTAGTTTGTATGGTGATTATATTAGAGTTCTATGTGGATGAGGGTTTTACCAGTGTTTCTGTCTCGTCGTAATCTAGGGTAAGTAGAAAAGTTTTAAGTATTTTTTTACATTTAAACTTATTTTGGGAGTGGATATCTAGCTTTTGGTGTATTTTGTTGTAGATGTGTGCACTTAAGTAAGTGAAGTGTCGCCTAGCAAATGTGGTGTTTGTATGTGTTGTGAGGCATGGCGGTTTAGGTCTTCTTCTGGCTGTTGGGCTATTATTTATGGCATGTGGAAGGGTTGAATGTTTTCTTATGACTGTGCGGAAGATGTAAAGTTGTCGGACCGTCAATGTTTCAAACTCTGCGTATAGTTGCCGTGTTGGGAATCTAAAAGGTTTTTTTAAAGTTACTTTTATTACTGCTCTTTGTGCTCGCTCCACCTGAATAATGTCGGTCTTGGCAGCTCCTCCCCACGCAGTGATGCAATAGTTTAATATTGATTCGCATAGTGCCGAGTAAACGATCTTTAGGATGTTGCTATTTGCGGATACTCTAAGTTTTTTAAATAAGAAAATTACTTTTCGAACTCGCGCGGACATTGTCTGTAAGTGTGGTTTCCAGGATAAACAAGAGTCTAGTTGGATGCCGAGGTATCGTATTACTGATGCTCTGGTAACAGTGGGGCATGAACAAAAGGGGGGAAGGTTGGTACATTTGTGGGCTTTTATTGTTAAAGAACCGTCTGGCGGAAGGGTGGAGGGTCTTAAGCCGAAGGTAATGAAGTTACTTTTTTTAATGTTTAGGGCAAGATTGTTTTTTCCCAACCACAGCATCACTTCGCTGAGTCCCCTTTCGGCAATCTCTTTTGCAGAGGTCCAATCACGGTCATACGATAGAATTACTGTGTCATCTGCATAGGCTATTATTTTTGTTGAGGGTAGGGATAGCTGACAGAGTTCGTTGACATAGATTTGAAAAAGAAGGGGACTGAGAAGACTTCCCTGTGGCAAGCCGACAACCACATTGCTTGCGTCGCTAATATATTCCCCAATCTTAACGCACTGCAATCTATCGGTGAGAAAATTGCAGAACAGAGTCAGAGCAATGCCGCGAACTCCGATGGTTTCCAGCTTAGAAAGAAGTAGAGGGACAGAGACAGTGTCGAACGCCTTTGAAAGGTCTAGAAAGATTCCCAAACATTTGAATTTATTGTCAACCCTATCGACTACAAAGTCGAGTAGAGATGTCACTGCATCTTCAGTTGACAATCCTCGTCTGAAGCCGAATTGATTTTGGGAAATAATTTTATGTTTATCGAGGAAATTATTCAGGCGTTTGTACAATATTCTTTCCAGAACCTTAGAGATCGCTGGGAGAACTGATATTGGGCGGTAGTTAGTGACCTTGTCTCTCTCCCCAGACTTGTAGATTGGGTGTACAATTGCCTTTTTCAAGGCATTTGGGAATGTACCTGTAGATATTGCCAGGTTGCATATATGTGTTATAGGTGGGACTAAGATGTGACTAGCGTGTATTAGTAATTTAGGTGGAATGCCGTCCCATCCGGTAGCACTATTGATTCGGAGATTGTTTATTATCGATCCAACCTCTTCCTCATCTGTTTCTAGAACAACCATTGAGTTAGACGTGCCTTTTTGAACATTGCTGGAGGATTGGGGGAAATTCTGAGGAGAGATGTTATTCGTTAGATTTATACCCACATTTGCAAAGAACGCGTTAACTGTATTGACGGATTTAGTAGGGCAATTTTCGATTGTCAAAAGCTCTGTCGATGTCGACCGTATGCATTTGGTGTCAGTTACATTGCGAATTACTTCCCACATTTTTTTAGGGTTGTTTTTAGCCTTTTCGAATTCCTTTTCTTCATATTCTTTTTTTAGTTTTTTTAGTATGTTATTGCAGAAATTGCGATATCTTAGATAGGTTAATTTTAAGATCTGATTGGTTGGTTCTTTATTTGTTTTGTTGTGCAGTCTGTCCCTATTATGTATGCATCTCAAGAGACCGATGGTAAATAAAAAAACACCTACAACAAAATTAAAACAACATACTTGTTACGGACGATTGGTGGACTGTATAATAATGTAAAATGAAAACACTTTAGATAGTTACTCGTTGTTAATTTTATAAAAGTTGCAAACTCAAATCACATATATCGACTGGCACCAAAGCCTGACAAATAAAACATGCCAAAAACATTGTCAGTACAAAAATAGCTAAAAGGTTTAATATATAAACAAAAAAGGTTGCACCAGCCAGTCGCCAACAATACTCTTGGCGAAAATATATCATCTCAGCATTCTGCTGCTACACTAAAAACAATGCCACTGTGCTGGTTTTCAGATAACACCACTGTATTGGCAGGAACATTGACACAGAATTAATAAAAACATAATTATCACAGTATAAATCTGATGAAGCTTTGCTGAACAAATGCGGATGTCCAATAGTACATATGCGAAAATTAATAACACGGATAAAAGAGTGAATAAAAACATTTAGTTCACAATCTGCTTTAAAAAAAAACTAAAACCTAATATAAATCCAATGGCATCCTAATATAAATCTAATTAAAATGGAATCTCTTTGATTTAATACACGTTTGTTTCTCGATAGCAAACAAACAAATTAAAATCGCAAATGCTATAGCAATCCTTTTTGTTGTATTTGCCAAACAAGAACGATGTTTGTTTTAGAACGTTTGTACGTGAGCATTTCAAAACACTTTGAATGTTTCGTCGTGAAGGATTTATAGGGAAATTATGAGTCATTTTATAAAATTTTGTTTGTAAACATTTTTGTTCTTTGTTTCTATGGGTATGGGAGTTCAGAAGGTACATTTTGGTGGTTGTTGTAAGATATAATATACTGGGAAGGAATTGCATAGTTTACTACATGGTCAAAATAACTCTGAGGTTTTCTCTCGCTATTGGCGCAAGAGGCGAACAGGGGGCGCTGCGCGGGTATGCGGGAGGGTCGCTTCACGTTTAATTTTATTTTGACCATGTGGTAACCTATGCAATTCCTTTCCAGTATATTATATCTTACAACAACCACCAAAATGCCATGCACATTGTTATTTATGAGAGGATGTAGCATCTAATAAACAATAAACAAGGGTTCCGTACCATTATCGTAGAAAACGGCAACAAAATCACGTTTGTTGTATGGGAGCCCCGCTTAAATATTTATTTTATTCTGTTTTTAGTATTTGTTATAGCGGCAACAGAAATACATCATCTGTGAAAATGAAAGTCTTAGTAAAAGGGTCCCGTTTTATGTAATAGTTTGTCTTATCTGATAAGATTAGAAGAGAATAAAGAGAGATAAATGTAAAGAAATAAATATAGAGCTACACATCTAGCGAAGCGGTTTAAATAGTATTCCTATTAACAACTATGCACAATATTGTGCAGGTTTTCCCGCAACATTTATTAGATCTCCTGCTATAAAAGTAATTAAAAGACAAGGTGAAAACCACATTGATGATTTGAAGAAATAAAAAACTTGAGAGGTGTCAAGGGACACCCAGATGGAACGAAGTTCCTTTAGTATATATATATACATGTAGGAGGAAGGTATATGACTAATAATCTAGAACAAAGAAGTATGACGCATGTAAACTTATTAATTCAGTTTTGTTTAATTGGCAACATTTAGCCTACGATTCAATCTCAGTTCGACTTTATTCGATTGACAACACTTTATTTGGCTTATGTCAAAATACTCGATTTTGATTGGATGTTAAAAGCTGTGAACTTTGCCCGAGGTGTTCTTAAACCAATGAAAGCAGGGTAGCCAATAATAATGGCGACCTGAGCGAAGTTTCCCGCCATGTTTGGTCGGAAAAAGTTAGAAAAAGGAACGCGCGGCAGCGCGTTTGTAAAAAGTTGAAAAAAGAGTTGTGAGGAAAATAATTGAGAAGTAGCCTAAAGTGTGGCGTTATAAACTTGAAAGTGTGTTTTGTTGAGAGAAAGCGAAACGAATAGGTGGCCGAAATCGCTGCATTGATAAGATTGGAACAAGGACTATCTCCAAAAAGGCATAAGTTACCTGCTTTGTAGCATGCATATACCCACGAAAGCCCACAAGACCGAGGGTTTATCGAAGATAGCCCTCCTATTTGCGACATACATTTATATATATGTGTGTATATATATACAAATATATGTTTATATATATATGTATATACGTATATGTATATATGTATGTATACATATATATATATTATATATATGTATGTATATATATTCATATATGTATATATACTCTCTCGACTTCGTAAACACAACAGCGTATAGGTTAGAACACGCACGAAACACGCGCACGCCGCACGGCTTACAACTATAGCAAAAAGTGTCGTTACAACTTTTCGTCTTAATTTCTTCCGTCTAGCCCCCTTTCGCAAAGCGCGATAAGGAACTTCGTTCCAAAAATATCTACATCTGTATGATTGTTTTATGATCATCCTTACTCCTTTTTCTTTCTGTTTTTTTCTTCTTCATAATCGCACACTCCTGGTGGAGTGGTCGTGGTCATGAATAGTCTAATACGTTGGTTGCGACTTTTGCGAAACTTCTCCATCTTTCTCTACTCATGGCGCTGCGTGTACATTCAGTGAAGAAACACTTCGGAGACGATTTAATGCGGTATGTCTATCTTGTGGGTAATCGGCGTTGAAAATTTCTGTCTCCTACTTATTTCTGATTTTTATGCTCTATTTTCTGAATTAAATTTCAGTAGTGGGACTTCTGAATAAAGCTTTCACTTGGTAATACTTCCCCGAAGGTAATACGAATATGAGGACCTTTAGTATATTTAAAGCAGTTATTTTGTTCTGTTTTGCTAACAATAATGATTGTGTTTATGTGTAATTGAAATAAACCTTTATTCAATGTGTGTACGGTACGTAAACATTTAGGAGATTAATTTGTTTTCCTGTTACATAATCTGCAATGTAAATAACAGTGTGTATGTTTTTTGCTAGTCGATTTTGTGTTTCAGCAGACCTAGGCGTAGAAGACGGGACGAGCTTGATAACAGCTTGGAGGGATTGGTACGAAATATAGTTGAGTAAAAAAAGTACTGAAAGGTCTTTCCGCAGCATTGTACTATTTCAGAAAGGGCGCATTATTGATAATATGCACAACCCAAAGTCACATAAAAACATCACCTTCCTAGTTGGTTTCCACCGCAGTCACTTTTCTATACTAATAATATTATGAAGTGGAAAGCTTTTTTTGTTTGTTTGTACCGAATTTGTTTTTTTATTTTTCACTTTTTAGTTGTACGTACTTAATAGGCAAGATGTTTAGTAAGTTTTCTATAGCGCCAGAATAAATTACCCGAATATCATGCAACTTAAGAGCGTACTGGCGTGATGTTATGTTATGAAATGGTATAAACAATAAACATACATGCGATTGCAGCAGTCCCGAGAGATTTGCCGTTATTTATTGAAGAGTTCTGTTGTATATCTTCGAAGTTCTTCATCAGATCTTCACCAAATTAAATTTTAACCAATTTCGAAACATACTCTTTCAAACAAAAAATAATTTTTAAAATTGGTCCACAATTGACTTAGATTTTGGGGTGGAATGGGATCTACCTCCTAGCGGTCCACCCCGGGCAACGGCACCACGGGCTTGCCTATGGTACGGCTGAACGATCCCACTTAGCGGTGGTAGGCTCCGCAAGGGGCCGCCTGGCTCGCGACCACCATCCCACCGGAGTCCGGCGCCAAGCAGCTTGCTGTATTCCGTCGGTGTGTGGGAGTGCCAGTGCCTTTGGGGGTGAAGGAGGTTGTCAGTTGCGCTGTCCAGAACCGGTCTTGGTCTCTGAGAATAACTTGCCGGGTAGCTCATTCTGGAGGGTAGCGGGATCCGAAGCACGGTGTAGGGGGCCCAAGTAGCACACCAGCCACGTGCCAAAGGCTGCCCCGCCAACTCGCTTCACTTGGTTATCTGAGCAGCGCCTCGATAGTTCAACTTTTTCCCCAGCAACTCTAACAAAATGACCAAAGCAAAGAAAAGAAATAAGGTTAAACAACGGCTGCACTTCCTCCCACTTAAAGTGCACCTCATTAACATCAGGGGGTTGCACTCCAACCTTGATCCGGTCCACCACCACCTAGAGACCGAGAAGCCGCACCTGTTTTTCCTAACGGAGACGAAGATAACAACCCCGTCGGACGTGGCGTACCTCAACTACCCGGGTTACTCTCTTGAACACAAGTTCAAGAAGCAAGCTGGGGTATGTGTGTACGTCCGCGATGACATCTGTTGTCGTCGTCTCCGTTGCTTTTAGAAATCGGGTTTTTCTGCCATATGGCTACTTGTGGACACAGGCGTGGAGAAATCTATATACGTAGGCGTATACCGATCACATAGCGGTAACCATGACTCAACAGCACTTTTTAATAGCCTTGTAGAGTCGACTGATGTAGCCCAGCAACGATACCCAACAGCGAAGCTTGTTTTTCTGGGGGACTTCAACGCCCATCATAAGGAGTGGCTGTTCCCGTACCAGAAAACCGACCATGCTGGGTTGGAGGCGCGCAAGTTTGCTTTAACGCTAGATCTTACCCAGCTGGTGAATGTGGCAACGCGGGTACCGGATGTAGACGGCCATACACCCAATTGTTTGGACCTCCTGCTGACAACTGATCCGGGCAGTCATTCAGTATCGGTCTCAGCCCCGCTGGGAACGTCTGACCACTGTCTGGTGAAATCCGTTTCGACCTGCTCTCCTCCAGATGAGAGTCCTAGAGGCACGAGGCGAGTATGGCGATACGAGTCAGCAGACTGGGATGAGATGCGGCACTTTTTTGCGTCCTATCCTTGGCGGCATGTGTGCTTCCCCTCGGGTGACCCCTCGTGCTGTGCTGACGTGGTTGCGGACGTGATTCGGCAGGGAATGGAGTATTTTATTCCATTCTCCGACATCCCGCTCGGTCACAAATCCCGGCCTTTGTATAATGCAGAATGCGCCCACGCTGAGGCCCGAAAAGAATCTGCCTACCAAACCTGGGTCAAGGCCCGTAGCCGCAAAATTAGAGCACGTAGGGTTCGCGCGAGGAAAAGAGCCTTTAATTCTGCCGCCAAGCTCTGCAAGCGGGTTCTGCGTCGGGCACGTTTTGACCATATTGGACGTATCGGGGCCAAGCTGGCATCGCACCCTCCGGGTAGTAAACAGTTTTGGTCCCTGTCTAAAGCGGTTGAAACTAATTTCTGTCGTCCCACTTTACCTCCAATGCTGAAACCTGATGGGTCGCTGGCTCACTCTGCAAGTGAGAAAGCAAATTTATTTGCGTCTCTCTTTGCAAGCAATTCACGTCTGGATGCTGGCTCTAAGCAACCACCTAATATACCTCATTGTGACTCTTCGATGCCGGAGATCGCAGTTCACACTAAAGAGGTTCGGAGAGTACTGTGCAGCCTAGACGTGAACAAGGCCAGCGGGCCTGACGGCATTCCAGCGAGAGTATTGAGGCAGTGTGCGCCTGAACTGTCTCCTGTATTGACACGCTTGTTCCGCCTCTCTCTTAAAAAAAGAACGGTGCCGAAATCCTGGAAGCTTGCAAATGTACAACCAGTACCCAAGAAGGGCGACCGTGCAGACCCTGCCCACTACCGTCCGATAGCCATTACCTCCATACTATGTAAGGTTATGGAAAGGGTACTGAACAGTAAGTTGCTGACCTACCTTGAAGACAATGAGCTCCTTAGTGACCGTCAATATGGCTTTCGCCGGGGACGGTCAACTGGCGATCTTCTTGTGGTTTTCACGCACTGCTGGGGCGAAGCCATCGAGAAACACGGCGAAGCACTTGCCGTATCGCTCGATATCTCGAAGGCCTTTGACAGGGTCTGGCACGCTAGTCTACTCAGCAAGCTTCCTGCTTATGGCATCCCAGCCGGTTTTTGCAGCTGATATCAGACTTCCTCAGTGAACGGTCGATCCGAGTAGTCTTTGACGGCTGCTCCTCTGACCTTATGGCTATTAATGCCGGTGTTCCTCAGGGGTCTGTTCTCTCTGCAACTCTTTTCCTGCTGCACATCAATGACCTACTTCTGCCTGGTATTATTGGGTACGCAGATGACAGTACTGTTTCAGAGAGATACATGTCCAGCGCAAAAACCGGCGGGGATGAAGTTCGTTCCTTGAGAGAGGCTATGGTGGAGCGTACTGATTTGACCTTAAATCTTGTCTCCCGTTGGGGTGACGACAATCTGGTCTCTTTTAACGCCACCAAAACACAGGCATGTCTTTTTACCGCAAAAAGGACTAGTTTCATTCAAACGCCTACTTTTCGGGGTGCATCTGTTCCTGTTACTGATCGGCTCGAGCTCCTTGGCATGGAGTTGACATCCAGTCTCAACTTCGGCGCCTCCATCGAGTACAAAGCCCAAATTGCGGCAAAGAAACTGGGCGTCCTAAACAGAGTGAAGCGATACTTTATGCCTGGACAGCTATTAACTCTTTACAAAGCGCAAGTCCGATCCTGCATGGAGTATTGCAGCCACCTCTGGGATGGCTCAGCTAAATATCAGCTTGCCGCGCTTGACTCGGTGGAACGCAGAGCTAAGAGACTAATTGGCGACGTCAAACTGGTGGATGCCAGCTTCACAGCTTGGCTCATCGCCATAAGGTTGCCTGCTTGTCGGTATATTACAGACTGTATTTTGGCGAGTGTGCTCATGAACTCCACGACCTCATCCCACCGGCCCCCTTCTACCATCGGACATCTAGACGCACTGCAAGTTACCATTCTCACCTAGTTGCTATTCCACCAATTCGCACCAAGCGCTTCCAAACATCCTTCATAATGCGCACTGCAAAAGAGTGGAACTCACTGCCTGCGTCTGTGTTTCCGAACGCATACAACCCGAATCTCTTCAAAGTTAGAGTGAACAGGCTACTTCTGGGTAAGCTCACTCCATCGTCGACTTTGTCTCTGTCACCTCTGACCTAGACTAGAGTCAAGAGCAAACCCATCTCAAATAAAAAAAAAAAGATATCGGTGATCAAACATAAAAAAAAAAAACATACAAGAAGTCGAACATAGAACCTCCTCCTTTTTTGAAAGTCGGTTAAAATGTACGTTACTGGTAATTGACACCCGTATAATATTCAATCAATGGAACGTACGAATAATGAAGTAAATTCTACTTCACAACAATGAATTCTGCAAAAGGAATTTGCATACCAACGCTTGGCAATCATCAATGTTGGAAAAAATCCATTGATTCCTTAAACTATGGAAATTGGGCTTTTCACTTCACATTCGCAATTGGATGAGGGTACGAAGAGTTTTACACAATTTTTGGTGTCAGGTTTTCGTGCAATTTTTGTGAAGTAGTTTGCCTAGATTGTAAATGTGATTGATTGGTTTCGTATTTGTTTGTATGTGTATTAGTTGGAGTTAGATGGTACAGCAGGAGCAGTGGTGGCCCAGCGAGCAGTGGTGGCCCAGTGGTATCGGCCGCGACTTACAAGTTGTAGGTCGAGGGTTCGAGCCCAGGCAGGCGCTTTACTTTGTGTAAATTATTTCATCACCACTGCTCTCCAAACGGTGAAGGACAACACCGTGAAGAAACCGGCATGTCCTAGAACCAAAAATTCGAAGACATGTGACATCCACCAACCCGCACTGGGCTGGATTACGGCCCATCTCTCATTTATAGGCTGATGATGATGAAATGATGTGAGATGGTACAGACTGTGTGCGCAGTACTAATAACCAGAGTGCGTATTCGACCAGAAGTATGAAAAGTGTCGCTTACCATCAGGTGAGATAGTGGTCAAGCGCAAGCCTATATACGATAAAAAAAAAAATGTGAATAATCAGGGCACTACGTTTAATGATTATGATTCTAATCAGTCAAATCGCAAATCGGGCAATGTACTGAATACTAATTGAAACTTCTATATTTATCACAATGTCTGGTCATTATGAATATTGCTACGTAACGGTTGGGCAATTGGATAATTATGGTCAGTGAGTTAGTCCAGCCGCACGGGTCGATCTTCAAGGTTAAGCAACGCTTGACGAGGTCGTTCCGTGGATGGGTGACCATTTAAACATATCGAGTTTCCTCCGTGCCTCGGAAAGCACGTTAAGCCGTTGGTCCCGGCTGTCATTTGATCTTTGACAGTCGTTACGGGTAGTCAGAAGCTTGAGATCTGAAACCAGTCTTGCCAAGGGATACCGCGTTACACAGTTATTGGGTTGTGGAGGTCAGATTGGCAGTCGCTCCATGTAAAACATTGGTACTCAGTTGAATCCAGTAAGACTGGAAGCCGACCCCAATATAGTTGGGTAAAGGCTAGGCAGATGATGATGAGTTAGTTCAACGATGGGCAAAGTTCGGTGCGCGGGCCATCTCCGGCCCGCGAAATCATTTAATCCGGCCCGCCGACGGTCCAGAAGTATAAAGAAGATTCTAATTTGCCGCCTACCATGGCATGGCCTTTCGAATAAAAGTTAAATTGTATTTTTTTACATTTTTGCAAGCATGTAATGCTGCAATGCTTTTATATGATTAAAAGTTTCAACACAAAATGCATTTTCCCTATAATTCTGGCCCACCTCTGAAATTTTTTAAAGTTTTTGGCCCCCGTTTAAGAAAGTTTGCCCACCACTGAGTTAGTAGTCCAAGAGCGAGCGAAGCGAGCTCGGGAGCTTAGGGCACCCCGACACGGATAGGTAATGTACACAACTCAGCTCCCGTCAGCTCCTTCATGTTAGGTTAGGTTAGACCCTGCAAACAGAAATAGGAGACTCCGTCGACTATATTGCTTAAAGAGTAATCGTACTCACCTATTCTATATTAAAAGCAATGAAAACATTAACATAATAAAAAAAACATCTTTTTATTACCCAGCCCAGTTAGTGATGGGCATTATTCAGAGAGTTAGGTCAATTTAGTTATTTCAATAGTTGTGTTGTTGTTTTTATATTGCCTACTCATATAGATAATTTTTCAAATTGGCCGGGCATTATGAACAATGCCATATTAATTACTTGGTTCATAAAATTTATATGGGCCATAACAAATGTAACAAAAGGAGTATCAGGATCGAATTAGGCTGCGATCTGTAGTTTCTGCTTACCCCTATGGGATGAAGGCATGACTGTATGTATGTTGTAATATTTATCTCATTCAATTAAGTCTTTGACATCTTCTACAGTAAAGGTAGGGAGAAAATATTCTCACTTTTTTCAAAAACGAATTGTAAACTATTAGAAAATAATTCAAATATTTTAGTCAGACCCATAAATTAAACACACAAGAATAGTTAATATCTTTATTGATAAAAAAAACTAATGCAATCAAATAATAGTAACACACAATCAGAAATGAGAAATCAACATGGCGCCAAAAATAATGGAGTACGTCACAAATAGGATTCTATCAAAGACTTCTGCCAACTCTTTCTTATCTCCAAACGTTCTTTGTGTCTCACTCTCCATCTCTTCCACATCTCTTGTTATAGGAGTAGCCTGTGTGTCATCGTCTTCTTGGAGGGAATATCCTCCATTTCTGTCTGATGATCTCTGTAAGGATATAAAAAGATGAGTCTGTTGCTAAGTAGCGGTATATGGTAGCGTGATCAACCATGGCACTATAAAACATCACCAGTTAAATATTTATCAGTCACAAGTTGACAACTGATTGCATTGTTGATGAAAATACCAAAATCGATATATGTATGCCTATAATATTTGAGGAGTTCCCTCGATATCTGCAGGATTCCATCATCAGATCCAGACCCGATCCCGACCATGAGACCACCTGGGAAGTATTATACCCTTTCAAACAAAAGAAGAATTTTTCTAATCAGTCAAGGCGTCTTTGAGTAATCGGGAAACAATAATAAAAAAACCGGCCAAGTGCGAGTCGGACACGCGCACGAAGGGTTCCGTACCATTATCGCAAAAAACGGCAAAAATATCACGTTTGTTGTATGGGAACCCCCTTAACATATTTTATTTTAATTTAATAATAATTATTTTTTGAAGTGAATATACAACTGAATATTCTGTGAATATTTCAAGCCTGTTGCCGTAATTAATATCGAGCAAAAAACGGCAAAACAATCACGTTTGTTGTATGGGAGCCCCCCTTAAATATTAATTTTATTCTGTTTTTAGTATTTGTTGTTATAGCGGCAATAGAAATATATCATCTGTGAAAATTTCAACTGTCTAGCTATCACGGTTCATGAGATACAGCTTGGTGACAGACGAACAGACAGACAGACAGACAGACGGATCGTGAAGTCTTAGTAATAGGGTCCCGTTTTTACCCTTTGGGTAAGGAACCCTAATAATAATAAAGACCGAGGAATTAAGAACCTCCTCCTTTTTTGAAGTAAGTTAAAAATAGGTTGAGTTAGTTCCTATTAACTGAATTGTCTTATTTCTTCAAGGCAATTAATTTATAGAGTTTAAAAAAGCACTTGAAATGGGATTGAGATACTTTACCAAATAAGCAGGCAAACAGAAGATAATCCTGAAGAAGTAAGCGGTCATAAGTTTCTGCATTGTCGCGGTGTTTCGGACTCTATCCAAAAGAGTTGACATTAACAGTGCTTGAATCAGCATTGCGACCAATACACACATCAGAACGGTTGTGTAGAGAACCACTAGAAACAGAAAAGAATATAGGTATTGTAATTACTAAAATATACAAGGAAAGTGGAAAGCTTACATCATCTAGGGCTGGACAAAAGATTAGTGTTGCTTTACTATTTCAGCCTGTTGACTGTAGAAAATATAAAGATGGTGAAGAGAAAAGGATCATAATTATTGCTAGATCAGTATCTTAGATAAATTGGTGTCAGATGTAAACTGGTTTTCTTCCAATTCTCAAACGCATCAAATATAAAATGATCTAAGACCTATTTTGTAAAGAAAAGTAATAAAAAGATTGGAGGATAGAATAAACATGTCATCCATATAATTGTACATGTAATGATTAGATACTTACAGATAGAAGGCAATGTGTGCGAAGGTACCAAGTAGTCAATATAACAGAGTCCCATAGATATAACAATAGTGCAGCCGGTTAGAAACCAAATCCTGCCCATGGTAAGAGGTTCGCTCCAGAAGGACATGAGCACAAACATCAAAAGTACTGAAAACGATTTCACAATTAAGTTACTTCTTCATTATTCAAGACAAAAGGACCTAAATTAAAATTAAGCTGATGAAAAGAAACATGGCTCTGACTAAAAATATATAGAAAATACAAACAGTTTATAATTTTTTGGTGTATCCCAGGGAATTTTAATAGGACCAAAGTTAATAATTTGATATGTTTTTATGGTATCATGATTTTCACTGAAGTATTAGTTATAATCGTTGCCAATTTAACGGTAAAACCTAAGTAAACATAACGTTAAGGTTTACCTTTAGAATAGAATCACGCAAAAAATTTAAAACAAGTAGACTAATAAACAGAAAATGAATATTAATTGATCGGATTAGCAAAAAAAACTTTATTACCTAACAACGGAGTATAGAAAACAATATTATAAGCTTGAGCCCTCCTCTTTAGTTGCACATTGATGATGAGCCGATCACTCTGATGCGTTTGATTGTCATCACTAATATACACTCTGTTCCAGACTGTGGGCTTTATTATCACTTGCTTGGTAGTCACTTCCCATTCGTTGTCTATTACGTCATCTATGTCTGAAAACTACAAAAGAATATGTATATTAACATACATTTTACAAGCTTATGAATAACATGTCATGAACTTTAGCGTCGAACATTTTGTGGATAGAGTGATTATGAATAATCGCGACATGTATCTAAGAAACCTAAAACAGTAAATATAACTAAAAATAAACTAATATCATCATTAACAACTAAATTTCGTAGTCGAAGTAAATTATTGTTTATGAAGGTATTGTAAAATAATTTCGACGAGGTCTGACGTGCCTATAAATTCTGCTTAGACTAAATCCCAAGTTAGTAAAGTGATAGCGTTTTTTATGATTGGATGTTGTAATTATTTCTGGACCCCTATTAATATTTGCAGTTATACTTACGATATGCATTTTGGTGTCTGTAGGTTCTATGATCTCTACATTGATTTTCTCATGAGCTTCCCATGGTTGAATTACTATGGAACACATGTATTCATCGCGGGGCCACCTGCGTACGAAAAAAAATACTTTTAGTGCCAGCAAACTCAAATACAGTAAGTAATTGAGTTTTGTTGAAAAGTGTCCCGTTCTTACACTTACTTTTGTCAATCGTGCAATACGTTGAACGTGCGAATATGTCATGTACAATAATAAATTCTAAGGCTCACTTGTACTTTGGAGAACGCGGCCCAAATCCTAAACCAAAAACATTGTAAAATATCGTTGTACAATAGTCGCTGCCTGTTCCGGGTGCAATTAGTACTTCTATATTTCTAACTTAATAGCCTATGTGTTGTTCTGATGTATAACCTATATTACTATAAATTTGCATCGACATCCGTTCAGTAGTTTTTTGCATGAAAGAGTAAAAAACATCCATCCATCCTCACAAACTTTCGCGTTTGCATAAGTAGTAGGATTCTATCTTAAAGTAGTACTTAAGCGGTATCACATTTACCTTTAAACAATTCCGTAAACTTTCTCGTAACAATTTTCTCCATTTCTGCATAAGTGGCTGGATTATTCTCAGTAAAACAGAAAAGCTTATACCGTAGGTACTTCCTGAAAGTCATGTTACAAGATTGAACAGCAAACTTACTTGCTCAAGCCTGGAGGGGAATCAACGCACCAAGTGTAGACCTTGGTCTGGAAATGGAAAGTTGCTTCTCCGCTGTACACCATTGATATTAGATCCGAGTTCCGAGCGTCAAATACAGCTGAGTTGTCTGAACTGGAATAAATCAGGTTAGAATAATTTTGTTGCGGTCTGTACAATGTTAGGTAGAGAAATGTGTTATTCTGACATTTTAGTTGATGTTTTAAAGCGAACGGAGGTGAAAGTCTGAATTTATAGTCAAGGGTGATTTGTCAGGGAAGGGTCAGAATTCTGAAAATCTTCAAAGGACTTCGCTGTTGGTTGGGAAGACTAGGCAGATGATGATGATGATGACGATGGGAAGAATATTATTGTGATAAGTCTAAGTCGTCTCATTGCAGGGAAAATGCCTTCAGGACATAATTCAGTATTTAAAGTGTTTCTGGAACTGGAAGTGCTCTACAATATTTTTAAGATTAAGTTCAATTTCATAACATCTTTAGTGCATGAAAAACGATGTGAGTATTTGATAGAATGCAAAAGTTAGAATGCATTTATGGGTAGTTTTTTTCGAATAACTGAATTTTTTACGCGATTAACGACAGGTTTTCACTAGAAAACAAAACAAAGGGCATACCTTGTCTTCAAAAACTACCAACATTATTTATTTACCCAACTTGTCTACACCAGGACGTCAGCCTCGATAAAGTTACCGATCCGAAGCGTCAACAAGACGCTGGTACGTTAAAGAATTATTTATTCATAGGACTATTCATGAGCCGGTGATAGCTTTGAGCATCGGACCGTCTCAGGCATACCGATGTGTTAATCAAATATAAGAACTTCAAAGCTAAGGAATATAGGTTGTAATTAACATGGAGGCGCTAGGTGACAGATATTTGAGGCGGGATATTGAAGAATTTGCTAATGATTTTCTGATGAGGTCCAACTTTTTTTGGAGCCCTTAATATTTTTCTTAATGCATTTTTTAGCCCCTGTCTTATTACAGCTTCCTCTTTGAATGACCAAATGAATTTTTTTTTAATGTATCAAATTTTAATTGTTTTGTACTTTATTTGAGCTTAATTAATGTGACTGCGTGTGCTGCTATTATTGTTATTATGTTATGAGTCTGTGTTACTTGAAATAAATAATTGAATTTGAATTTGAATTTGTGGATTTAGGAACAGTTTTGTTTCCGTGAAAAACAAATCTACCTGGACTTCATATCAATGAATGAGAACATTATCGAGTTCTCAAAGAGCGTGGCCGTACTTGCCTACATTTTGAAAGCGGATGTCATGTGTTTGTGATAAGAGTTGGCCTAAAGAGTTCATTATAGTGTAAAGTTTTTTTTTTTTTTTTGTGTGGAGAAATGATCATGCATACTGCACTACCACGGGGAGATAGTGCAGTTATGTGGGACTCTAACCCACTAAAACTCTACGGTGTTCTCCAGTTCCGCTTATGGCGGGAACACGGGCACGCGTTAGCACTCACCGCGAACCCGCCGCGGCTGTCCGTCACCGGACCCTCCTCGGGGGAGTACCCCCCATCACCGGCGCACCAGAACACACTGTACGCCGTGACCACCCCAGGGACCAATTCAGCACATGGGTGCCAGACGACCCCGTGTATGGCACCCTTGGTCCCACTGTGACGGGTCGAGGTCAATGGCCCCGCCACCTACCATTTTGCGGCCGCAGGGGATAGGGAGAGCGGCTACCGCTATACCGACACTCCTCTTCCCCTGCGGCCCCACCGCGTCCGCCATCAGACGGTGGCGACCCCGTCTAGGCCGCGGAAGGTAGGGAGAGCGGTGCACCGCAATACCGGCACTCCTCTCCCGCCGCGGCCTCCAACCCTCAGCCGCGATATCGTATGGGACCTGGGAATCTCCATAAGACATCGCGTTCCGCCTCAGTTGCGATGTCGCCTGTTACCAAGCGACACCGCAACCTACTAGTTGGCCGCTACGTCGTCGGCTTAGTCGGAAAAAGCCCTGACGAGTGGTCCCTCCTCGGGTTCCTCTTCGCTTCACCGTGGGTGACCAAGCCACGGTTACTGAGCCCCCCCGCCTCGACAAAGCGGGAACCCACCGGGGGGGTCATTATAGTAACCTGGAGGCTGATTATAGCAATTGATGGTAGAATAATATAAAAAGCTTACTTGAATACGTAGAACTTAGGTCTCCAGATCTGCCCCTGTCTGAACTTGAGGCTTTCCGTTCCATTGAACTTGACTGGATACCACGCCATACTGTCATCTGTCCAACTCTGAAATTATATGTGTATGTGAAACGTGTATGGATCAACTGGATCATTATCGTCATCATCTTTATTCATAACCTGATATTTTGTGTTCATTCCTAAAGGACAATTAATTGAATTTTTTAATACTGTTGTGTAGTAAAATGGTTACAACTTTTCGAATCTTTCATAATCGATTTAAAAAAAAACGGTTACGATTAAATCGCAACTGGAGGGGCAATTTGCGTATTTTGGGTAACGTTCGCTTTGTGATAACTCTTATTTACCTACATGACGAGATGAAATTGCAACTTTTGAAAGTTTTTAAATACGGGTATAAAATTGGCTTTTAGATTTTCAATGAATACCTAACGTTATTGTATCATACTCACAGTAACAACCGACATCGCAGTTATAAGCTTGGACTGGAAGGCATCATACTTGACATTAGTGACCTTGATACCCAGTTTCACATCCATGGTCGGTTTTGGCGGTATCCATGGCAACCGATATAACAGACGAGACCTCTTCAACTGGTCAGACAGTGAGATAGGGGGTAAGATTTCTTTAGAGTCCGGTGTAGCTGTGAATTATAAATATTTGATAGATAATGTGGGATTGCCTGGCCTAATGGGAAGAGGAGTAAATAATGGGGATATTTAATTCATTGCAAATCTTTCAATAGATAAAAGTAGTTACTTATAAACGTAAACAACTTTTACGAAGGAATCAACTCTGAAATGTGAAAAAACTTAATCAGCAGTTCATTACTTCGCGTAGGTAACTGGACAGCATAAAATTTAATGACTGGCGGAATTGCTTATATTATTTTTCTGATATTTCATTGTTGCTCACAAAGTAGAAGTTATTTATAATAATAAGTAATTTCAGAGCTTGCCAATGAATTAAAAGAGATCGGTAAGCGTATTTATCTTAATGAAATGACAAACAAAAAAAAGAGTTAAAATGTTGTGTCTTATAATTTAAAACTACTTTTCTTCTTTCAAAAAGTTTATACAAGCTTAGGTTTTTTGTGTTGCAATGTATAAATAAAAGGAAGCTCTATCCATAGTAGGACGGAGTTTATGCAAACCAATTTCAACAACCTGCAATGAAATGAAATTGCTTTGATACAATGGTTATTGTGGTTGAGAAAGATGCAGCTCATCACATTTAATATCCCATCTGCTTTGTATATCATACTAGCTGCTCTCCAGGGAAAGTTTATAAATATCTCACGGGAAAGTACTCCCGGGATAGAACGTAGGTTTCGTTAGTTCTAATCCTGTTATCTGGTTTCAAATTACTTCTTAATTCTTTTAGCTGTTGAGGCGTGATTAAACATCTAAACATATATGATATTAGTAATTATTTCATTAGATTTTTTATAAAAACAAGTTGTTGTCCTAAACAAAGCACGCTATTAGACCTCTGGGGTCTGTTTTAGCATGTCAGTATAGAGTAGGAAAGTAGGATCTATCAAAGCCAATAAATAGTAAGTCATTCTGAGGCTCTAGATAAGTGGCATTTGATCTCAGCGAAGGCGTTGGTCGATATATCAAAATGATCACGTGATTTTTCGATTTTGCTCGCTAATCCCATAGAATTTTTCCTTTTTGACTATCGCTATCGCCACGCTTTTTAACCGACTTTCGAAAAAGGAGGGTTCTATGTTTGACTTCTTGCATGTTATTTTTTTTTTTTTGTTTATGTTCACCGATATCTCCGTCAATTGTGGACCGATTTTGAAAATTCTTTTTTTGTTTGAAAGAGTATGTTCCGAAATTGGTCTCATTTTAATTTGGTGAAGATCTAATGAAGAACTTTGAAGATATACAACAGAACTCTTCAATAAATAACGGCAAATCTTTAGGGACTGCTGCAATTGCATGTCTGTTCGTTGTTTATACCATTTCATAACATAACATCATGCCAGTACGCAGTTAAGGGGTAAGCAGATCTCTCATTTGATCGGTTTTGTTCAAGTTTCATGATATTCGGGTAATGTATTCTGGCGTTATTTAACTTACTAAACAACTCGCCTATTAGGTTAGGTAGGTACAACCAAAAAGTGAAAATTAAAAAAACTTTTTTAACATAAAATTCTACCGACTTCCAAATAAGAAAACTACAAAGTGAAAAATAACTTTACTTTTGGAAGTCGGTGTCCATAACGCAAAAAAATGGTATCTACGAAAGACACCGACTTCCAAAAGTAAAGTTATTTTTCACTTTGTAGTTTTCTTATTTGGAAGTCGGTAGAATTTTTTTGTAAAAAAGTTTTTTTTGTGATTATAGAATTTCACTTTTCTAGGGCCTCTAAGGGTTTAAACAAAGTGTATGAGATTGACAATTGCTAACGGAATCGTACGTGAAGAATTTCATACTTTTGTCATTTTGACATTCGCTATCACTCATTGATTTTCTTCTATATCCAATAGAAGGACTCTTTGTCTGGAACCGCCGAATCAGATACAAAATAGTTCCAATTTTAAATTTTGGAGAATGTCTCTCTCGTCCGTCCTCAAAATCAAACATTTCTCTCCAAACTATAAAACCCCGATATAAAAAAAAATATATGAACTAATAACACTTACATTCGGTTCCATTTTCGCCCGGTGTTGGACAGTCGTAGAGAAATTTCGCTTCCACCCCGGTCCACGCGGCGAAACTAAAGTATTTAATTTCAAGGGGGCTAACGTCTATATAGGTCAGCAAAGGTAGAACTTCTCCCTCCTTGCCAAATTCTATTAGACCATCTGTAATTGAATATTGGAGAACGTTAGTAGTTCCTGGACTGTGGTCATTTCTGTGTTGTTTACGGGTTTTCAGTTCAAATTGATGTACCTATAAAATAAATTCAGCTTTAAAAATAGTTAAAAGTCTGACCGCTTATTTTTAATTCATTCATATTAAGGTTACACTAGTCGATAATTCTTCCATACAAACGTAGTCTAGGGATTATTCCACTGTTTGACGATGTACGTTCAAAATAAAAAGTGATATCAATTTGTCTCATTATTATCTAGCCCTGTATGGAAGCAAAAAAGTAAAAAAGAAAATATTTAAAAGTTATGAGCGTCGAAAGTTCCACATTTCGACACTCATTTTAACGCATTTTTGGGCGCAAATAAAAACCATAAGAAGACGGAAAATTGCAAAACGGCCTCCATACAAGATTAGATTAGTAGTTCAACAATGCAAATAATTTGATTTTGAACAGATAGTATTCATTATCCATTTCGCTACAAATTTGCAAAAGTGTGTATTCGTACGCGAACTAGCTTCCTACTGCTCATCACAGCATCTATCTCTTCCGCACGTGTTGTCGGTTGATATAAAATGCATTTAAATCCCGCGCACATAATAGTTCGTGCTGTCGACTAGTGTACCCTTAAGAGTTATAGTTTATTGTACATTCAAATTAATCAGGCATTGTTTGCCGTTTTCTTAGCGACTGAATCGATTGCAGTGAAGGAAGTTTATTTCAAAAGCCATTTTTTAGAGTCGATTGGAATTATAGAAGTTTCTTGCAAAAGGCCTAAATTTTAGAATTTTCGATGATGTTTAACAGCACCACTGATTAAAAGAGTTATGAATATAAAGTATATGAGAGGATGGATGGAAAGGAAGGCCAAGGAAAATAAAGAATGATTTGAAAGAAAAGGGAGTTAGTGATAGCGTGATGATTACAAAACGGAATAGAAGAAGAAAATGTGTTGCGACGATCGTTGCAACAAGTTACAATATACATGTGGATGAGTAGAAAGATGGAGAGGGAGATATGGAAGAAGAAGATATGGAAATGAGAAATTGGGATAAGGATAGGAGGATGGTGATGAATTTGCCAGATCATCTTTATCTTCTTTCGAATATCTTCTTATTCATGCGGGTTGCACATTTTAATTAATTTATGTAGCACCTTACTAACAGCAAATTTTCTGATGTACTATACTTTCTCCAAAGTAACTTTGAGTGTGTTTCGCTTTTACAAATAGGATTTGCAACGTGCAGGGTTTGCAAAGGTGTTTTATTTTAGTTGACGTTGCAAAATTTATTTGAATGAGAAAATGGAAAGAGATGATGAATTTAATATGTCGAGTCCTTTTAGAGCATTTTCAATACATTTCATTTGTTATTTTGGGAAAACATTTGGCACTTTCACAATTTAAGGATCATCATTAAAACGAAGGTGCTTCAGTTATTTTTTTACATAAAACGACCATGTTTCGAATATCATTTGATGTACGTGAGTTTACATCGGACGCATACAAAAGAAGGATTACAAAATCGATGTCAGCCTGTAAAAATCAGAGCGTCATGTTTCAAGCAATTTATTTCAAACTGAAATCATCTAGTATACTACGGTTACAGAGTACCGGTTTTAGTGTCATATCCTCATATATTATAATGGTTAGAACAATATTTCTGTTTTGATAATTATTTTTTTTAAGAGAGGCCTTTGCCCTGCAGTGGAACACAAAGTGCATTTAATCTAAACTAATAATACTATAAAGAGGTTAAGTTTGTCCGTTTCTTTGTTGGAAGTAATCTCTAGAACTACAGAACCGATATTGAAACATTTTTCACCAGTAGAAAGCTACATTATTCCTTTGTGGCTACTTTTTGAAATTTAACGGTTCTTGTTCACGGGAGCGAAGCCGCGGAAAAAGGTTGTGAAATATAAAACAAAATACGAATAAATATTTCGCCTGACGACAGGTTTTATACCATTAGGTACGTCAACCGCAGGGAGACGCAACGGAGACGCCCTCACACTACTAGCCACCGCAGAAGATGCCCTGGGCGTCGGGAGTCGCAAGCCGATTTCCGGCCACCGTAGGCGCGGGATTGCGGACGGCGAGTAATGGGTAGCTCGCCGTCCGATAAGGACCAGGCCCGAGTCACGCGCACCTCAAAGAGATGTCAGCAGAACTGACGGGGTCCGCGAGGGCCGATGCCTGTCTGGGTCGCGGGTAAATTTGAAAAAGAGTTACCGCGGCCTTGGCTCAATCAACTGAAGGAACACGGGTGGGTTTTAGTCAGCAAAAGTCTGACATCCCCTCCCGCCTCACCCAGAGCGGGTGAAGTCATTGTATGATTTCCCACCCAAAAAACAAAAAAAAAGTACGTCAACCACAAAATTGGCCTCACCATTTACTAAATATTTTTCTTTGTGAAATTCTCAATTATTTTATACGCTTTTTAACTTCTAGTAGCCGAAAAACTGATGAAAGTTAGGAATTTAAAGTCTATCAAAAAGTCATAAATATAAGTACGCAAAACTTCCTAAATGACGGTAACCGGCTGTTGTATTTGTCCTAACTTTATAATATTGAAGGAAAGTCTCTCAAGCCTCTCTTCAACTGCTAAAGTATTAAAGAAAAGCGAAATTTTGTAATAGTTTTAAAAGTTCAAAAAGTAGATCGGTACATGGTAGTCATCCCACTTCCCACCCATATGCACTAACCGTTTCAGGCATATTTTTATTGTTCGTACAGTTAAGGACAAGGAATGGATTTCTCTGCCGGAGTCTATGCTTTCTGAAACCTAAAATCAGGAGGTCTTTAAGTCAAGCGTGAATAGATAACTTTTAGGCAAGCGTGCGTCATCGTCGACCACACCATCACTTACCATCATTTGAGATAGTGTTCAAACTATCCTAAACTAGCTTATCAATCATAAAAAAAAGTTTACAAAAGTTTAGTCCCGAAAGACCCTTAATTCATACCCGTATAAAAAATACCACTATATCTATTGGAGAGTTCTCACAGGTGCTCAATGACCTGTTAATATGAAGCGAACGTTCGAACTTGATGCATTCTCGTCACGTGTGCAGGTAGTTCATACCTAAAGCGACAGATGGCGCTATTAGGCTATTACCGTGAACGACGCGTTAGGCTGAATGCGTACCGATACAGTCACGACCGCAAGGGAGAAAGGCCCAGTTCTTTTTATTATTTTCTGGTGAAATGAATAAATGAATCTGAATTTAACGTGGCTTCTGCTTGTGTTCCTTTGTGATGCATCTTTTCTATCACTGTCCACTACTTACGAGACAATTGTTTTTACGTTTTAGTAAGTAGATAGGTTGGTACTTGTTGATGCCATTGTCAGCCGTGGCTACTACATAAGTGTGTTAGGTTTCAAAACTCTGTAATTTTTCAATTATGTTTAAAAAATGTCACAAACTCCAAATTTCATAGTGGGTCCTACAAAACGATGATAAGGCAGGAAATTTAGTAGCTTCCTGAATAGTACGCGAATAATAATGTTATCAAAGATTTGTTTTCTTGTTGCATTCGAGTTAAGCTTTTTTATAATAGGCAAGTACTCGTACCTAAATTATAGCATTAGTATAGCATATATAATCAGCTTGTAAAGTTCCCACTGCTGGGACTCAGGCAGCGTCTTTGTGAGAGCACTTAGGGCTGTAATCCACCCCGAGGACCCGGTGCAGATTGGTAGATTTTACATATCTTCGAATTTTTTGTTCTAGGACATGCCGAATTCTCCTTCACCGTTTTGACAGCAGTGGTGATTAAATAAATTATTTAACAAAATGAAGCGCTTGACAGGGTTCGAACTACGACCCACTCTCCTAAGTCGGGTACATTACCACTGGGCCACATTGCCTCTTATAATAGACAGGAACCCATTATGATACGACTCAACAATTGACCCTGATAAATTTAAATCTACAAAATAAATTTAGTTGAAATATAAACTAAGCCATCTACAACTCAATTCCGACCTACACTGCTTACTGAGCTACAACTCCAACCATTTCATACTTACCTTGTGAAATCTTAATATAGAATCCTCGGACTTCAAAAGTGGATAATATTCTGGGCGTTTTCACTGAGCTCCGGGCGTTCCTCTTCAAGTTGCGTCTTAGTTCTGTGAACTGGTTGCCTCCTCCGCCGACCACTGGTGAATGAGGTTTGGGGTTATTCCGTTATCGTTAATTTTGAGGACGGAGGTGATTAGTACTTGTTTGTGAGGTCAAGCTGTTGGGAATTTACAGGTGGTTGTTGCTTGTGTACTTACAATAGATCTATTTTGAATAAGGCTGTAAAGTGGGAGGTACAGTCATTCGTATATCATGTAACGATTTGGCATTGATAGTGCCTTTACGTACCTACCCAGTTGTTAAGAGTGAATATTGTATACTAGGGAAGTCGGTTAAAAAATATGTGCAAAAATTGAAAGACACTGTCAAAGTTTTAAGGTAAATCAAAAGTTTGCTATCTTATAATAAATTACTTTACATGTCACTACGAAATTATTCAAATCTAGCTGCCAATGCCGATGGGGCCGATAAGGGCCGATATTTCATTAGTCTGATAACTTTTAACTGAAGAATAAAAATGGCGGTTTGACAGCTTTTGTATCTAAAATAATTCAAAAGGCCATTTTTATTCCTTAGTTAAAAGTTAGCAGACTATTGAAAAATCGGCCTTTAAACTATATTTTTTCTGAAATTTTATTTTATAGAAGCCTTGTCCTGACTATTAAAAACTCAAAAAAATATCAAATAGGTACAGGGGGGTGACCATAAGCTCTTAGAGCGGTATAAATTTGAGATCGAATAAGGGACAGATGTATCTGACTTGTATACATCTGTCACTTACTCGATCTCAAATTGATACCGCTCTAAGAGCTTATGGTCACCCCCCTGAAGTGATTATGGTTACATACATTCGACAGTTGATTTTATGTATGGTGTTCTAGAAGATCGATGTCCCTGTCTGGCCTTGCAAGTATAATTGGGTTTATACATTAGGAAATTCTTTAGGAGCAGCCAGGAATCAATGTCACGTTCTATTAATTTAAAATTCTCAACTTACCAATCTCATAAACCGGATCATTGTACCCGGGTCTCATAACAGGGGACAGCAATATATGTCCGTTGCTAGTAGCTTGTATGCCGAGATGCATCTCAAACATGGTATCTGCGTCCTTCCTAACTGCCTTCAAGTTATCACTGTCAACGCTGTAGAACGATTTGTAGCTGTATCCATCCGTACAAATGTGTTCTTTGCATTTTTGGGCCACTGTAAAATGGAGGTTTAGGAATCATATTCATCATTATTATTTTAGATCATCATCAGCCTTTTAATGTTCCCACTGCTGGGACACAGGCCTCCTCTCTGTGAGAGGGAATGGGCCGTAATACACCACGCGGGCCCAATGCGGGTTGGTGGATGACACATGTATTCGAATTCTTATTTCTAGGACATGCCGGTTTCCTCACGATGTTTTCCTTTACCGTTTTGAGAGCAGTGGTGATGAAATAATTTACACAAGTAAAGCGCCTACCCGGGTTTGAACCCACAACCTTTTTTTTTTTTTTTTTTGCGTGGAGTAATGCTCATGCATACTGCACTACCACGGGGAGATAGTGCAGTTATGTGGGACTCTAACCCACTAAAACTCCACGGTGTCCTCCTGTGCCGCTTATGGCGGGCACACGGGCACGCGTTAGCACTCACCGCGAACCCGCCGCGGCTGTCCGTCACCGGACCCTCCTCGGGGGAGTACCCCCCATCACCGGCGCATAAGAACACACTGTACGCCGTGACCACCCCAGGGACCAATTCAGCACATGGGTGCCAGACGACCCCGTGTATGGCACCCTTGGTCCCACTGTGACGGGTCGAGGTCAATGGCCCCGCCACCTACCATTTTGCGGCCGCAGGGGATAGGGAGAGCGGCTAACGCTATACCGACACTCCTCTTCCCCTGCGGCCCCACCGCGTCCGCCATCAGACGGTGGCGACCCCGTCTAGGCCGCGAAAGGTAGGGAGAGCGGCGCACCGCAATACCGGCACTCCTCTCGCGCCTCCCGCATCGCGGCCTCCAATCCTCAGCCGCGATATCGTATGGGACCTGGGAATCTCCATAAGACATCGCGGCCCGCCTCAGTTGCGATGTCGTCTGTTACCAAGCGGCACCGCAACCTACTAGTTGGCCGCTACGTCGTCGGCTTAATCGGCAAAAGCCCTGACGAGCGGCCCCTCCTCGGGTTCCTCTTCGCTTCACCGTGGGTGACCAAGCCACGGTTACTGAGCCCCCCCACCTCGACAAAGCGGGAACCCACCGGGGGGGTTGAACCCACAACCTACGACACGTAAGTCGGGGCCTTTACCACTGGGCCACCACTGCTCTCTTATCATCATAGCTATCATAGCGAGGGTATTATTATGTTTTAATTCTGAGTAAATTTCCCTGCTTCCGTAATTTTGAATTAAGGCTTGACAGAAGATACAAAGTAAATAGTATAAATCATTTTGGGAGGATTATTTTAATATAATTTAAAAATATTCTAATTTATAATAGAACATTAATATGACAAAGATAGTGTTTGGACTACCTAATACCTCTTCTCAGAGTAGTCGGATAGGAAAAAATATTTTTTAAAATGAGAATCACGTCTAAACGACTAGTCGTATTTTTTTGGAAAAAAATATATGTTACATCAGACCATTTTTTTAATAATTTGATCTTATTTGATATTATTCTTCTCTTTGGTTTTATATGTATAATATAGTGTAATTCATTTGTAAAGTTATGTCTAACACGGACAAAAAAAAAAACGACAATCACACCAAAACTGCCCGGGCGTATTTTAATGAAATTGTCACCATCTCAAAGACAATTTAAGTATCTACATTTTGACCTAAGGTTTTTTTTTAAAGTCATAGAATAATAAGACAAAAAACTACCGAATTTTGGGTGCGCAAGTGTGAAACGTTTTGATCCTCAAAGTCGTAAAACTTTTAAAACTGTAAAAATAATATATAAGCTAAAGAAGCATGTAAGGATCGAAGCAGGTATGGTTTTCTATAGTTACTGCTTACACCCATGGGAAAATATATGAGTTTATGTAGGTACCTGTAGCCTATAGATAATAATTAAAAAACAATTGTAGTATGTTTATTTGTTTTTTCATTTCTTTTTTCTTTTAATTTTTTTTTAAACAAATATGTCAAATCCATAGTGCCTTTTACCATTGTAACATTAACACTTGTATTTAACACATGAAACTATACAATACTGATAAAGATAGAAGTTACCGATGAAAGACTTTTATTAAATGACATAACTTTTTGGCACCTTTTGCAGTTAGTTGCACTCGGCAACAGTGCTCTCAACAATTTATTTAATCTTCAAGAATACAGCAAGCAAGATAACAAAGTGTTTCACTTTCTCCACCAATCCCAGTAAATAGTCACAGAAGCGCGTATTTTTTTTTTTGTATAAAATAAAAATACCTTTTTTAATAAAAAATATTTATACTTACTTTGATGCGTAATCACATAAGTTTGATTTTGAGCCTCCACACATGTTACCACCAAACAAAATCCAACAAAAACGAAAGTCCTTAACATTGTCACTTAATAAAAATAACCAGAATAAAATAATTTTACTAAAACACAGCAAAATGTTATACTTAAAATAAATTCAAACAACATCGGATGAACGTGTGCGATGTGCTAGCGGGACCAATCCTGTGTTAAATTGTCGTAAATGTATTTATTATCTGTCATTTCCTGAATGTGAGATGATAACTTTAAAAATAGTTTGTGCCTATATTCGTTATGGATAGTGTCATCAGCTTGTTACCCGGCTGCAAAGAAAGGGTTGTAATTTCTAATATTCTTTATTACCTCATATCATTTAAACCTCTATACGCATTTATGACATCGCTAGATTCGTCTTGACCGCCCAAGTGTTTTTAAATAGGTGACGTTAAAAAAAGCAAACATGGCGGATTTGGGGGCAGTATTGTGCGGGTACCAATTTCTTTTTTCTGCTGAACCCCGAGTGGGGTATCAAAATGAAGGGTTTTATTGGCAATCATTGCTTCCCTAATAACCATTCGACGATTGGTAAAGGCGATAAGAGGCTCGACACAAAGTGTCATTCTTACAATGACAACGTTGCGATAGCGATAGAAAAAATAACAGAAATGTATAGAAAGTATGAAGGGCAATCCCACCGCACTATACCCAAACCATTGCAACTCCTGACAGCCAGAATCAACAGTGGCGACCACCAGAAAAGTGCGGCGGCAATGAAGCTCGACAAAGTCCCGGAGAATGAATTTAACTGTCTTGGATCCCGCAAAGAAATTAATCAGAAAATAATAAAGAAGGAGTAGGAAAACAAAAACATAATTTCCACAAGGGCAATCGAAATGTTTATCAGCGACGGCGATTGTCGTAATGCCAAAATGTAATGTAAGGAATTGATTACGTGACCGCACTAGCGCTTGGAAATCCCATACAGTTTTGATGACATTTTATCAATATTTATCGTGGCGCTTTCGTTGATAGAATATCACTTGTCATCAGATCAATAGGTAGTCAGTAGAAAATCAGCGCAGTGCTGTGGTCCCCCGCGGCACAGCATTATGCTGAGTGGAAGCCTTCTTGCCACGTGTGCCAAATTTCACAAGTGTATGTATGTTTGTTTATATGTAAGTTTTTTTATTTATTTTTTATTTATCGATAGGCTCGCGTTTTAACACTATCTCACCTGATGGTAAGCGACCACGCATTTCTCTGAAACTACTTATCGGATCGTGATAATTCTTTTTTATTGGATTAAGTATATCTCAACTTAGGGCACAGTGTAAGTTACATCAAAATCTGTTCAGCAGTTTACAAGATATGGACCATACAATCGAACTCCTTAGCGACAAGCAGCACGAATGTGCTTCGGTGTGCGGTATTTTGTCAATCCTTTGGGTACCTTACTATATATAGACTTTTCTCACTTTTTAATCATAGGAAACGAGTGAAATTAAAACATTTTCACAAAAAATAAACCGACTTCCAAAGCGAAGTACTAAAAAGTGCAAAAATAACTTTCGTTTCGGCAGATGTTGTTGAACAAAGATAAAAACAAGAGGTACCAAAGACACAGGTTTCTGAAACGAAAGTTATTTTGATTTTTTGCTTTTGTAACAAACAATATAACCTCTTCACAATAGATATAAGAGTAGAATAGAATATACTTTATAGTACGCCAATGTACACATCTCTTTTACAAAAACATAATTCTATCGTTACAATGGTGGTCTTATCGCTAAGAGCGATATCTAACAGACAACCTTTAGGTTGCAGAACTATAAATAAAAACCGGTCAAGTGCAAATCGACCTCGCGCACGAATGGTTCCGTACCGTTATCGCAAAAAAATCACGTTTGTTGTATGGGAGCCCCACTTAAATATTTATTTTATTCTGTTTTTAGTATTTTTTGTTATAGAGGCAACAGAAATACATCATCTTTGAAAATTTCAACTGTCTAGCTATCACGGTTCATGAGATACAGCCTGGTGAAAAAACGGCAAAAAAAGCACGTTTGTTGATTGGGAGCCCCCCTTAAATATTAATTTTATTCTGTTTTTAGTATTTGTTGTTATAGTGGCAATAGAAATACATCATCTGTGAAAATTTCAACTGTCTAGCTATCACGGTTCATGAGATACAGCCTGGTGACAGACGAAAAGACAGACAGACAGACGGACAGACAGACAGACGGATCGTGAAGTTTTAGTAATAGGGTCCCATTTTTACCCTTTGGGTACGGAACCCTAAAAATTAAGAATTCGAAAATTAAGGATCAGTGTGGACGCTTGGAGAAGGCCTATATCCACCAGTGGACGTATTTCGGCTGAAATAATGAGTTTTACACAATTCATTCTACGGTTCCATAGTTTTGTGAAAGTTTAGATATAACGTTGACATTTACGACAAAAATTTAACATTTAATAGTAGATTAGTAGCCAAGGGCTGTAAGGCATCAATTGCAGCCCGAGATATTTAGGCGTACGAGCGCGGCGAGGGCGCCTATAGTTCGAGGGTGCAATTGGTTAGCTAACTATTCTGCTTTACATCTCGATTGTGAGGTAAGTAGAAAAAAACCGGCATTACAAGAATAAAATTGATGACTATTATACTCACACGAAGACAAGGCTGAATAGCAAAGCGACCTCTTTGGTCATTGGGCTGAATGCGTGATGTCTATTGCCAGTATGATGGTTAGATGTACGCGAACTTTTTGAAAGAAAGAAGTATTTTTTTTAATTACTTACCGCCCTAGGGCGTTTCTAGCTACATTATTACCCTAGAGCGCTAATTAGTCACCTACAAGCCCCATTTGGAGGTAACAAGAACCTACTTACCGAACATGAGAGATGTAAAATAGTTTAACTAATTCCCAGCTAAGAATAGAAATAAAACTGTAGAAATAAAATATATCAGCGCTAAATATTCTAATAGCACGTAATACCCCTTAGAGATAACAAAACCTAGCGAAACTCTTCTAGCCTAAGCTCCCATCGCTAAAATCTGAAGGTAGTTTTAATTTTCATGAATGTATTGTTTGCAATTCGTTTTTTTAAACTTATTTATTTATTATATACTTTATTAACATTATATACTTTTTTTTTTACTTTGTCCTAGACAAGAAAATTCTCCTGTATCTTAGTTGATTTGCACCATCAGCCAGTTCTCAGTAAGTCGCAACTATCAAGTATCATCCATATAAATTACTAGCTGACCCGCACGGCTTCGCTCCCGTCTACTGGCTATCTAAAAGCCAGACCTACCCTACCGATTAACCTACCTACCCTACCTACCAATTTGTATAAGAATATTATATACTATTTATTTGAATAAGAATTAATACCATACTAAAATACGAATGTAACCATCAATTGCTTTCTACCAGCGATCTAATTAAATTGTAGAACAGAAAAGCTGCTATTGTGACTTAAGGTTACACTAGTCGAAAATTCTTATATACAAACATAGTATAGGGATTATTCCACTGTTCGACGATGTAACTTTAAAATAAAAACTGATATCAATTTGTCTCATCATTATCTAGCCCTGTATGAAAGCAAAAAAGTAAAAAAAGAAAACATTTTGAAAGTTATGAGCGTCGAAAGTTCGACATTTCGACACTAATTTTAACGCATTTTGGGCGCGAATAAATACCATAAAAAGACGGAATATTGCAAAACGGCCTCCATACAGGGATAGATGAGTAGTTCAACAATGCAAATAATTTAATTTTGAACAGATACGTTTAGTCGTTTTTCCATGATATCCAGACTCCCAAAGGTCTGTTTATAAAATTTCGCGCGCTCGGTTTCGTCCTAACTCATTATCCATTTCGCAACAAATTTGCAAAAGTGTGTATTCGTACGTGAACTAGCTTCCTATTGCTCATTACAGCATCAATCTCTTCCGCACGTGTTGTCGGTTGATATAAAATGCATTTTTATCCCCGCGTACAAAATAGTTCGTGCTGTCGACTATGTAACCTTAACTATGATAGTGATTCTATATATTCTCTCCCAGATTCTTTTGTAGGTAATTATGAGTAGTTTAATCATGTAGTACAAAATTTTTATGTATCTATACTAATATTATAAAGAGGTAAAATTTGTAAGTTTGTAAGTTTGTATGTAGGGGATAATCTCTGGAACTAATGATCCAATTCTAAAAATTCTTTCACCATTAGAAAGCTACATTATTCCTGAGTGACATAGGCTATTTTTTATTCCCGAAAATGGGTCATGTGGGGTGGGCCACGGGAGCGAAGCCGCGGGCAACAGCTGGGCATCAATAGTTTTCTCAGCGTACGCCAAATAATGATTTTTATAGGCAAAATTTTGATACATTGGGTTACATTATTGCAATTTTCATAAGGATTTCTATTTTTCTTGAAAATGAATTACAGCCTATGTTACTTGGGAATAATGTAGCTTTCCATACGTGAAAGAATTTTTAAAATCGGTCCCGTAGTTTCGCAGCCTATTCGGTACAAACAAAAACATCTTTCCTCTTTATAATATTGGTATAGAAGTGTACAAAATACCTGCAGGTTTTAGCGGTGTTATCTCGTACTAAACGTTTAAAACAAACAGAACCTCTAATAAAACATTAACCAAAGTTAAACGTTACAAAGTAAGGATAAGCCGTGTTATAAATAACTGTATTTTAGTTCTAGTTATAATATGTAGTGTTATCGCGTCCTGTTGATAACGGAGTGTCGTTTCCGCCATGATCTGCTGTGGTTGATATGGTAGCTAACTTTTGCTTTGTTTTATGCAGAATTGCAGATTTAATTTTGTATGACAAGGTGATTTTGTGTTCTCAACCCCGACGGAAAAAGAGGAGTTTTACCAGTTAGTCGTGTGTTCCTGTGTGTTTGTGTATAATAGCTCCTAAACAGGTGAAACTATTGAGATTTCGTTTTTTCTTGTTTGAATGGCGACTTTATGTTTGATGAGAATCGGTTTAGGCATTCATAAGTTATGTTTATTGTTTAAATCGGGGTATTTTCGCAAGATATCGTGTCATAATTACGTGTTCAATAGATTGTCGATCGAAGCGTGTATATTACTAGGTACATTATGTTGTTTAAAAACCGGCCAAGTGCGAGTCGGACTCGCGCGCGAAGGGTTCCGTACCATTATTGCAAAAAAACGGCAAAAAATCACGTCTGTTGTATGGGTATCACTTAAATATTTATTTTATTCTGTTTTTTTTATTTGTTGTTATAGCGGCAACAGAAATACATCATCTAGAAATTTTCATGAGACAGACGGACCGCGGAGTCTTAGTAATAGGGCCCCGTTTTTGCCCTTTGTATACGGAACCCTAAAAAGTGTGAAATAAAAATGTGTCGGTGGCTTTAAAATTTTATCGTAGAAAGGTCTTTTTCAGTCTTGAGGAACTTCATTCTGCGATGACAAGCAAATTCTGTATAGTCTAGTCTTAAACCTTAAGTAGTAAAGCTTTGGACCTGGTCATTAAAGAAACACGACGAAAACGTACTTGCCATATGTCAAAGAAAAATGGAACGTAGCATGATGGGAATAAAGCAGAAAGAAAGAATCAACAACAAAATTATCAGACAGAAGACAAAATTAGTTGACGTCGTAAAGAGAATAAGGCTACTTAAGTGGAACTGGGCTGGTCATGTCTGCAGGTTAGAGAATGGTCGATGGACCAAAAAAGTAACTGAGTGGATACCAAGAGATCAAAGCAGAAGTAGAGGTCGGCCCAGGAAAAGGTGGGAAGACATATTTTGGGAGAAAGGTGGACCTGGTTGGATGAATAAAGCTAGGGATAGGAATCAGTGGAAGGAAATGGGGGAGGCCTACGCCAAAGAGGCGACTACTGCTTAATGGCGTGATATACACTCGTACAAACATTTAAATGAATTTAGGAAAAAACTAAATTTAGCAAATAGAATCTAGTGTAAGTAATTAGAGGAAATATTTATGTAAAGTAGTAGAATAAAGGCTTTATATTTTTTGTAAAGCTTTATTGGTGACCGTGGCATTTTTAAATGTCATCAACATTTCAGTGGACATAGGCCTTCTCGAGGAATAGCTAAATTGACCGATCCCTGCGTCTCGCATCCAGGAGGCTCTAAATAAGTGACATTCGATGTCAATACTAGGATACCAGGTGTGATGGATTACCATCTCTCACCCCGAATTTGCGATAATGGCCATACTAATATTATGAATGCGAAAATAACTCTGTCCGTCTGTAATAGAATAGAAAATACTTTATTGTACACCATAAAAATATACACATTTACCAGAAAAACTTATTTATACGGGTACAAAGGCGGTCTTATCGCTGACAGCGATATCTACCGAACAACCTTTGGATGGACTGAAAAAACTTAGAATAAAAAAGGGGGTAGTCTGCGGAGTACTGCTATTAGATTAAAACATGAATATATACATAATTATATTACTATAATAAATCTGTCTGTCTACATCTTCTCGCTTAAACCGCTGAACCGATTTAGACGAAATTTGGTATGGAGATAGTTTAAGACGCTGGGAAGGACGTAGGAAGGAGTTTTTATCCCGAACATCATCCTTAAGTGGGTGGAAAGGGGGGTGAAAGTTTGTATAGTTAACTAATAAGTACATGAGTGACCGAGCTCCTCTCAGGTGAAAATAGTGAAAGCGACGTTTTCTATAATTGAACGGGGCTAGTCTGCGGTGTACTGTTATTAGATTAAAACATAAATATATACAACATTATATTACTATAATAAATCTGTCTGTCTGTTACATCTTCCGATTTAGATGAAATTTGGTGTGGAGATAGTTTAAGACGCTGGGAAGGACATAGGAAGGAGTTTTTATCCCGGACATCATCCTTAAGAGGGTGGAAAGTTTGTATGGTTAACTAATAAGTACCTGAGCCTATTTTCTCAATTTTCACCATTGATTTCACATTCGCAATTCTCAAAATAGAGAAAGCGACGTTTTCTAAAAATGAAATCTAGCTAGATCGTTTTATCGCCCCCGAAACCATACAAAATTTCATGAAAACCGTTGTAGCCGTTTCCAAGATTCAGTTTATATATACAAGAATTGCTCGTTTAAAAATATTAGATTCTCAAGTAAGGTGGCCCACACAGCTACAATATTATTGCGCGATATAAAAATTAGGCTATTCGAAGTACTAATGCTATGCAGACGAGGTCGCGGGCAATAGCTAGTTATCCATAAACATACATATATCAAGAGGAGTTATTATATCGATAACCAGTCATCTGCCTAGCCTTTTCCCAACTATATTGGGGTCGGCTTCCAGTCTTACCGGATTCAGCTAAGTACCAGTGTTTTACATGGAGCGACTGCCTATCTGACCTCCACAACCCAGTAACTGGGTAACACGGTACCCCTTGGCAAGACTGGTGTCAGATCTCAAGCTTCTGACTATCCGTAACGACTGTCAAAGATCTTCAAATAACAGCCGGGACCAACGGCTTAACGTGCTTTCCGAGGCACGGAGGAAACTCGGTATGTTGAAATGGTCACCCATCCACGGACCGACCTCGTCAAGCGTTGCTTAACCTTGATGATCGACCCGTGCGGCTGTTATTATTTAGCCACGAGCCCCTCTGTATTGATAACCAATTGGTTCTATTATTGGTTATATCGATAACCAATAATAGAACCAAATAGCTGAAATCTATAACAAAATTCTGCCGCAGACTATTACAAAACCTCGATTGATCTTCTTCGGCGTCGCGACGACGGTGTAAAGGCAACTCCCGGCTGCAATTTGGAATTCAATCAGCTTTTTCTTCCTTTCTTCGCTCCGGTGAAAACTGTAAATTTATACCCGTTTTATTAATGCTATTCCATTATTTCAACGTTATTATTATTTTGGTATGAAATTAATCTGTTCTTTTCTTTTACGTTGATATTTTTTTTTTCTAGAGAGAATCCTTACCGCACTGATTTATTAGGTAAATACGAAAGTAACTCTGTTTGTTTGTTGCTACCTTTTCTTGAATAAACGGCATAACCGATTTAGATGTGGTATGTATGAGGATAACTTGAGACCCTGGCAAAGATTTGATCACGGTAGTGTGTTCCCTTGGGATGATAAAATATTTTTTAAGCGAGCGAAGCCGCGTTGCCTAGTAGGGTTTACTGCTTGTTTCCAAATGTCATATGCCCGATGGCATATGACATTCGGAAACCCTGCTGGTTTGTTTTTATCCCATTTTATATTCCTTCTTTTAGTCTTCTTGAATATTTTAGGTTGTATAGCTTTCGTCTTATTGGCACGTCGAGCCAGTAGACATTCGATGGATAGAACTATCGTTGCAATGGCTTTTCGGCGAAACGGACGCTCGAACTAATGACTATTCGAAATTGTGGTACATCGATGCCATGGAATTTCGGCCATTTTGACGTTCGATCTGATGACTTCGGGGAATTAGCCATCGGGCATATGACATTCGGAAACAAGCGATGATGATGATGATATTTTACCACCCTTTTATTTTTAATTTCTTGTACGCTCCTGTTTGACCTCTATCTCGCCTGATGGTAAGCGATGATGTGGTCGACGATGCCCCACGCGTCCCTAGAAGTAATCTATTCACTCTTGACTTAATGACCCCTAGGTTGTAACTATCAGGAAACAAACACCCCGGCTCCTCCCATAATCACTCTTTAATTCACAACTAGTGTTAGTTCAACATCATTCCTTCGCCCAACAAATCCGTCGTTAAGGGTACACTAGTCAACGGCACGAACTATTTTGTGCGCGGGGTTAAAATGCATTTTATATCAACCGACAACACGTGCGGAAGAGATAGATGCTGTGATGAGCAGTAGGAAGCTAGTTCGCGTATGAGTACACACTTTTGAAAATTTGTAGCGAAATGGATAATGATTTAGGACGAAACCGAGCGCACGATATTTTATAAACAGACCTTTGGCAGTCTAGACATCATGAAAAAACTACTAAATCTATCTGTTCAAAATGAAATTATTTGCATTGTTGAACTACTAATTTATCCCTGTATGGAGGCCGTTTTGCAATTTGCCGTCTTCTTATGGTATTTATTTGCGCCCAAAGTGTCGAAATGTGGAACTTTCGACTCTCATAAGTTCAAATATTTTCTTTTTTTACTTTTTTGCTTCCATACAGGGCTAGATAATGATGAGACAAATTGATATCAATTTTTATTCTGAACGTACATCGTCAAATAGTGGAATAATCCCTAGACTACGTTTGTATGGAAGAATTTTCGACTAGTGTAACCTTAAGTGAGCGTTGCAATTAGCGTCAATCATAAAGCTGTAAGCGCTCCGTCTTTAGCAACGAGTATTTATACCGCCACTACTTGAGCTTGAGGTTAAAGCGCTTGAAGTGATTTTACGTCGAGTTGTTGGAGAAAATTGGTGACTATTCTTAGTTCTTGGTTCTTATTTGTGGAATTAGGTTATTTATTTGAGATTATTTTCTGCCAGCGGCTTAGCCCGCGTGTAAGTCGAAAATTATCGATAATATTCCTGGGTTAAAAATCTAGATTACTGTGCCAAATTTCATACAAATTCGTTCAGCCGTTCCTTCTAGCGAATTTTTCGTGATATGTAACTAATTTCAAATTCGTATGCAGCTTTCATTCACTAGTACTTCACAAAACAAGTTGTGATATAACCAAGTCTTCTTCAAAATGTTCTTAGTTTTTCTTCTTTAAACAGTTGTGCAAAATCTCTGCCACAAAATGTCCTACATTTGTTCCTCTCACAAAATCTCGAAGCTTTAAACCGTGACATGTCTAACAACTCGTTAATGAGGGTCCGTACAGCCAATGGCTTAAAATCTTTGCAGGATTCGGTTTGTGAATTAGGACTGCAGCTCATTGTGGAGTAGGGATCAATCTTGTGATGTCGGGCAGTGACTGAGATTGGTTTATTGATGTCGTATTAAGTACGGTCAATTTAGTGATTAAAAGTGGTCCGAAAGCATTGTAGTAAAGTACTAACAAGTATAATACTTTTTTTTACAGAGTTACAGTTAAAAGAACAAATGAAAATATTTTTATTTATTTTCTGAAATATAACGACCATAATAGTTTTGATCACCAACTCGTTTTTCTTGACAAGAGATCGCGATCTTATGACTAAACCATGTGGATTATTGATTATGCAGTGTTTGTAACACAGATATCAAAGACACAGTCTTTCTTTTTATTTTTCGTGTGAGGATGTGGTCACCTCCGGTGTCAGAGTTAATGAAGCCGCCTCTGGGAACCCCACAGGCCTCTGACTTGGCTATTTCAGACATACATTAACTATATTATAAGTCCAGGTTTCCTCACGATGTTTTCCTTCACCGTTGCTTGTGATGTCTAAGATATCTTAGAAAGTACATATGAATTTGAAAAGTCACATTGGTACTTGCCCGGATTTGAACCCACGTTCTCAAGTACGACAAGCAAGGACTTAGCCACTGGGCAACCACGACATAAACAGACAGAGCGAAGTGCACAAGAAAAATCATGTAGGATTAACAATCGAAAAGAGAGTTTTTTTTTAAAATTTTGGATATACTCGCGCTTCACCATTATCTGACCTGATGGTAAGCGAAAACTCCGTTTCCATGACTAAATGTTGACGTCATTGGATCCCCAACAGGCTTATCTTACCTTCTCCAAGAAGTTATCAACAAGTTGACGACACTTGCTAAGATGAAAAGGGGTTTGACTCCAAGGAGAGAACATATTGATTGCAATGCCAATGTATCTCTATTAGAGGAGGTAGCAATCATCTTCATCATCATTTCAGCCGAGTCGTATTCGACGGTTGACCTCTTTCTCATAGTTCGATCGTTTGTCCCAGGCTGACATAAATGTCCACAACTTTGAGCGTAGAGTCTCCGACTTTGATAGTAGTGGGTGTAACATGGACATACAACATAACTTTGGTTTTGTCCATGTTCATTTTGAAACCAACTCTTTCGAAAGCTCTACTGAGGTCATCCAGCACTGTACTGAGGTAGTAATACTATTAAATTCAATTACCAACAACTTCATAAATCTGTATTGACTGGTAAGCGTTGCCTCAGAAGACCCATGACGAATATAAATAATACTCGATATTCGAATCCTATTCGAAATATGAGAAACCTTTTAAAAACAGAAGCAGTTCATGCCAGTATAAACTTAAGGTTGGACTCAATCATTGCAGTATCTATAAGATTACCTTCAAAAAGAAGGTATACCAGTAAAATATATAACGGAACCAATTAATGCAGGCATCCAAGCAAGCGAGACCCAATTTATAGGGGATGAAAAGGATACACTCGATATTATCCCTTACCGTTTCAAGTAAGTTATAAACTTTGAGTATGTTATCTCTGATATACACCTGGGATTGGCTACGATATCAGGTTATGTATCCAAAAGGGTTAAGGTTAAATATGATATGTTTTTCTTGCCGTTACAAAGATATTGAGAATTTGCTGTGTCCTCTGATCCAGTCGCATGAATAAAACATTATTTTGTAGGTTCAAAAAAACGAGCCAAAAAATTAAATGATAGTCACATATTAATATGTTGTTTTCTAGTTGTTAAGCCTACTACACAGGGTGGAGTTTTGTAATACTGTAGATAGAAAATTTTACTCAAAGAAAACATTCCTTTATTTTTGAAAAGAAAGAAAACTGCATTCAAAGATTTTCGAAAATTCGCTTGTCATACTCGGGAATGGAGCCGACAAAAATCTTTAAAAATTACATCCTGTAATTTTATTGCATTGATCGTTAATGCAACTAATTAGTTAGTTAACCATTTTTTGGAAATAATTAAAATGATTTGATATTTCATGGTTTTCCTTTCATTTAATTTATCAAGTTTGTTAGAGAGATTTCATCCTTATAATTGACACTAACGATCAAAGTGGGCCCGGTGCGGATTTGTAATGTCACAAAGTCTTCGATTTTTTATTAGTTTCAGGAGATACTGATTTCCTCACGATTTTTTCCTTTACCGTTTTAAGAGCAGAGTTAATGGTATACCTCATCAAAATGCTAAAACAACAACTAAACTTATTGAACTAAATAATCCTTCCAGATCTTGAAAGCGCTTCAATTGCTTCTCGCGCTTAATACAAGTGTATCCTGTCATAAATTATGTCATTTAACGCCACAACATACCGCGGCGCCACCGTCGACACACGATGTTTACAGCAATTAAATATCAATTTTGTAAACATTAATCATCTCACGAATTGTTATAAATGTGGCAACGTTCGGAAGCTGTAAACACTTTGGTGTGACATAGGGCTGCCAGTGTCGGCCAACTTCGGGCTTGTCGGAGATGTTCGTGTGTCGATGTTTCAATGAATTGATTTTGTGTAGTGTGCTATATTGATATGTTTGGTAATAACCAAACACCTGTGTACATACAAAGTGTTTGGTATGTAGATATTATTGTTATCAGAGTAACAGGTGTTTTGCTGGTTAACGAATTTACTTTAAGCAAACAGTCTTACAAAGCTGAATTTCCTTCTGTTAAACAGTTACTTACGATGGACAGGATTTTAGTATAGCATTTTCCAACTTAGAAACACATAGAATTAGTCAACACTCACTTGTTATATTATTTGACCTAAATTATAGATAATAATTAAGCCTAACTTCGTTTCTGAGAAAACTCTAAGAAAAACCCAAAAATCTCATACTTTGTCCAGCCTTTTCTTCTCTCTTTAAATATAGTTTTACAGTCCATTTATTGATCAATTTGAATGATATTTATTAGTATCTATCTTTTTTATTTTTTTATTTATCGATAGGCTCGCGTTTGACCACTATCTCACCTGATGGTAAGCGATGATGTGGTCGACGGTGAAGCACGCTTGCCTAGAAGTAACCTATTCACTCTTGACTTGAAGACCCCAAGGTTGTAGCTATCAGGAAACAAAGACTCCGGCAGGGAATTCCACTCCTTAGCTGTGCGTACAACGAAAGTATTCGCAAAACGCTTTGTACGTATGGGTGGGATATCCACCATGTACCGGTGGCGCATTTCCGTACGTCTTGTTGTCCGGTGATGGAAATGGCTAGGCGGAGTCAAATTGTGCAGTTCCATCGCACAGTCCCCGAAATGTAACCGATAAAAAACCGACAGACTTGGCGTCGATGTTCAAGGCTCTGGAGCATTGAGGCGACCAGTGCATCGTGGCCGATAAGCCTCTTGGCCCGTTTGTCAATCGACTAAAGTGCATCAAGTTGATATTTGGCAGATCCGTCCCAGAGGTGAGAGCAGTACTCCATGCATGACCAAACTTACGCTTTTACCTTTAAACAAGCAATTCTTGTATATACATATATATAAGCTGATTCTCGGAAACGGCTTCAACGTTTTTCATGAAATTTAGTATGCTGGGCCTTTCGGGGGCGATAAATCGATTTCACACAGCACACATCATCAGCCTATTAATGTTCTCACTGCTGGGACACAGGCCTCCTCTCTGTGAGAGGGCATGGGCCGTAAACCACCACGCGGGCCCAGTGCAACCCGCAATGGGCCCGCGTGGCGGATGTCACATGTCTTCGAATTTTTGGTTCTAGGACATGCCGGTTTCCTCACGATGTTTTCCTTCACCGTTTTGAGAGCAGTGGTGATGAAATAATTTACGCAAAGTAAATCGCCTGCCTGGGCTCGAACCCACGACTTACAACTTGTAAGTCGCGGCCGATACCACTGGGCCACCACTGCTCCACAAATCGATTTAGCTAGGTTGAATTTTTAGAAATCGTCATTTTCTCTATTTTCATCCGAGCAGAGCTCGGTCGCCCTGATAATATAAATAAAATAGTGTACTTGTAAGTATCAATGTATCTTGCTCATCGATTTTGCAGCCGTTATAAAGCGTTTGGGGGTAGGTGGAACAGGGTGTAAAGTTCCACAAACCTCCGTAGAAAAGGGAGGATCCTCCGACCAGACGGGTGTTGTGTCTGGTCCGGGCAACTGCCCGACGGTTGTTGTCGGACTGTTGTATGTGTCCTAATCGCGCCGAAAACTTTACTTGCGCGATGCAGGATTTGTGTGACGTCATGTCATTAGTTCTTAAGTGGCGGCGCTGGTGCCGCTACAAGCGCAATTTTCAAGCATTGAAACAGCAAAGGAATAGCACCGTGAGTTTCTTCACCCAGCTTGCCATCCAGCAAAACCCATGTTCCCATGATATTTTCCCATGTTCTCCATTCTCTCCACCTCTGAGTCCCAAGATGTACCCGTTAAGAGGTCCTGTTCTAAGTACTGAGTTGATTGATGACACTTCCTAATGTTTCGCTTTACGTAACTCAATTATTGCTGATATTAATACACACAACAAATTATAATATGTGATACAGAAACACCGTGGTTTCGGTTTTCCTTTTACTGAAGAGGTTACACGTGGCAATATGGATCACTTTGATGGTTTTGACATAAGGAAATATAAAGCCTGTGTTCTGCGAAGGAATCAACATCGACAGTACCTAATTATGTTTGAGTATCATGTGATTCATCGGATTGGGGGGGTTTGCCGTAATAGACTAGGGTCGATAATTTTTGTATCAAAAAAAAATAATAGTAGGATGAAACTCATTGGAAAAGGAAGAGAAGACAACAAAACTAAAAGGAAAAATAATTTACGGGTGAACTGAGGTCCGGAAGTGGAAGGGGGTGAGTTTTTAAGGGTAAAAACGGTTTATCTCGATTTCCGGAATAACTACAAGTCCTATGGAAAAAAGTAAAATTGAAAAGTTGTAGGTAATCTACAAATTAATTTTGTACTTTACCTCAAAATTTATGTGAAAAATTCAAATAACCAAATTTTTGATATTTTATTTTTATAATTTACAACAACTTTTTTTTTAATGTATTTGGTGAAAACTTAGTTTTTTATGTCCCAAACACACTGTAATATTTTTGATTTAAAATATTTATTTTTTCATCCTATTTTGATTTTTGATTCAAAATATTTATTTTTTCATCAAAATAGGATGAAAAAATAAATGTTTTAAATCAAAAAGACTTAATATCAAAAAAAGCACACTAATTTTCAATCGAAAATTTAAATTGGTGGGCTTTTTGTTCGTTGAAATCTCTACTTTCTGTTGGTGTAAAAAAAAAATTGTATACTAAAAACAAAAGTTGTACATCTTTTTTATTACCTACAACTTTGCCATTTATCTTTTTCCATAGGACGTGTAGTTTTGCCAGAAATCCAGATAAACCGTTTTTACCCTTAAATACTCACACCCCACTTCCCGACATCAGATCGCTCGTAAATTATTTTTCCTTTAATTTTTGTTACATTCTCTTACTTGTCCAGCTAGTTAAAAATCGAACCTTTGTAACTATCGTAATAAAGGTTATATTCCTAATTACAGTCATCTGTTTGCATCTTACAGTTTTAATTAAAAACTGTATTGAGCAAGACTACCAAAAATATTGGTACAGAAGGTCGGCTCCATACACAGGCCACAGATACACCTTGGCGGACTCTGTTAGAGACTATATTGTCAAAACTTTTCATACAAACTAAAATCTCACCAATTACTGATAGAAACTGCCGGCTCGTGACAATTCTAACTGCAGTAACAGATTAGCAATGGCGTTTCAGGCGTCTCTTCAGCGATTCCATGCTTTGTGGCTCTATACAATGCATGAAAACAGCACATAAAGACGCGAACGTGCGGAAATCTCAAACAAATGACAGTTGCCCACCGGTATCCAAGGAACAGGAACAGAGATCCAAGTTACCGATGGTCAGGACTCCAGAGACAGGAACCTCCTAACAATACAAGCCGTGTCCAGATGTCATCATCATCTTCCTTTTCATGTTCCCATTGCTGGGACACAGACCTCCTCTCTTTATCGTCCAGATGTTGCCCTTTCTGAATCAAACCCTTGATCCAGCTGCCTAACGAGAACCTTTTTTTTTATTTAATCTAATTTTGTTTAAGGGGTTTTATCAAATACATGTCAGCCCCATCGTGCCCTTTTACATAAATTTCTTACATTATGTACTATTCAATTACTTAATTAAATATTATTAGTTTATAACTTTACTTAATAGTTAATGAATCAGAATTATTCGTGGAGGACCATAATTAAATGGCACAACTTTTTAATTATCTCCGAAGCTGGTACAGATAAGATGGATTGGATTATGCCTACATCCAACTTATTTATTTTAAAATCCTTTATGAATAACTCGCGTTCTACTCCGTTCCGAGCACACTCCATCAGCAAACATTGCACGTCCTCGATTTGATTGCAAACTGTGCAATTAGGACTTGCGGGTAGGTGTAAAATAACAATAGACGTATTTTCAAAGCAATTTTTTAAATTTTATATAAAAAATAGAAACACATAATTAAAGTGCCTGATTTATTCAAATAATCACTGCTTTACGTGCACTGTACGGGTACTCACGTTTGTTGCACATTTACGTGACTCCTAGAAATAGTTTTGCACCACCTGCCAGCACATCATCTGCACTTTCACTACACCACTTTCACTGAGAACTTTGTAAGAGGATCACAATGTCTCAACTTGACGAGATTGCATCAGCGCAGAAAAGCCTTGAGGATAGCTTTATCAGGAAGATGGGAGAATTGGAAGCTCAAATCCAGTGCGCGGGCCCAACCAAGGATACTGTGGCGAGGGTTGCTGACGAGTTTCGCACCTTCAGAGAGCTAATCTTCAGCATGCTAAGCCTGCTCCGAAGGCAGATCAGCGAGTGTGCCAGACAAGTTGATGGGTTGGAGACCAGACATCGGCGGAAGGCGCTGATTTTCCAGGGCATTGCAGAGGTTGACGGTGAGGTTAGCAGTACAGTCATCCTGGACATTATAAATAAGAAGCTGGCACCTAAGCCATTGGCTGCATCTTCCATTAAGTCCTGTCATAGACTCGGTGTAGCCAATATAGACCATCATCGGCCAATCCTGGTGAGATTTTCAGACTATGACGATAAATCAGCGGTCTGGAAAGCTAAGTCCCGCTTAAAGGGTTCCTCCATCTCAGTCAAGGAGTTCTTGACAAGGACCCGGCATACCATCTTTGGGAAGGCGCGGCTCCACTTCGGGATGCGATCTTGTTGGACTCAGGACGGTGTTATTGTGGTTAAGGCCCCCGACGGGAGTAAACACAAGTTAACTTCATTCGACGAACTGAGTCCACTGCTGGCGAAGTTTCCGAAGGTCCAGGGAGGCGATAACCTGCGAAACAAGACGCGTTAATGATGGTATTTAGCTACTTATTTATTAATATTGTGTAATACGCAAAAGAAAGTAAAATTTCACTTACCGTAGCAATCTTGTTGTTATTTTGTGTACTAATTCTATCACTTTTCCTCTTATAACTTTGCTGCATAGTTTGTTTTGTTTATCTATCTGTAACTCGAGTATACTTTGTTGTGTTTACCGTTTACCCTCAACATTTTTCTTTTTTTTCCTTTTCTCAATACCGCAAAACGTCAAACCATAATTTGTTGTTTGTTTACCGTCAAATCAAAGCATAAACTATGTTTTTTTAAGTTTTGTTTTCGGATAAATTTATTTTAAATGATGATGTTAGCTGGCGGGAGGTGCAGAGATACAAGCGCTAGCCTTTCGTATAGTATTTTTGTTTGTGTGATTTCTATTATATTTTGATATATATTTTATTTAATTATTTACTTTTTTATGATGTTGTCAGACAGCGAATCCTTTTATTCTGCAAACGAATCAACTGCTTCTTCTTGCGATGTTAGTTTTTGCTCTGTTACGGACACCCTTGGCGATCTATTGCGTCAAAGGTTCAACCCAAATCCTGGCCGGCTGTTTAACGTTTGCCACATTAACGCTCAAAGTATTCCAAGTCACCATAGCGAACTATACGACACATTTGCCAACAATAACGTCCATGCCGTCCTGATTTCTGAGACCTGGCTCAAACCTGAACTTCCATCTACCACCTACTCTCTTCCTGGTTTCGTTCTTCTTCGGAATGATCGGATTGGGGGGAGAGGGGGTGGTGTAGCAATATACCTTCGCGGAGATCTCCCTTATAAAATTATCTGTACTTCTGCTTCTAATGTGTCCGCCGAATTTCTTTTTCTAGAGGTTTGTGTCAAAGGAGCTAAAACCGTTTTAGGTGTTGTTTATTGTCCCCCTTCCCTTGATTATTTCACCGAAATCGAATCGGTAATTGAATCTTTGGGTTCTGAGTATGCACATCACATCATCATGGGCGATTTTAATACCAACCTCCTTTCCCACAACTCCCCTCGGTCCCGTAAACTCCTGCATATTGTCGAGTCAGCTAGTCTTCACGTATTGCCTCTCCAACCCACTCATCATAATAAAGTCGGTGATGATACCTGGCTTGACCTGATCCTCACCTCTAATCCTTCCCTAGTTTCCTCGCATGGCCAACATGATGCCCCTGGTTTTTCCCACCACGACCTTATTTACCTAACCTATGTGCTTAAACCTCCTAAACCCAAACCTAAGTTCCAGTACAGGCGTGCCTTTGCACGTATGGATAGTGAGCTACTTCAAAAAGATGCATCGAATATTGACTGGACACTCCTACAGGAGGCTGCTACAGTTGATGAGAAAGTTTTAGTTTTCAACAACACTGTGACCAAACTGTATGACACTCATGCTCCTGTCAGGAGAGTAAAGCTGAAACGTTCACCTGCCCCCTGGATGAATAGGGGAGTCCGGATGGCAATGCGACGGAGGGACCGCGCGTTTCGGGTATTTAAAAAGGATCGCTCAGAGGACAAATGGACCTTGTTCAAGACTGCTAGGAATCGCTGTAACCAGATGATACGTAACGCTAAACGCCGCCACATTCTTAATAACATTTCTTCTTCTTCTTCTGCCGATATCTGGAAGTTCCTTGGAACCCTAGGTATCGGCAAATCGCGACATTCAGACCTTCCTAACACAATTGACTTGGACGATCTAAACTGTTTCTTCTCCACTGTCCCTATGCTAGATAGTTTAACCAAACGACAAACTATCGACTACCTTGCTGGTCTGACGCGTCCCAATATTGCCCCCTTTGTCTTCACACCAGTCGACCCGGAAGAGATCAAAAAGATTATCCTATCTATTAAATCCAAAGCTGTGGGCTGCGATAACATCAGTCGTCATATGATCGTGTCCGCTCTGGATCAGCTTCTTCTTGCTATCGCCCACATAGTTAACTTTTCTCTCTTCTCCGGTGCTTTCCCTTCCTTGTGGCGTAAAGCCCATGTCCGAGCCCTGCCTAAGATTCCCAATCCCACACTTTCCAGTCACTTTCGCCCAATATCCATCCTTCCCTTTCTGTCCAAAGTGCTCGAGGCCTGTGTTCATAAACAGCTCTCCTACTTCATTTACCACAACTCCCTTATTAGCCCGTTTCAATCCGGTTTCAGGCCCGGGCACAGTACCATGTCAGCTCTCCTTAAAGTGACTGACGATATAAGGCAGGGAATGGAAGACACTAAAGTTACTGCTTTGGTGTTAATCGACTTCTCCAACGCTTTCAATACCGTCAGTCACGATGTCCTTTTATCTATCCTATCCTATCTTATGATCTCTCACGAGGTACGGGAATGGTTTTCTTCTTATCTTCGGGGGCGTCAGCAGTCAGTTTGTGCGGGAGACTCTTCTTCGGGGTGGTGCGACCTTGAAGCTGGCGTCCCACAAGGCGGTATTTTATCTCCTCTTCTGTTCTCCATTTTCATAAATCTTATAACCACCGAACTTCAGTGTGCGTATCATCTTTACGCTGACGATCTACAGCTCTACTGTCAGGCAGGTGTTGACAGCTTATCGGATGCGATTGAGGGGCTTAACCGGGATTTAATTGCGATTAAGAGTTGGTCAGACCGATTCGGAGTGGCGGTTAACCCTGCAAAGTGTCAAGCTATCATAGTTGGGAGCCCGTATAGCCTGAGAAAGCTCGATGGTTTAACTGTGCCGCCCATAACATTTAACAACGTAGCAATCCCGTTTAGCTCCGAGGTTAAGGATCTTGGTCTGCTCGTCGACACTTGCCTTGACTGGCGCAAGCAGGTAACGAGTGTCAGCAAAAAGGTCACCGGAACGTTACGTTCGCTTTATCGACTGAAGAATCTTCTCCCAGCTCACATAAAGGCCATGCTTGTACAGTCCCTTATCTTTCCCATAATTGACTATGGTGATGTGTGCTACTATGACCTGAATGCAGATCTACTCAATAAACTTGACCGCCTTCTAAATAACTGCATTCGATTTGTCTTCAACCTCCGTAAGTATGACCATGTATCCGCACATCGATCACTTTTAAAATGGTTACCGATTCGGCAGCGAAGAATGCTGAGGGCCTTGACTACCCTGTTTTCTTTTATTGATAAAACCACTTCTCCTTCTTATCTGACTTCACATGTCCAATTCCTTTGTTCTGCCCACAGTAAAAATCTTCGCTCAAACAATAATCGTCTTCTACTATGTCCCTCTCACCGCTCTGGGTTTATCCATGCCTCCTTCTTTGTCCAGGCGATTTCCCTTTGGAATGCGCTCCCTCAGAACATCAGGATGGCTACCAGTCGGTTGTCTTTCAAATTGAAGGCACGCGAGCACATTCGCAAGAGGTTTGCAGAATCATCACTGAGTTAATTTGATGGATTCAGTTTCTCCATAACATTATTTATATGTATGTATGTATCTAAGTATATATTTATATTAAATTGTTTTATTTATATTACTTTTTCTATTTGTTTTCTTTCATTAGTTGCACCTGCCATATTTTATCTCTGCACCACCCTAAGGTCGACTGGTAGAAAATGCCTAAGGCATTAAGTCCGCCTTTGTACTTGTGCATAAAGTTTTATAAATAAATAAATAAATAAATAATCGGCTTTTTTCATGGGAAATGCGAATTTTGCCGATGGATAGTGCCCAGAACGGAGTCTTAATATCAATTTAACGTAATTTCTCACTAATTTAGTATCTTCGAACCAGGGAACACGAGATGGCTGACCTTGAATGCTTTTGTACCAAATGCCTTTGTCCAGAGACATTTTGAAAAAAAATTGTTTCCAGGAATTAAAGCATGCAGATTTAAATTTAGTAATATATACCCAATAATCAGGTATATCATTAATTATACATCCATTCTCTACCGCTGATTTGGATATTCGGTCAGCCTCCTCGTTACCGCTTGGTCCAATATGTGCTGGAACCCATTGCAATCTGCATTCTATATTATTGTTTTTAAGTATAATTATAAATTTTAAAATATCATACGCTATCGATGTACCTCTGCTGTAGCCAGAGGCGCATCGAGCGATATGTTGGAGTGCGCTTACGCTATCTGAAAAAAATAGACTACTTTATTTAAATTTTGATTCAAGACATAATTAACTGCTTTGTAAATTGCTATGAGCTCCAGCGACATAATTGATATATCACATATAATTTTATATCCAAATCTATTCCCTAAACTCTGGTCAAATAACCCTGCTCCTTGTCCCTGAGCACTCTTAGATGCATCAGTGAACGAGAACCTTCTAAGGTGTTGTTCGAGATTCGTGGCTATTATAAGCCATTGGCTCATTTAAGACTATCGGTACAATTATCACTGAGTCCATACCCCGCATGGCTACAACCTCGCGATTAAAGACAAGATACTTCATTTGCTTATCTTTCTATAATAGGCTTGCACCTTCTTTACGTGAAGCGTGTCTATGTTTCGCTCGTTGTACAGGTTGTACTGCGCTGGCCTTCTGCGCGTATTTGTCTTTTGTCAAAACTGTCGGTATCCGAAAGCGGTCGTCGGCAATTTTGGGCGTTCCACTTTGTAGCGAACGGATCAAACAAATTAAATGCTGGCCCTTTTGTTCTTTAATTTATTTGACCTGTACCGATAAATAGAGTTTTTGTTTGTTTTTATTTATCGACGGCTTATTGCGAATGTTTCCAGAAATGATTTATTTGAGTTTTCCGAGTTTTTGATTATTGGTTGCTGTGGAATGTTTTGGGTACGAGTACTTTGGGTACAAGTTCAATGTTCCGCTCCTATATTAAATGGGGAGTTGCTGTTTTCAAATCCGTCGTTTTGTTTGAGGTTTTCCCTTAGTCAGCTTTGATGAACCATACACCGCCTCTGTACATTTGTGTGCATGAAGTATTCAATAAATAAAGGAGCCACAAAAAGTATGATGTTATTTTTTCAAGACAACCGCTGTATTTGTGAATTCTTCTCCTCTCTTTCAGTCCATCTAAAGGTTTTCTGCAAGAGATTGCACTGTGCAATATGACCGCGCATTGTTCACTTTGTTTTTGATAACTTTTGTCCTGTATGTTATTTGTTTTGTAGTGTACACTAAAGTATACACCGTGAAATTTAAGTGGTTGTTTTCCCGCGGCAGAACGACTTGCCTTAAGGAGTACTTTCGAAGCATAGAGTTAAAGTAAAAAAATAACGATGTTTTTGTTTTAAAATAATTAAAAAAAAAAAAACATAAACTCGAAAAAGTGAGTAACAATAGTAACTTATAGGTACTAGGTACTACGGTGAATAATACGGTGGTGACGCGAGTAGTACCTAGTACCTAAAAGTTACTATTGTTACTCACTTTTTCGAGTTGATGAATATTTTTTAAATTATTAAAAAAAAAAAACATAAACTCGAAAAAGTGAGTAACAATAGTAACTTATACGTACTACGGTGAATAATACGGTGGTGACGCGAGTAGTACCTAGTACCTAAAAGTTACTATTGTTACTCACTTTTTCGAGTTGATGAATATTTTTTAAATTATTTTAAAATAAAAACATCGTTATTTTTTTACTTTAACTCTATGCTTCGAAAGTACTCCTAAAGGCAAGTCGTTCTGCCGCGGGAAAACAACCACTTAAATTTCACGGTGTATATTAATAAAATACTTTAAAACGTACATCATCAGTCTTTTAATGTGCCCACTGCTGGGACACAGGCCTACTTTTTGTAAGATGAAATGGGCCGTAATCTACCACGCGGGCCCAATGCGGTTTGGTGGATGTCACATGTCTTCCAATTTTTGGTTCTCGGACATTTATATTGCTCACGATGTTTTTCTTTACCGTTTTTGAGAGCAGTGGTGATGAAATAATTTACACAAAGTAAAGCGCCTGCATAGGAAGCCACGATCTACAACTTGTTAGTCACGGCCGCCGTTACCCGCTTAAAAAAAAAGGCCACCACTGCTCTTTAAAAAAGTACAAATTAGAAAACTGTTAAATAAAGACTGGACCCTGTTGCCGATACCGGTGGGCCTCTTTTTTTAGGGTTCCATACCCAAAGGGTAAAAACGAGACCCTATTACTAAGACTCCGAGATCCGTCTGTCTGTCTGTCTGTCCGTCTGTCATCAGGCTGTATCTCATGAACCGTGATAGCTAGACAGCTGAAATTTTCACGAGTCACGAGAAGATGTATTTCTGTTGCCGCTGTAACAACAAATACTAAAAAAAAATAGTGGGGCTCCCATACAACAAACGTGTTTTTTTTGTCGTTCTTTGCGATAATGGTACGGAACCCTTCGTGCGCGAATCTGACTCGCACTTGGCCGGTTTTCTATATTATTTAATGTTTTTTTTATTTTGTATAAAAATATTTAAAAATGTAGACAATAAGAAAATAAATAAAATAAAGGATATAGCTCTCCACCTGTCATAGAATTTTTTACCTAATTTTAGGATAGTACCAAGATTTAAGGCCGTACCCTGACCAAACAATCAGCATGAGATATGAGCATTCCTATTGGCCTAGCGGCACTGGTGGCGCATGAATTACAGTAGTTAATACGCCCAGATTTTAGAATAAAATCTTTATAAAATCGAATATTGGTCTTTTGAAAAAAATAAAACTTACGAAATGCTCGTTATCAAATTGTCTATCCATTACTGTTAGTACTAAAAATAATTAATGAACACTTCACGAGGAGATGCATGCTATCAATAATTATAACTCATTTTTATGTTGTTGTTGGAAGGAGATTAGTGATACTTACACCTCTTTAAAAAAAAAAGTGTACTACAATTTTAGAATCAACATTACGTAGAAATTTAATGTATTTTAATTAATTGATATTTCTTTTTAAATAAAGAGTAGATAGCTCTTAAAAACTGCACAAAAAAGTCTAGCGCGGCGTTTTGCTCGGGGAGGCACCTTAAGCCAGGCCTGTGACCATTCGGTACTTAGTGATACCACAAACTCTATTTAGAAACAAATCTACTTTATTTAAGTTTGGAAACATATATATTTTCAATATATTGCAGGGCAACGACGAACTCAGAACACAAAACGACATAAAGGTATAAAGAATATCTTTAGTCAAAAACCAGAACGAAAAATCTAAACTAAAAGAGAGGACAAAATTGTTCGTACTCGTATAAGATGATTTCTGGCAGTAATAATTCGATAATGTAAATTATTTCACTAGTAGAAAATGTGCACTATCACTATAGCAACAGCTATAGGCAACTTTTTAACCCGGAAAATGAACTGTTCCTGTCGGATAATCCAAAGGAGGTCCAAATTGTCAAATAAAAGCCCTCTTCATCTACTCGTAATCAAATCAAATCAATTTTTACCTACATGGGCACTTATAAAACGTCGACAAAAGGTGCACGGTTCGGGTTAGTCGTTTCCTATGGAGAAGAACCGGCAAGAAACTCCACGGTTACTCTTTTAAATATTTGTTTGTGTTTACAATATTTCCTTTGTTACAGCATTAGTACTTGGATATGGGGGGACAACGTAGGCCCGACAATAAGTCGTACGAAATTAAAAAAAAAACAAACAAAAAAAGATGTGTAAACCGAAATAAAAAGTTAACAAATGTTAACAATCATCTAGAAATCTAGAAGGCCTACAATGTTCACACATTCACAAAACAATCGGTAAAAGAATCTATACAAAGGTAAAAAAAAGTCTCTCTCCTACTTTTGCAGTGCCCGACAGGGTCCACAATGGTTTGAATTTGTACCCACCATCTATATACACATCATCATCATCACATGTGAAATGTGGTTGCAATAAATGTATTGAGTATTGAGTATTGGAGCGAAACCGCTGGAAAACACTATAATCGTGACATTCTAAGAAGTCCGATGACGTTTCGTTTTACATGCCGCGATAATTTTTCAAGTAAGAAATTGAAAAATCAAATTCATTATTCTAATTGGCTATTTGACAGATATTGCAATGAAATATGGAATGTGTTGCAAATGTTAGCTTGTAGATACATAATAAATGTACAAATTTTTTTCGTCAATATATAAAAAGTTATTATTTTATTATTGGAAAACAAATTTGCCATTTTTTTGTCTATGGAATTTATGATCCAAAACGGGGGCGGCCATGATTGATGCATCGTGTGACGTCACATTTTAAACAACAAACAAAGAGTAGTTCGTCGTAGTTCGTGTGTGTCGCAATGTAGTAGTAGTTATATAAATTTGTATTTTTGTATGTATGTATATATTTATGATTTAATTTAAGATTATAATTAGGTTATTTTAAAATTCTACACAGGATCCTACCCTCTTTTTTCATCATTCTCTGTCACTCTAGGGTTTGCTGTAAGAGAACTCAACATTGAGTTAAGCTCGCCTTTGTACATGTACTTTATTATCACATTATATTGAATATTGTATTTGGTGTACAATAAAGAATTAAACAGTTATGACGTCATAGCCCGAAATGTCACGTGATCGACTGTTTTCACGCGCCTTTCAAATTATTATGGGTATTTGTTTTTTCTTTTTAATAACGCTTTGTTTAAGAAAAAGATATTTGAAAGAGGTATAAAATAAAATTTTCATTTTTTACAATACTTTTCTGAAATCTGTCAAATAGCCAATTAATTACTATGTCGCCCATACACTATATCATTCGTAAGCATCAAGTTTAATTATTATTAAATATTTTTATAGCTGCCAAATAAAGATTTTCACGGCTCTAGTAAATAATAATTACCTATACAGATAATTATGTAGCGTATCTTTACATTTCCAAAGCATTCCCGTAGCTTGGAGTTCATTCCACACAAAACAGAGGGTAGAAACAAACATATCTTAATGCATTGTTATTGGTATACCTCGTGATTAAATTCAACATGTTATTGCGTCTTTGTATTCTAGCTTGTACGGCTTTGAAAGCAGCGATCGCGATTACGTTTTTATTTTGTTTTACTTGCTTTGTAAGAGAAAGAAAATTTTCTGGGAAATGACTTTTCTATTTAAAAGGAACAGATATGATGATAATGATCAGTTCAGGGGGGTGACCATAAGCTCTTAGAGCGGTATCAATTTGAGATCGAATAAGGGACAGATGTATCTGACTTGTATACATCTGTCACTTACTCGATATCAAATTGATACCGCTCTAAGAGCTTATGGTCAACCCCCTGATATGATTATGATGATAATGATAATGATTTTTTAATGGACACTTTTTAATCAGTAATGTATACAGGGTGTTTGGAAGGGAGCTGTACATACGCCTAGGGTAGAAACTAGGGATAGTCTGCTACCTACCCCCGCCCATTATATTGACCTTGGCCTCAAGGTTTTTTTTAATTTATTTTTATTTTTTATTTGACTTTTTTGTGATTTTTTGACTAAAACTACCTGTAGCTCAAAATCTATCCATGGGACCGGTCGGCTAATGGTCTTGTTTTAATCGTTAGAGTCTTAGGGTCCTGCAAAAAATTATTTTACACCAGAAAATTGTGGAGAAGAAAAGTTATGGGGCCTGAAGTACCGTAGTAAGGTAAAGAAATAATTTAATAACTTTAAAACTAAAAGTGATAATTACACTTTTAGCATATCGTTAGAAAGGGCATGGACTGAGGATGTTTTAAAAAAATCAGAAGAACTCCAACCCTGTTAGTTTTTTTTTAAACCCCATAGAAAGTTGCCCTTAAAATTATTTCTTTACCTTACTACGGTACTTCAGGCCCCATAACTTTTCTTCTCCACAATTTTCTGGTGTAAAATAATTTTTTGCAGGACCCTAAGACTCTAACGATTAAAACAAGACCATTAGCCGACCGGTCCCATGGATAGATTTTGAGCTACAGGTAGTTTTAGTCAAAAAATCATAAAAAAGTCAAATAAAAAATAATAATAAATTAAAAAAAAACCTTGAGGCCAAGGTCAATATAATGGGCGGGGGTAGGTAGCAGACTATCCCTAGTTTCTACCCTAGGCGTATGTACAGCTCCCTTCCAAACACCCTGTATATTTTAGCCTGAACTAACATCTTATTTTGAATTTTTTTAAAGTATTTGTGATAAATCTGTAACTTTTTAATTTGTAATATTATTGTGACATTTTTCAGTATTAATTAATGTATCTATAATTGTAATAATTCTGTGACTTTTTAATTTGTAATTTTATTTTGCCATTTTCAATATTAATTAATGTATGTCATGTATTGTAATAATTTTGTGACATTTTAATTTGTAATTTTATTTTTTGATATTTATTTAACAATTTTGTGAATTTTTGCGTGCCTATTTCTAGGCAGAATATACATGGCTCACTGTTTACTCCACCTGTATTTTTGTAACCTACATTCATTGCAAATAAATGATTTGATTGATTGATTGATGGGTAAAGCTTTTTCGTAGGATTAATGATTTTCAAAATGTGGTGTTGGTATAAAATCTGTTATATTTATTAATTAATGCATCTATTAGTGGTGAAGCAGTCTACCGCTTCGGACACCATGGTCTAGCCTGCAGTAGGAACGCTGGTCGGTTAGCACTTTGCGTAGCAAAAAAAAAATATCTCTAGGTTAGCACGGCACGCCAGCATTAATGACATCATGCGTCGGGCTCTTTTCACCGCCGGGGTGCCAGCTGTTTTAGAACCCAATGGCTTGGCGCGAGACGGTGGGAAGAGACCAGATGGGATGACCGTAATGCCTTGGAAGGTGGGTAGGCCTTTGGTGTGGGATGCAACATGTGTCGACACCCTTGCGCCATCCCATCTTCTTAGCACGGCGGGTTGTGCTGGGGCAGCTGCTGCTGGTGCAGAAAACCTCAAACGGCGCAAATACAACAACCTTATTGGAAGTTATATATTTGTGCCGTTTGGGGTTGAAACATTAGGACCATGGGGTCCGAGTTGCTCTTCGAGTATTTCGAGATGTAAGCAGACCGTTAGTCGACTCTTCACGTAACCAGAAGGCTGGGCTTTTCCTTGGCTGGCCAGAGAATCAGCATTGCCATCCAAAGTGTATATATAGGTAGTTATTGTTAATAAAAACTTGATGCATCGTGCGTGATTTCTTATTTTATCCTACAGATGACATTCTTATGTGCAGTTAGTGAAGGCGACCAAAAATAAGTTATTGTTAAATTAATAAAAATGGGGTATCGTAGATATCTAGGGTTTATTGGTTTGGGTTTTACTTAAAATATCTATTATACTACATAGAACTGCTCTTCTGAGAAAATGTCTTTTCGGAATGGCATCTAAAATTTACAATAGGATACCTGTGGACATTTTAAACACCAAGGAACTGCCACTATTCAAATATGAATTACGAAATTTTTTAATTGACAAAGCTTACTATACGATCCAAGAGTTTCTTAATAATTAGTACCTACTACAATCTGTCACCATGCACCTAGTACTTATTTTGTAAGATTTGCTTTATATGTGATACCTAACATTATTTTGCATGTTGACTTAATTATTGTATGCCTACTAGGCAGAATATAGTGTTGCCCAAATGCAAGAACAAGACGAGACTTAGCCAGTCTTGGTCTTGGTCTTGCGCCAATACACCTGGTCTTGGTCTTGGTCTTGGTCTTGCGCTCCCAGTCTTGGTCTTGGTCTTGGTCTTGCAGCAAGAGTCTTGCAAGTCTTGCAATTACCTATCAGTCTATTACTATTTATTAAAGTTTTTAAATCTTAGAAAAACGTATTAGAATTGGAACATTGTGAGCTTGAATAAACACAGCCATAGTAAAGATCAAGCAGATTAATAAATAACTGAAGATTTGATAAGAAATTCGAAAAATCAACTGACCTTCATGTCGTTTTCCATGGAAGTAACTGTTTCTTAATAAACATTTATGATTTATAAGCTTACATTTGCTAAAACATGTAAAAAAAACAAATTAATTACAATAACTTGACTGTATTTTAAAGAACAATATCTGTCTAGAAAGAGATTGAACCCTCAACTTATATGAAATTTAATAAAAGAGTTTTACGATTTATCATTTATTTCAACAAGAATTAGTAAAAACAATTATTAAGTTAGACTCGAAGCACAGCTCAATTGGAAATGACTGGAATTAAAATAATTCCTTTATTTATAGTACCTACGTTTCCTTGCTTTCTACTTCCTACTTCTACTTTCTACCGCGCCGCCTCGCCACGTGCCGGCTCTATTAAAAGGATGCGGCCGCAAATCAAACGATGCCGCGTGCGGCGTACAAACACAGATTATTACCTACTTGTACAGACGCGACGCGTGAATAAAATATATGTAAAGAATTAGTGCCAATCACTATTCTTTACATATAAGTGAATGTTTTGGCGTACATCTATACTAATCTATACTAATATTATAAAGCTGAAGAGGTTGTTTGTATGTTTGATGACAGAAGTTTAAAAATAAATAAATAAATCCTGAACGTCACTATACCTCCAAAGTTACTATTCCTCGTGGACGAAGTCGCGGGCACTGCTAGTAAATACTTACTCTCATCATCTCTCTCAGAGATATTCGGGCTGGTAAGCAATACAAAACTCTTATCGCAGGCTTTTTTTTTTTTAGTAGGTAAGTACCTACGCTTTTTATATTATTTTATTAGTTTTGTAGAATTTTTTCACACTTTTCAAGTATATTTAAAAGTGGCTACAATATTTATCAAACGGGTGATATTTGAACACTTTTTTGCTTTTTTTCTTGTAAAAACTTAAGAAATATAATGACTAAATGTACAATAATAGTACCTAAGTAATTAGTTTAAAACCATATAATCAATATTATAATATATACTTACTAGAATAAATTATTATGACATCTACTACCTATCCTTACCATTTTATCCTAATCATAATACTGCTTGCGTGATCAGTATAATGTATTCATTTTCATTCTAAGCACTCTGAAACTTATTTATTCTTTGGAACACCTGTAGGTACTCTTAAAATTCGAAATTATTTTGCATGAGTATACCTACGCCCTGTGGCGGCAATCAAATAGTGTCAAATGTTGTGATTTCGGCGCGGCGGCAACGATTGTTGTATATGATTTCAAAAGAAGCCGCCGGCGCGTGTATCATAACCATGTACTTCCGAAAAGCGGCAAATTTCTTTGAGAAGTAAGTACAAAACCTTTGATGCTGCATTATCAAAGTGCCGATGGTTAAAACATAACTATGCATGCACTCAGTTTGATTTTAATGGATATTTTTTTATTCGCTATGTAGGTATGTTTATGGTACCTATTAGTCGTAATGCGCATAGGTCCAGTTTTTCATATTCTTTGATACAGTTTTTTGCGTCTCATAGAATTCCTAAGCGTACCTATACACCGAACTGTTACACCTAACTACTCCGTGAAATAGCGCTAAGTCCTAGCTGCAAGACGCAAGAGTCTTGCAGGCTTAGTCTTGTTCTTGCTCAAGTCTTGCACGATCAGTCTTGGTCTTGGTCTTGCTAAAAATACGCGGTCTTGTTCTTGGTCTTGGTCTTGCAAAAACGCAAGAACAAGACCAAGACTGCAAGACCAAGACTGAATTTGGGCAACACTAGCAGAATATAATGGAACTGTAATTTACCTAACATCTGTCTGTATAACCTATGCCCACAATTAAACAGATTTGATTTGATTTGATTTGGGACGAATCGTTATTTGACTTAAAGTATAATACATTTTACTCCCCTAAAAACTTAATAACCCCATTTGCCCTGATGAGTTTGAGTTTTCAACAACCCAAATATGTTATTTACTCTTTTCTACTCTATTATATTTTTTGTTTATGTTAGTCAGATTGCGCAGTAAGATTCCTCAAAAAAAATTATGATGTCGTATTGGTTATTTATTTTATCCCCAAGAAATTAGTGTTTCATAAAAACAAGTATCTCCCTTAAAAGTTTTCGGAATTGCCGAAATTTTCTTCATAGTGCTCCCCTAGACTATTTTTGGGGTGGCGGTTGGCGTAAGAAATTTTCAGCCAAATTTTATCTTTATACGTCAAGCGGTTTTCGATATTTCGTGATGAGTGAGTGAGTGACCTTTCGCTTTTATATGTTTCGATTATAATTGTCAGCAATATCCATGGACAACAAAACCTTTAGTTTTTAACAAAATATTGCTGATACGACCAATTGTTCTGAAATCTATGCTTCCATTGGCTCAAATGTTTGTACCGTTGTTTAAAATCATTTCATCTATTGCATCTGTAGCTTCTCAATATTCGCCATTTTCAATTCCATCATCATTTTGTATTGATGATAAAAAGTTCCCATAGGACTCAAAAATCAATCCCTATATTTGAAGTCATATAAATCTCCAGTCAACTCAACCTCGACTCAACCAACCAAATTGATAGTTGTAGCTTATTGTTTAATTATGAACATTAATCGAGGGCTTTTCTCCGTTGAAGTGACAACTAAGTAAAATATGAAGTTTCATAGACTGGCAACTTAGAATATAAGTGTAAAGCTGGGAACAAATTATCGGACGCGGCTGACGGACGCAACTCACAGCCGCGACTTAACGAGTATCTGGGTATTGAATGTACATAACATTGTGCAAACTATCGGACGTAAGTCGCGGACGTGACCTTTGGGCGTTCGGACGTCCGATAGAGATCTGGGATGTATCTGACTTTTATACATCGATATCAAATTGATACCGCTCTAAGAGCTTATGGTCACCCCCCAGGCCCGCTGGATATTTTTGTCAGCCGAACACGTCCGCGGACGGTGTGCACAGGGTACGGGACGCGTTCCAGCGTCAGAATAACTCAGACTACGCGATATCTCTCACGTGCGTGCGAGGTTATAAATAAAAATTGAAGAAAAACTTATCGAGTGTGTTTGTAGTAGATAATTGCGTCCTTACTTTCACTACTCGACATGTTTCTACGTAAACATAATCTTCGTTGAATAAGCTATATTGTCTATGGAATAAGCGGTCGGACGCGTTCGCCAGCCGCGTCCCAAACGACTGTGCACACATATCAGCCGCGGCTGTAAGTCGCGTCCGTCAGCCGTGTCCGATAATTTGTTCCCAGTTACACTTCTCCGTCTCCGCTATCTTTAAGGCCTGGTATCACCACAGTAAGATCGAGAAATAGAGACTCGCCTAGACGATTATCGACTACGTTGCCTGACAGATCCCTTAATGGGATTGAAGGGAGTACCACTCAATTATCCAAGAGGGTTATTGCCAATATTCCTACAATGCTAGGAGCTCCTTCAAGCTACCTTTTCGGGGACATTGTCATTTTTGTTGTTAAGCGATTGAGGGTGTATGCTTCTGATTCGAGTGTGTGAAGGATCGAATGTTAGATGGGGCGAAATAGTTTGTGGTGGACTGTGGAAACTCATTAGTTTTTTGTTAGGACTCAATTTATGAAGAAGACTTGGAAACATGAAAGTGATTTATACTAATTTTATTGTAGGTATGTATGTTGCTGGCCTAGAGTAGAGCAAACTTTTAATAAGATTTAAGGCGAGCTTATACTAGTTTTGTTAACCGACTTACCAAAAAGGAGGAGGTTCTATGTTCGACATTATGTGTTTTTTTTTTGTTTATGTTCCCCGATATCTCCGTCAATTGTGGACCGATTTCGAAAGTTTTTTTTTTGTTAGAAAGAGTATTTTCCGAAATTGGTCCCATTTTAGTTTGGTGAAGATCTGATGAAGATCTTCGGAGATATACAACAGAACTCTTCAATAAATAACGGCAATTCTCTCGGGATGGCTGCAATCGCATATCTGTTCATTGTTTATACCATTTCATAACATAACATCACGCCAGTACGTTCTTAAGGGGTACGCAGATCTCTCATTTCACCGGTTTCGTGATATTCAGGTAATCTATTCTGGCGTTATAGGTACCTTACTAAACAACTTGCCTATTAGGTAGATACAACTAAAAAGTGAAAAATAAAAAAAACTTTTTTGCAAAAAAATACTACCGACTTCCAAATAAAAAACTACAAAGTGAAAAATAACTTTATTTTTGGAAGTCGGTGTCCATAACGCAAAAAATTGGTACCTACGAAAGACACCGACTTCCAAAAATAAAGTTATTTTTCACTTTGTAGTTTTTTATTTGGCAGTCGGTAGTATTTTTTTGCAAAAAAGTTTTTTTATTGATAATGACGGGTGTCTATAATAAGCTGAAATATAATAGAATAGAATCTATAAAGATTCATAACACGGGTGTAGATAAAGTCTTGTATGCAACTGTTATAATTATGTATTAAAACACTCATGTGATACTATTAACCCACATTCGTGTTTTAATACCCCTTATTATACAACAGTTGCATAAATAACTATATAATATAATATTATAAAGGGGAAAGATTTTTTTGTTTGTTTGTACTGAATAGGCTCTGAAACTACTGGACAGATTTAAAAAATTCTTTCACCAAAAGAAAGCTACATTATTCCTGAGTGACATAGGCAATTTTTAAACCCGAAAACGGGTCCTGTGGGGTGGTCCACGGGAGCGAAGCCGCGGGGAACAGCTAGTTTTCAATAACAGCTTACACCTGTTAATAAAAATAACTCCATTGCTCACCATCAGACCAGATCGAGTTCAAGAGCGGGCTGATCAGGGATACAAAAGATGACAGCCCATAAGAATAGTTCTGGTGAATAATGAACGAAACCAAGTTTAGAAACAAGAGTACTCTTCTTATATCCACGCTAAGAAGGGTTCTCAAGCCAAGAACTTGAACATTTAATGTGATTTAAGACAAAATATTCAGGACTATCCTGCGGGATCCACAAAACCCTAGCCATCCCATTCGTTCCACTATCTACCTCAATCAAGTTTATCGTAATGTTACCTCTATATTGACCGTAATGGATACGCCTTCACAAATACAATGCTTAGCTATCTGTATTTAACTTATAAATGAGATGAACAGACAACCTTTGTATAGTTCGCGATATAAACTATGGGGTATGATGTCCATTGCTGCTTTGTTTCGTGTGCCGATACGGCTTTTGTGTTTTAGTGGAGCGATGTTAATGCGTATCTGGTCTTTAATTGTCACGTTGTAAGATAAAGGTGTCATCGTATGCCGAGGTAGAACGAGCGTTGAAAAGGATGTATGCTCACCGTGTGTTGGCGATGTTTCAATACAACAGGGGACTCCGCTCTGAAAAAAGGATAGCGCTTCTTCTTCTTGTATAGCTCTGTCGAGCAGTGGCGGCCCAGTGGTATTGGCTGCCACTGCTCGACAGTGGCGGCCAATGCGGTCGCTTGTATTGGCCGCGACTTACAAGTTGTGGGTCGTGGATTCGAACCCAGGCAGGCGTTTTTCTTTGTGTAAATTATTTCATCACCATTGTTCATAAAACGGTGAAGGAAAATATCGTGAGGAAACCGGCATGTCTTAGAACCAAAAATTCGAAGACATGTGCACCAACACGCACTGGTCCCGCGTGGTGGATTACGTCCTATTCCCTCTCACAGAGAGGAGGCCTGTGTGTAGCAGTGGGAACCATTAATAGGCTGATGATGATGTGATAGCTCTATCTCTCTCTCACAGTGGAACGATGATAGTTTTGACCTATGGTTTTGACACGTGAGAGGTGAGGCCTCAGAAGTAGCAAACGGACAAAGTGCATTTTTAGGGTTCCGCACCCAAACGGTAAAAACGGGACTCTATTACGAAGACTCCGCGATCCGTCTGTCTGTCTGGCTGTTTATCTGTCCGTCTGTCACCAGGCTGTATCTAATGAACGGAGATAGCTAGACAGTTGAATGTTTTACAGATGATGTATTTCTGTTGCCGCTATAACAACAAATACAAAAAACTATTTAAGTGGGGCACCAATACAACAAACGTGATTTTTTGGTAAGGAATCCTTCGTGCATGAGTCCGACTCGCACTTGGCCGGTTTTTTTATTCATTCAGAAATGCCACTGAGATGACAATTTGTAACAATTTTTTTTTTTCAAATCACCACTCCACTTTACCACTGAACCATAAAACCATTTTCCCTTGTAAAAACCCCTTTTCAGCTTTCCATATTCTATAATTTCATGTCTGCATAAGATTTACTCCATAACCCTTTATTTTCAGCTTGCCGTAAATTTTTACATGACGTTCGACACAAGCTCGTTTCTCCATGATATTCGATAAATTCCGCTCACAGACAAGGAGACCAACAACGAATATATTATTCGTCCAATTAGTACGCTACCCTGTGATTGGTCAACGGAGATTTCAGTCTCAGGCCAATCATGAAGACAGAATAGTGTGGATAAGACTTTGAATTTTTTGAATGAAATCGTTTTTGCGGAAAGTTCTGGTTTAATTTCACCCAGCCTCACATTGTGACGAGGTCCTTCCTTCCATACTCTTCCGTTCTCTTATTACTGGCAACCTTTTTATAGCAGGCCACGTCATCATTTACTTTTCACATTATCATTCGATTTTCAATTCAAATTCTGAATGCCACACATGCACTCTCATTCCGCCCAGCGGTCACTTCATCTTATAATCTTGTTATAATCTTCTAAAACGCTGTGTGTCAATACTGTACTGTGTGTATCCTTCTAATAATTTTGTGCGATTAAAATATTCTCCAGCCTGTTTTCACTGTTCTGCTTTCACTACAACCAATTAATAACGTGGTCCGGTGAGGTTCCCTCAAATTGAGCAAGCTGGCAAGAGGGCAGGGGGCCTACCGGTACAGCGTAACTATGATGATAAGCGATTTCTCTGATGGTTCGAAGCAATTCGATTTATAAAACACAGAACTGCGATTTTTACTAAGCGAAATTGCAAGTACCTTCAAATTGATGCGATGCGATGCATTTCGACCGATTTGCATTTAAAATTTTACATATACGTGCGCGATATCGCCTATAGTCACGCTATTAGGAAGGTCCTAAAAATTGAGGGGAATTAAATAGGATGCTTTGCATAAAATTAAAAATCTCGTAAAAAAAAGTAATGAGAATACTGGACTAAGTAACTCGCAATTATCGGACGGAACTCAAATAGTTGCTCTTTTACATACATGTAAACGTGTTTAGCGCACGCACAAACACACACACAAACACAAACGCATACAAAAAACACACACCTACGCACATACAAATACATGCACTACGAGAGCTATTTAAATATTTAATTAGCAGAAAAAAAAATGTTTTTTCCTTAGTTTTTATATCCATTAGCTTCATTAATTTCATTGTTAAGATACCACTTAAAGGAAGAGTGAGACAGCTCCGACACAAGTACTATGTAACTTACTGTAGCTGCCTCAGTTTATGCATGACACAATATACGGGATGAAATAAATATGTTTGTATTTTGTATAAACTTAGCTTAGAGTTGAAATATGATGAAAAGGCAGCAAACGTCATGTATTAAAATCCATTTAAATATCGTTACACCTACCACTATTTGTCTCTCCATTACCCAAAGGTTGACTGGTAGAAATTGCCTAAGGCATTAAATCCGCCTCTGTACATTTATGTGCTTAAATAAATAAATAATCAATACTTCACACTTTAAGAAATATGTCCATTGGTGTCGGACAGACTTTAGAAAAATAAGATATTGTTAAATCGACAACACAAAAATTTACATAAAAATCTCAAACAAAAGAAATCTGCAGTCCCATCCACCCTATTCTCTCCCCATCTTCGGCCCATTACACACATTCGTGTAATCCTAACGTGACACCCAATGCATTGTAATGCGACATTATTCGCTCCAGTAGTTTTATCTCGCCGGACAGTGTGAACGAGGCTTTAGGGACTCTCTGTGGCCTAAATATAAGAACGTGTGTAGGCTCATGGAAAAGGTAAAAATATTGTACCGTTTTTTTCAGATTTGTAGAGCAATTTTCTTAAGGTTGAATGATTTTTAGTTGAGATGAATGTGAGAGATATAAAAGAATTAATGTTCTGTACATGGTACGAAAGGTTTGTCTGCCCTTGAGGTTGGCAGGGGTTATTGTAACCTATCTCAAAAGAATCCACCGGACTGAAGCGGTTTAGTTGAAAGTTATAATAATACTAGGTGTGCGCGGGCACGGCTATTATTATTCGCTTTGCTCCCGTCAACTGACTGCCTACCGTATATATAAGTTTCTCTGTGCTGCCTACTCAACCCTACATACCTTCCTGTCTACCCTACTTACCTACCTACCAATTTTTTTTCTAGGTTCATCACTCTTTCGCGGCGAATCTTAACATCGCCATTCAGAAAATGAATTCAAATGCACAACGCCATCTATCGAATATCGAGTTCAACTGTCCGAGTATCTGAATTGCGTGTGTTGTGATAATTTTACTTCTTGAACACTTTAAATTCATCTAACTTTTGATAGAGTGAACCGATTGCGATGAAACAAAAACTAAGTAATATTATACTTCAAGTTACGCACAATTTTTATGTATAAAAGTTATCTACATTTGTTTCGTACCTTTTTACGTGATGCGTGCACAAATGAATAGACAAACAGATAAACCGACAAACAAAAAAAAAACCAAAAATGCTGGAAATGGGTTCTGTTGGTTATCCTTTATCACCCTGGCTTTTTAACACGCTTTTATTAGCTTGGTATGTATCTATGTATCAATGTAATGGAATCTTTGAACGTGATTTTCACCCCATTCAAAACGTGGGATTGATTTGAAACTTTGCACACTTATCAAGGACCTATGACAATGCAATAATTTAGTCAAAGCCAAAGTCAAAGTCAAATATGTTTATTCAACTAGGCCTTTTGAACGTCAAACAAAAATTAAAATTTACGAATAATGAAAGTTGATTCTACCGGGCGCGTTTAAATAGTTTGTTTGTGTGTTTGTTGTTTGTTTTGCCTTACCAATATCTTCAGGATTAGCGACTTTTTAGTTCAATTTACCATTAAAGCGTGTTTTTAGTTTTTAGAACTACAATTTATTTATAAATGTTTTCGATGTACAAAAACGACTTTTGTACAGATTTATTATATGTATTGATTGATGATGATAATGTTAATATCTATGACGAAATACATTCACATTAAATAAACTCATACTCAAACATTATATTCATCAATACCATCACGTATTTATTTTATATACTAGCTTCTACCAGCGGCTTCGGCGGCTTCGGCGCGAATGCCGAAGATTATACCAAGGGAACATATACCCGGGATAAAACGTATTCTATGTGCTATTCCAGACTATAATCTATCTCTGTGCCTAATTTCACCCGGACCCGTTCAGGAGTTCTTGCGTGAAAGAGTAACAAACATACACACATACAAACTTTTGCCTTTATCTAGTAGTAGTACAGCGAATGAATGGAACTCACTGCCTGCGTCTGTGTTTCTGAACCCATTCAACCCGAATCTCTTCAAAGTTAGAGTGAACAGGCTTCTTCTGGGTAAGCTCACTCCATCGTCGACTCTGTCTCTGTCACCTATGACCTAGAATAGAGTCAAGAGCAAACTCATCACGAATAAAAAAAGTTTTTTTTTTCTTTTTAGGGTTCCGTACCCGAAGGGTAAAAACGGGACCCTATTACTAAGACTCCGCGGTCCGTCTGTCTGTCTGTCTGTCTGTCACCAGGCTCTATCTCATGAACCGTGGTAGCTAGACAGTTGAAATTTTCACAGATGATGTATTTCTGTAGCCGTTATAACAACAAATACTAAAAACAGAATAAAATCAATATTTAAGTGGGGCTCCCATACAACAAACGTGATATTTTTGTTTTTTGCGATAATGGTACGGAACCCTTCGTGAGCGAGTCCGACTCGTACTTGGCCGGTTTTTTGTAACTTTGCACCATACTAGAAATTTCTTCCTGTATCGTGGGTGCGTTTACAAACATATAAACTCACATACACAACACCCAGAGTCGGAACAACTATCTGTAGGTCATACAAATATTTGTTACCGTGCGGGTATCGGACCCGCGACACGGAGCGCAGCAGTCAATCGCTCAACCACTGCGCCAACCGTGCGCCCAAATTGCAGAAAGACAGGTTACAATACCAATGAGTTTGCCGGTTTAAAAAGTCTCACGTTCTTTTCATTACACAGAATATTTACCCGAAAAATTTATTGGTCAGATAAAGTATTTACCGGTCTCGTACCCTTGACCTCGGCTGTCATTTGAAGATCTTTTCAGTTGTTACGGTATTCAGAAGCCATAATATCTGACATCAGTTTTGCCAGGAAGTGATCTTTTACCCAGCTGGATTGTGGACATCAGATAGACAGTTGCTCCATGCAAAATACTGGTATTCAGCAGAATACGCTTAGACTGGAAGGCGACCCAAATGTGGTTGGGAATGTACTTACCAGATTGATTGTATTATCTGAAAAAAAAAAGTTTATTCAAAAAATCCAAACACCCGCTTAAGAAACGAACTAATAAAAAGACGTAGGTAAACAAGAAGAGAATCATGCAGTTGAAGAATACTCGCATAGAATATTCGCTGACCAAAACCAGATGTATCCCCCAACTGCACAGCATGATTTTCTTTTTGTTTACGTCTATTTAGCTCGTTTCTTAAGCAGTCAAGTGATTTGATTTTTAAATTAACTTTTTTTATTTATAACTTTTTAGTTAACATTTTTTTTTCGAATTAGGTACATTTAAACATAAGTGTTATATATTTTTTTGAATCATCTCTTAAAACCCTTTATATTGATAACCCACAGGAAGGGTTTGGAAGAAAACAAAAATTGGGTCACAACAATGTGGCGCCCAAAATCCGCCATCTTCCATTTTCCAATTTTAATGTAGCCAATGACACTCGCAAGGTTAAGAGTCTACAAGTTTCACGAGCCAAAAATAGAAAACAGCTACTTTTTTAGCGAAAATTTCTCAATAACTACAAGACATGATAAAAAATATAATGAAAAAAATAAAGACGACACAGATACGTCGTCTACAAGCTCTTGAGCGAAAATGAATGCCTCGCGCGAGCGCAACGGTTTATAAGGCAATATTTAGACAATTTATTAAAATAAAATAAGAACTCAAAAATAAAATATAGAAATTGGATTCGATTAATAAACACCTCAAATTTCAAATTATTTACCAGTTATTTTTATATTCAACATATTCTTAGACTTAGCGACTAGCTTTCGTACACGACAAAATTGCCTTTTTTTTCCGCGTGGACGATATTTTTTATAAAGTACAAATACAATAAAATTTAAAAAACAAAATGAGTGGCTTACTAGTATACTATATCCACACCATTTTTTGCAGATTGTTATTCGCCACCAGTAATCTGAAAAAGCAATTGAAAAACGGAATTCGGGATTACGTAAAAATCTGTGTTAGGAATTTATTTTTTCTAATTTAAATTGAGCAGTTATCAAAAATATGTAATGTACATTTACTAGATAACTATGTGACGCAAAAAGTTGCATTAAAAGATTCATCATATATCTTGTAGTTATTGAGAAATTTGCGCTAAAAAGTAGCTGTTTTCTGTTTCTAGCTCGTGAAACTAGTAGGGACTCTTCACATCACACACACACTCACATCATCAGCCTATTAATGTTCCCACTGCTGGGACACAGGCCTCCTCTCTGTGAGAGGGAATGGGCCGTAATCCACAACGCGGGCCCAGTGCGGGTTGGTGGATGTCACATGTCTTCGAATTTTTGGTTCTAGGACATGCCGGTTTCCTCACGATGTTTTCCTTCACCGTTTTGAGAGCAGTGGTGATGATATAATTTACACAAAGTAAAGCGCCTACCTGGGCTCGTACCCACGACCTACAACTTGTTAGTCGCGGCCAATACCACTGGGCCACCACTGCTCTCTTCTGACTGGGACTCTTAAGACGAATCAATTAACGTCATCAAAATCGGCCAAAACTTTTGGTCTCTAGAACACCACATAGGAACAAACATACATACATACATAAACACATTACCCCTCCTTCGGCATTTGGGTAAAAAGATGCCTATTTGAAGATTGTAGTCTAGAAAAATCCAAAACAAAATGTTCCAATAAAAACGCAGACGAAGAAAAATTTATATCCGTTTCACTGTCAGGCAAAGAAACTCAATGAAAAGCCAGGACAGTGGATACAGCAATAATTAGGAAGTGACCTAGCAGCAATTCTTAGCGGAGTAATACCGACAGTTGTCCGCCATTTGTCAATCTGACTTCCTCCATTGGCTTTGTTAGGAGATTCTGTACATTTTGTAAAGTAGGAATTGTGGGCTAAATGTTATTTTGTTCTATTTTTAACCCCTGACGGCAAATAAAGAGAGTTATAAGTTTGACGTGTGTTCCTGTATGTTTGGATTTTTTTTTGTATGTGTCTGTGTGGCATCACAGCTCCTAAACGGGAGAACCTATTGTGATTTCGTTTTTTATTGTTCGAAATGTGTCTTTATCGAGAGTGTTCTTAGCTATGTTTAATGAAAATCGTTTCTACCGTTCAAAAGTTATTGGCATTTACTGTTTGAATCGGGGTGTTTTCGCAAGATATCGTGTCATAATTACGTGTTCAATAGATTGTCGATTGAAGCGTTTGAACTACTAGATACGTATTTTTATTTGTATTTTTATTCTATGCTACAAAATGTAGCATAAAATAAAAATGAGTCGGGGGTTTTTTTAAGTTTTTAAATTTTACTTGTTGAAGCAAAAATCTGTCTGCCTTTCTGATTTGATTAACGAAAGCTCCTGAATATGATTAGAAATTAATTATCCATCATTCTCTTAACCCTTACCCATTTCTTTTTAATCTATACTTCTTTATAAGTTTTCATCTCAGTTGTCATCTTTTATCCGAACATATCTTTTCCACATGCAAATACTATATACAATCTCAATAAAGCCGTCATACCCATAGAATTAGAATACTGTAAGCTGTGTTCAATTTTAGTGCACAATAAAGTGTATTTTGTCTTTATCTTGCTTATAATAATTTTTAGTAACTTGCTGTCTACCTTTGCTTCGTACAGGACTGAAGGCCAATCTGTCAATGCTGTCAAGAATTCTATATTTTTTTCTGTCAAATACACTTTTAATATGGAGTTTTATAACTAATTTTTTTCAACTATCCGTACTTTCATTAATATAAACCTTGTCCTGATAATTACAAACACCAAAAACAAGAAAAATTCATCCTGTGCAGTCGGAGGATCAGGGGGTCAGCCAGTTTACGAATATGTATCCTCCGACTGCACATGAATTTTTCTTGTTTACAGCTATTTAAGCAGGCGGGTTTTTGATTTTTAAATTATTTTTTTTTATTTACAACTTTTTAGTTATCAATTTTTTTTCGAATGACTTTTAAACATATAATTAGTTTATATTTTTGAATACTCCTCTAAAATCCCTTCATTTTGATACCCCACTCGATGGGTATGGAAGAAAAAAAAAGTTGCAACCCCCACAATATGGCGTCCAAAATCCTCCATGTTCCTTTTTTTAACGGCACTTAGCTAAGAACACTTGGGCGGTCAAGACCTATCTAATGATGTCCTAATTATAAAAATCCGCCAAGTAGTTTGAAAGATATGAGGTAATAAAGAATATTACATACATACAAACATACATACATACAAACATACAAGATACGCGCGAAAAACATAGCCCTTTCCTTGCAGCCGGGTAAAAAAGAATAAACCAAATAAGCGTAGCTAATATAAAGTGTTGCATTTGCATAAATTCGGCATTTTTATTTAAATAGATGGATTATAGTATTTTTTGTGCTGATGAAGAAGATTCAAGATGTTGTTTTTTATACTGACATAATCCTACAAAAAAAATCCTGTGGAAAAAAATTACTTCAATCGCAGTTTTTTACCAATAATGCATGAGTGTTTACGGAAACTGGAAAACATTTTATTAAGATACCAACAGTAACCATGTAGAAAAATAATACAGATAAAAGGAACAAAAAACATCCGTGTTCCATATGCATAAGTTTTTCTTGTGACGCCGCGGGTAATAAATGTCATGCTGAGACAGCGCGAACGATATTGAAGATCTCTACATGTCTTCCATTGGTTATAAATGTGAAATTACTTAGACAGTTTGCGTGTTTTTTATACTCTGTGAGGTAGTAATGGGTCTGAAGCAGAACTAAGGAAATATATTTTTTTTTCCTCCGCATTGTAGAAGGCGAGTTGGTCACTCACGGTGAAGCGAAGAGGAACCCGAGGAAGGGCCGCTCGTCAGGGATTTTGCTGATTAAGCCAACGACGTAGCGGCCAACAAGTAGGTTGCGGTGCCGCTTGGTAACAGAGGTGACATCGCAACTGAGGCGGGCCGCGATGTCCTATAGGGCTTTCCAGGGCCTCCCATACGATATCGCGGCTGAGGGTTGGAGGCTGCGGCGGGACTTTCGGTATTACGGTGCGCTGCTCTCCCTACCTTCTGCAGCCTGGACGGGGTTGCCACCATCTGATGGCGGACGCTGTGGGGCCGCAGGGGAGGTCCCTATCCCCTGAGGCCGAAAAGTGGTAGGTGGCGGGCCACTGACCTAACCCGTCACAGGGGGATCAAAGGTGCCATACACGGGGTTGTCTGGCACCCATGAGCTGGTTTGGTCCCTAGGGCGGTTACGGCGTACAATGTGTTCTGGTGCGCCGGTGATAGGGGTTCAGTCCAGAGATGGGTCCGGTGACGGACAGCCGTGGTAGTTTCGCGGTGAGTGTTAATGCGTCTGCGGCACAGGAGGACACCGTGGAGTTTTAGTGGGTTCGAGTCCCAAAAAACTGTGCTATCTTCCCGTGGTAGCGCATGTTTACGACCATTTCGCCAAGCTAAAAAAATAAAACACTAGTTTTCATGGCAGAAAACTAGTGGCTATTGCAAAGATTTGAGACTTACCATAGAAGCACCATTTTGTCATTATCATCAGCGAAGACCGTTGATTTCGGCAGCACTCATCCAGCTGCTACCAGCAACCCTTTATCTGTCATTAGTAACCTATGACAAAGAAAGAGATGTTATAAGTTTTGACGTGAGTCTGTCTGTGGAATCATAGCACCGAAACGGATAAACCGATTTTGATTGTTTTTTTTTAATATTGGATATATAATATATATATACTTATGTATTTATTTATAAATAGTACACCAAAGACTACCTACAGTACTGTCTTTCCTTTCATTTTTTAAATCCATCCAAAGGTTGTCTTGAAAAGATCGCTTTTAGCGATAAGGCCGCCCATTGTGTCACCCAGTCTAATGTTTTCTTCGTCTATACTTTCTGTAACTTATATGGTGTACATAAAGAGTATTCTATTCTATTCTATTGACCTGTTTTGTATGAGAAAATCTCAAATGTATAAGATTTTGTGCTCTGAAGTTTGCTAAAAAAACTACGTGTGGCGATCAGACATCGATGTGCCAATAGAGTCTGTATTCCTTAAGGTTCTTTATTTTGGCTGTATTCCTTTATGGTTCTTCATTGAAGCAGTCCATGGGATACCCATAAGTAGGAGATTTTTATAGACTGAGGCAATCCCTTGACGACTACTGTCCTATATATTCACTACGCAAATAGCACTATCAGTTACAAAAGTAAGAACTCTGTCCCTTTCAGTTCTTCAAAATAAACCTTAACCTATTTGTGGACCAATAAACTATTTAAATAGCACTTAAGAAATAAAGAAATCGAGCCATTCAAGTCTGTCTCAAAAGCTAAAAGACCCAAATTTCGGGGTTCTTCAATAGACGGCAAATAATGTGCCTTGAAAAATACGATGGAAAAACTCTTCAAATCACTCGGGACGCCTCTATTAAATCGAAAGAGATATTTATTTTGAAGTTGCTTCAAACATCTTTACTTAACCGTGTCGGGATACTTCGGTTGAGATCGGAGATGTTCGGGTGAATTCGCGGTTACAGAGTGGAAAATCTTATGATTGTGCGTGGGGGAAGTATCTTATAGATTTTTATTGGTGTTCGAAAATGATGAAGAAATGGTAGGTTTGTTATTTTAATTGATACAGCAGTAACATAGTGAACTTTTAGGTCTAAAGATGGAAAAAGTCTTTTTTACCGACTTAAAAAAAAAGAAGGTAACCAATTCGACACATATGTACGTAATATCTATGGAATTGCACAATATTCACGTATGTTACTCTGTATGGGCTTCTTAACACGTGCGCCAAATTTTATAAGTGTATGTATGTTTGTTTCGGTTGGGGTTTCTTGGTTGGGGCCAACCAAGAAATGCGAGAACTATCGGACGGTGGCACTCATTACCCATGCAAACAAAATAATGCTCTACATAGTTAACGGACGGCTCTAATCGTATCTACAGCGACAAATACCAAGTGAGCAGGCTGGTTTTGTCAAGCATCGAGGCGAGAGAACAAATTCTGAATATAAAGGAAATGATAGAGAAGTGCCGCGAGTTTAATGTTCCAATGCTCTTGTGTTTTATCGACTACTCCAAGGCATTTGATTGTGTGAGGTGGGACTTCCTATGGAGAATAATCGAGGAAATGGGAGTACATTCGCACTTGACAGCGTTGCTCCCAAACTTATACGAGGATGGAGTGTTGCTAGTCAGAATCAACAATGTGGTGTTGAGGCCTTTTAGCCAGAGAAAGGAGTACGTCAGGGCTGTATTCTGTCCCCTCTTCTTTTTAACATCTATGGCGAATACATCATGAGGAGAGCCTTAGAAGAGTGTGAGAGAGGCATAGCGGTAGGTGGCAATAAGATCAGCAATCTCCAATATGCAGATAACACCACATTGTTTGCATCTTCGGAGCGCAAACTTGCTGAGCTATTTGAGAAGATAGAGCGTGAAAGCGAGATGGTCGGACTGTCGATCAACAAGTCCAAGACCAAAGTCAAGATCATCAACAGAGCTGGACTAATAACACGCACGGGGGAACTTGTAGATCTAGAGTTCTCCATGATCAGCGATCAGGGGGGCTGCAGTGGAGAAATTCGGTGACGTACGCAGATGGCCAAAGCTGCTATAAGCAAGATATCGAGGATATGGCAAGATAGGAACATCTCTAATAACACCAAGAAGAGACTCGTTAGAATCTTGATGTTCTCCTTTACGGCTCCGAATCTTGGGCAATTCGCACAGTGGATCGAAGAAAGATTGAGGCTTTCGTGATGTGGTGCTGGAGGAGAATTTCGCGCATGTCATGGACAGAAAAACGCAGAAATAAGTCCATTCTCGACCAGTTAAACATCAAAACCAGAATCTCCACGATCTGCTACCAAATTACTTTGGTCACATCGCCCGGAGACAGCCAGAGAACCTGGACCAACTGGTTGTTGTAGGAAAAGTGGATGGGAAAAGGCCACGCGGACGCTTACCCACTCGGTGGTCAGACCAGAGGCGATTACGGGACTCATGGTTACCACTGCCCTGAGAAGAGCCGAAGACAGAGTGGCTTGGAAGCAGCTCGTCAATGACTCCTTGAGAGCTTTCCAAGACGGGCACGACCTTCAGTAATGTAGACAATGAATAAGAAGAGATGTTTGTTTCTATGTATGTATGTATGTCCACGCATTTCGCCATAACTACTTATCAGATCGTGATCATTCTTTTTTTGTTGGATTGAATATCTTTCAACTTAGGGAACAGTGTTTCATTTAAATTGGTTAAACAGTTTTCAAAATATGCAACATACAACGGAACGCTTTAGAGATAAACAGCACGAATGTGTATATTATTATGGGTATTTTGTCAATCCTTTAGGTACCTTACTATAGAACTTGCTCATTTTTTTGTGATAGGGTAATAAAAGTAAAAAGACAGACATAAAAACATTTACACAAAAAAAAAAACCGACGTCTAAAGCAAAACTCAAAAAAGTGCAAAAATGACTTTCGTTTCGAAAGGCGGTGTTGAAAAACGATAAAAACAAGAGGTACCAAAGACACCGACTTCCGAAACGACTTCCGAAAAAAAATCCGACTTCCGAAAGTTGTTTTTGCACTTTATAGTGTTTTGCTTTAGAAGTCAGTTTGTTTTTTGTGAAAATGTTTTTTTATTGTAAGTGGGGAAAAGCTTTGAATGACTGTGTATTGGATATAGAACACTACGCAACCCCACATAGTGATTCTTTAATTTTGCTAATTTAATTTTAAGTATGATGTGAGAAAACTTAACTTTGATTTAAACTCGCATTTGTAGATAAACTTTATTATCAGTATACGAATATTATAATTGTGATGTTTTGCTGTACAATATAGAATTAAGAAACTAGAAAATGATGACAGGGCACCATTTTCATATGCACACAAAAACAACTGAACGGATTTTGATGAAACTTTACAAATATATAGCTTATTTGTTTATTTATTATTAGGCTTTTCAACAATTAGTGCACTGTTACTTTAACACACAGAATAACACATAGGCTATAATTTATAAAGATATTGGGAGAATTACTATTACCACGCGAGTGAAGTCGCGGGTTGCAGCTAGTTTTATATAATACTAGCTGTGCCCGCGGCTTCGCTACTGTCAACAGCTTTCCCTACCCTACCTACCTAGGACCCTAAGGTAGGGCCTTACCTACCCTGTCCTACTTACCCTATAGTACCTACCCTACATACCTACCTTACATTCCAACCAATTTTTTTCAGTTTTTTTTTTCATAAGGAGGTTTCTTATGTTCTCCTAACAATCTATACTTCTATAATTATTAATATTATAAAGAGGAAAGATTTTTTTGTTTGTTTGTACCGAATAGGCTCCAAAACTACTGGACCGATTTATGGTGATATGGAAGAAGAAAACATATTGTGATAAACAAATTGTGATGATGATGTACACGAGATCAGCATTAAGATGTTTACTACTTCTTTAATGTCAAATACTTCTTTACTTCATATATATACGTGATACATTAAGCAATTAATACACATTAAATCGATTTGATTAACGTGTTTACGTGCCATTCAAGCCTATATAGAAATCTCGTTCATTAGCCATAAAGCAGATTGGCAGGCGAAAGCCACAAAAATATAGTTTGTAAATGTTCGGGATTCATGCTTTCTGTTTAGCTTATAAAATCTGTTGGTGGTGAATGAACTTGGTATTAATTCACTTGTTTTGCGCATTTAATTACCAAGACTGAAATATAATTATATTCTCATTAGTCTATACTATAATATTATAAAGAGGCAAGATTTTTTTTGTTTGTTTGTTTGTACCGAATAGACTCCAAAGATACTGCACCGATTTAAAAAATTCTTTCACCAATAGAAAGCTACATTATTCCTGAGTAACATAGGCTATTTTTTAATCCGAAAACGGATCTTGTGGGGTGGTGCACGGGAGCGAAGCCGCGGGGAACAGCTAGTAACAAATACAGAATAAAAAGAATTAGCGAAATCGGGCCAGCTATTAACGCGTCATGCCGTGGCCAAGGGAAATACGAAAGAAATTTTAATCTCTGACTCAGTGTCGGTGTTTCTTCTCCGAGTGGTGAGCTAGGAAACACCCACCTTCCATCCTTTCATTCTCCTCTAGCTTTAATTGACAAAAAATAAGCTTGACATGCAAATGTAAAACTGTTATTTCAACCAATTTCGAAAGTAAATATCATTTTTCTCTTTTGCAAGTAAGATGTAACACCAACCGATGCATGTAAGCCCAATGACATATTGATCTTTAGCAGACATTTCAATTTCACCCCAATTCGGGAAGAGATACTATTTCTCACGTACCATTCAATTTCTTAGGGGTGAAAAGTCTAATTTATTACGTACGGGAACGCGGAACTATTTCAGGACGCGGTACAAATACTGCTTCGAGGGGTTGGATCTAATTTGTTGGTTTTGAACGTAAATATCAGAAGTAATGGCGGCAAAGAAAAACAATTTGGGGCAATATAAAACTAAACTGTATTTTTCTATTATATTTTGATAAATTAGTATAATTATAAACGAAACTGAGGTCAAGGATTCAAGAGGACTCAACCGTATTCTATTGCAATTGACTGCTTAATTTACAAGCTTCTCGAGTGTTGCGATACATAATATACTAATGAGAATCTAATTATATTTCAGTCTTGGTAATTAAATGCGCAAAACAAGTGCATTAATACCAAGTTTATTCACCACCAACAGATTTTATAAGCTAAACAGAAAGCATGAATCCCGAACATTTACAAACTATATTTATGTGGCTTTCGCCTGTCAATCTGCTTTATGGCTAATGAACGAGATTTCTATATTGGCTTGAATGGCACGTAAACATGTCAAATCGATTTAATGTGTATTAATTGCTTAATGTATCACGTATGAATATGAAGTAAAGAAGTATTTTACATTAAAGAAGTAGTAAACATCTTGCTGCTGATCTCGTGTACATCATCATCTTCGTGCCCTTTTTCGATGTTACTTGGGGTACCCACAATATGTTTTCTTCTTCCATATCACCCTGTACGCCACGCTATCACTGACTCACTTTTATTTCATATCACTCCTCACACAGTCCATCCATTGCGATTCTCGGTCTGCTGATCTTGTGTACGTCAATCTTTATTTCAGGGATCTTGGAGAAAGTAATTTCACGATTCCACACTACTCAGTTCAAGAACTGTCACAATATAAGTGAAAGCCTTCTATATATTGTACGGTTAGTAAAGGAACTTTCCAGAAATATATCCAGAAAAAATGTGCCACTACATCGCTCCCAATATTGACAGGCCGTGTTATTGAACTAAAACTGTCGTGTCACTCTTCGTAATGAATTTTTGGCCACGTTTTCACTTTGGAGTGGCAAGTTATGTCATTGTTTAGTTATATTTAGGTTTGGTAATTTCTGCTGTTAGTTGTTGAAGGCGAGAAGGGATCACGTCAAGGAGACAAGTGGTGAGCTCACTTTTGCTTTTAACTAACTTACCAAAAAGGGGGAGGTTCTATGTTTGACTTTATGATTGTTTTTTTTGTTTATGTTCACCAATTTCTCCATCAATTACGGACCGATTTAGAATATATTTTTTTGTTTGAAAGAGTATGTTCCCAAATTAGTCCCATTTTATGAAGAACTTCGGCGATTTGCAACATAACTCTTCAATAAATGACGGCAAATCGCTCGGGTTTGCAGCAATCGCGTGTCTGTTTATTGTTTATACAATTTCATAACTTAAGATCACGCCAGTACGCTCTAAAGGGGTACGCAGATGCATACAGTTCACCTTGGTGCACTCTCATTTCTCCGGTTATGTTAAAGGTTCATTATATCCGGTTAATCTATTCTGGCATTATAGATACCTTACTAAATAATTTGCCTATTAGGTAAAGCTAAAAAAATAAAACTTTTTTACAAAAAAATACTACCGACTTCCAAATAAAAACACTAAAAGGTTAAAAATAACTTTCTTTTTGGAAGTCGGTGATAATAACGAAAAAAATTGGTAGGTACCAAAGCCAACGACTGCCAAAGAAAGTTATTTTTCACTTTGTAGTGTTTTTATTTGGAAGTCGGTAGTATTGTTTTGTAATAATGTTTTTATTTCCGATATGTATGTAGATGTATTTTTTCAGTGTAGTTGCCTATAAGATATATATTATCTTACTATGCTGGGGTCTGTGGTCATTATAACTTTCGTTTATATGCCCCATTTTTTTTTGTAGTAATATTTTTACAATATATAATTTATAGCACAATAATCCCAATACGTTTTAAATCGAAGGCTTTTAATGTTACAGAGTGGAAAGCACTTCCATAGAAAGGTCTGACTAGACCATTGTTATCTCTGGTGGTTTTTATCCGTAAATTAAAAAATCATCAAATGTCGTGCGAAGTTCGTATGTTGCGGTATAGATTTCATCACTGGTCCAATGAGTTTAAACTCTCGAAAAATAGACTTTAACGTGGTGTTTCCCTCAAGGGCCTCATGTTGGCTACACAGTATACTTTTCCGGACTTATACAAATATCTTCAAAAATAAGGTCCCCAATTTATTCAGTAGGTGTCTTTAAGTCTAAAGCCAGCCAAGGGATCATCGGAGTGCTTACGTAACATCATCTACCTTCACATTGATAACGCGATACGCCAAAATCCTGATTTCCCTCAGGACTGCGCTTTCTGGAACCAAAAACGCTGCTCATTTATTATGAGAGAAGCTAAGAAGTGGAATTAATTTCTGGAATTTGTATGCCAATAAAATCTTAAAAACTTTGAAAGTGTTTTGTTCTTGGTGTCTTCGTCGTTTGGATAAAATCATTATCAATAAAATAGTATAAACATTTAATCTATCTCAATAATGAAAATAAAAAAAATGTCTGGAAAGTGAGGTGTCCATAAATAGCCAAAGCTAAACTGATAACTGAAGAACATTACATTTTCTAAGTTCATCAACCAAATTGTAAGACTACTAATTTCCAAATTGAGTCATTTAGACTGCTCACCACTACTTCGGGTTCTCGATCGAAAAATGGTTTTAATTTTTTTTCTATTGTTTCTTATATTCCAGGTACGGCTGAGGAGATAATTGCTTTTGATTCAATGAGTATAAAAGCTTCTTTTGGTTTGACAATTATATAAGTTTCCATCAAATATATTACTGTTGTTATTTTCTTTTATACTTGATATTTCCAAGTTCTTTTGTCTACCTCAACTTGTTTGATCTGTCTCGTCTTCAAAATATTTCATGATATCATGTTAGCTCTATATCATCCTGAATACCGATTTCATTTGTTTCCTTGTCTTCATCATAACGCTCCAGTTAATTATGCGGTAGAACGACACTGTTCATAATTGTTGTAACAGTAATAGTGTATTGGAATTTTGTGGCCGTTCACTGTTTCTTAAAATACAGGTTATAACCTAGTTTGAGAGGCAGGGTAGTAAAAATTTTAGTACAGATTTTACGGCAAACCTAATGAAAACTGTATAACTCTCTACCCATTGATTGTTGCTGTAACTATCTGTAATTTTTGATGAATAAACATATTATTATTTTATTTATTATTATTTATACATAAATTCATAAAGTAACGCCTTTTCCCAGGGAGAAACGTCATCTGCCACGATCTTCACAGACTCCTCTTGATTCTTTTACGATTATAAATTTTGTCATACACGCATTGTGAGTAATAAGTATCAGGTTTATGTGAAGAACCTCAACCATGAAAACCAAAATTCCCAAATTCCTTAACAATATCATTAGCTTCTTGTACCAACAGTAGTGTCAGGTGCAAGTATCTAAAAGACAGCAATACATTAAGTGAAGTGACGTCGCCATTGTCTCGGATGCTGCAGCAGTTTCCGAGTGACCTGGTTGCAGTGGACCGGATACGCTAGTTGTGTACTTTTGTATGAGGAAGATAATTCCCGCCATTTTGAAATTGACCTTAGCTTGTTTGGGAAATTAACTGAGAAGTTCTTGGAATAAGATTTTGATATGAAGATTGAGAGGGTTCGGTTGAGAAATGTTGTGACTTGCTTAGGAAATGTTTGAAATACCTTTTCGGAAAGATAACTTAACATCTTGTCAAAATACGGGTCACGAAAACGTAGATACTCGTAACCATCAGGAAAATTGGCTTTGATCACAAACTCATTCATTTTGTCAATTCAACAGTACCTACAAGTTGTAAGTCGTGGGTTCGAACCCATGCAGGCGCTTTACTTTGTGTAAATTATTTCATCACCACTGTTCTCAAAACGGTGAAGGAAAACATCGTGAAGAAACCGGCATGTCCTAGAACCAAAAAATCGAAGACATGTGACATTTACCAATCTGCACTGGACCCGATTGGTGGATTATAGCACATTCCCTCTCTTTGAGAGGTGCCCTGTAGCCCAGCAGTGGGAACATTAAATGGCTGATGGTGTTTATGATGGAAATTGTGATTAAGTGTATTGCGCAATTAGGACTATTCTGTTCTAATTCCTGTACCTGTAGATAAAACCTAGATATATATATATATTATGAGAATTTGAGTGATGAAAAAAGGCTTAAAAATTCTGTAAGACCTCATAGTAATACTCATTTAGTTATTTGGAATGGTTTCAAGTTCAAGCAGTATAGAATCTCAATGAGTTAAGTTTAGTTAAATTACAATGAATCTGCATGTTTAGAAAAAAATGTTGGAGTCGTCAACAGTACCTAGTGCTGCTTGCAAACGTGACTAAGTTTTCAAACAGCACTAGATTAGCAATGACTGTCAAAGACCAATCCACGTGTCATGAAACCTCAACAGATTTCTAAAAACAACATTAAAATCTAAACACACAACAAAATTAAAATAAATTAAGTACAAAGTTACTTTGAAAAATAAACACGCACCTGAAAATTTGAATAACAAATTTTGAACAACAAGATAGAAAAAGAACAGGCAGGTAGGTATTGAAAACTAATTTTGAGTTTATCACGTTTGACATTTGAAAAAAGATCGGTCCGAACTTCTAAACTCGATAACAGGCTGTCTACAAAGACCGGATTAATCCTAATCCCAAAGATAAGCTTTCGGGTTTATCTGAAAATTTTGAATTTGGAAAGTCGAGAACCCCACTTAAATTTTAAGTGAGATTCGCCGGTGACCGTGAACGAATTGAATGGATTTGAATGATTGATTGTGCCGTTTGTGCTAATGTTAGAGATTATTTCATTAGTAAGGGTAGTTATTTTGAATTTGTTCATTTATTGTTTAAATTGCTTCTAGAATTGGTTCTAGTCTGCCAAGGGCTTTTTAAAGATTTTATGAGACGTATTCTGCTATCAATGTATCAATCTGCTAAGCCTTTTCCCAATATATTGTAGTCGACATCCATACTTACTGGACGCAGCTAAGTACCAATATTGTACATGGCGCAACTGCCTATCTGAGCTTCACAACTCAGTAAAGGGGTAACACAAAATCCCTTGACAAGACTGTTGACAGATTTTATATTTACTGAGTACCCGTAACGACTGTCAAAAATCTACAATTGGCTGCCTTTTTTTTTTTTGGTGGGAAATCATCCAATGATTTCTCCCGCCCTGGGTGAAGCGGGAGGGCGTGTCAGACTTTTACTGACTAAAACCCACCCGTGTTCCTTCAGTTGCTTGTGCCAGGGCCGCGGTAACTCTCTTTCAAATTAGCCCTAGCGGACCCCTTCAACATTTGCTGACATCTGTTTGTCATATCATCTTGTTGTCGACGGCGCGTGGAACACTACGCGGGCCTGGTCCTTATCGGATGGCGAGCTACCCATTACTCGCCGTCCGCAAGCCCGCGCCTACGGTGGCCAAGAATCGGCTTGCGACTCGCGACGCCCGGGGCGTCTCCTGCGGTGGCAAGGGGCGTGAGGGTGTCTCCGTTGTGTCTCCCTCACGCGTTCCGCCTCCTCCTTCGCGAGCATTACTGCTTCGCTGAAGGAGGTGACAGCTTCACATGCCCTCTCGCTCCGTACCATAACCTGAACCAGGGCCGGACGCGAGAGGTCGCCACCGCTGATCGACTCATCGAGGACCGTATGTTCCACCGTGTCCTCCGGGCGATCCACACCATGATGTCACCCGGGCGTTTCCTCCCGCCTTATCCTGAACAGGAACCTCCCGAAGCAGCCGTGTCCGGTGAGGACCTGCGTCAGGCACAATTGGCTGCCTTGGCTGCCACTTAAGTTTAGAAATTCTTCGGAATATGTCGGTAATCCTGGATCTCTTGCGGATCTCTACATTTCTGATCCGATCACGCAAGGAAACACCGAGCATAACCCTCTCTATTGCTGTTTGGATGAGTGTAAGCTTTCTGATGAGGCCCATCGTGAGCGACCACGTCTCAGAGCCATAGAGTATCACATCGTCACTACATATTATAAAATAAAGTCCCCCGCCGCGTTTTTACGCGATAAACTCAAAAACTAATGAACGGATTTTCATGCGGTTTTCACCAATAGAAAGAGTGAGAAACAAGGCAGCTTTTTATCTTTAATTTGTTACGGGCGAAGCCGGAGCGTGTCGCTAGTTTCGTAATAAAATTGACATAACTTCTTACAAAATCGAGACACCCCCTCAAATCTAACAAACAGAAAAAGTATAAGCGTCGAAAACCCTCCATACTTTCATACAAGGCCCTGTTTTAGCCGACACGTTGAGTTCTATTTGTAAAACAACACAGGTAACGTGCCCAGACGTGCGTTGTGACCGCGAGAGAGTTTTGTTACCGGCAAAAAATTGATGCGAACGAAATACCGACAAGCTTTTTTGTGGAAAAAAAAAACAAGTGACTACTTAAAAAGTTTGAGGTTTTACTCGACGTAGTTTGAGACAGTGTTTTATCTGTTGAGGATAAAGTATAGGGATTTACTAAGGAGTTAGGAAAAGCCATGTTATTGTACCTTGTGGTTTGAATTTTGATGAAGGTGTTTAGATTTGTACTTCAATAGTTACTTAGAGTACCGTCTCAGATGGTATGGTCACGTGAGATGAGGAACATGTAATGAAGAAAGTATTGCAAGTACCTGTAAATTAGAGGACAACGTTCGGGTACGTGGTGGACTAGCATGACGAAACCCAGGACAAATTTTCCTGGCGCCATAAAATTAGGAGTGTCAGCTCTTCCCACAGTGAGATGATAGGTAGAAGAAGAAGAGTTACATAGACAACAAAACTATTGATGCGATACATAATAGCTTGAATACATTTCTATCTTCTATCAGTATACAGAAGCTATATAGGATACTAGCTGTCCCACGCGGCTTCGTTCACGTCAAGTGGCTACGTACCTACCCTATCCTACCTACCCTACTCTACACCTATCCTACACCAACCCTACACCTGCCCTACACCTACCCTACACCTACCCTACACCTACACTACACCTACCCTACACCTACCCTACACCTGCCCTACACCTACCCTACACCTACCCTACACCTACCCTACACCTACCCTACCCTACCCTACCCTTACTACTATACGAATGTAACCTGTAAACTTTTGTTTCTACCGGCGGCGGCGATCTAATTAAAATTTAGAACATAAAAGCTGCTATTGTGAGTCAATCTTAAAAGATATATGCTGTCGCTGACTTTTTTTTTGAACTTTTAAAGAAGAACAATTCCATCATACATTATATTTGCGTAACTTAAACCGTTTACGCAGCGCACGCAACAAAAGCTCTCAAAAAGGAATATTTTTGCCCGTTTTTGCAACATTTTTCATTTATGCTCGGCTCCTATTGGTTGTAGCGTGATGTTATATAGCCTATAACCTTCTTTGATAAATGGACTATCCAACACAAAAATAATTTTTCAATTCCAACCAGTAGTTCCTGAGATTAGCGCGTTCAAACAAACAAACAAACTCTTCAGCTTTATAATATTATATATATATTATATATTATAATATTATATATTATTATAGTATAGATAAAAAAAAAATGTATCTTTAGACGTCCTTAACGTCTCTCGACTTACTAAGTGTCTTTGAGGAGGCAACAAAAGACAACTTTATATACTCGATATGAACTTATTTATTACAATACAAGACCATCGCAATTTCAAAAAAATTAAGTTCAGCACTAAATAATAAAAGAATAAGCAATAAAACAATCGCAACATCTAAGTACTTGAACAATTCTTTAATTTGTCTGTCGAACTCAGTCGCTCAAACGTAATTTCTATGACTTTTGCAAATACTTCTTAAAAACTTTGATTTGAAAAACTTATGATGTATATGAGCTTACGAATTCGTAAGTTGTTTTGTTGTAAATAATGTTTGTAGTTCGGCATTCAATGTTTTTACAATAAATTGGGACTCAAGGTGATACAAAAACTTTTTGCAGCTTTTCATTTGAATAGGCTTTTAAACAAAGACACGTTGTGCTTGAAACTAAACGAACTGAACACATTCATTTGGTCGGCGACTTATCAAACGCTATAAAGTTTGTTTTTACCAACTATTTTTTTAAGAAACAAAGTACTGCTAAAATGTTTATAAAAGATACGTGTTATTTTTCAAAATCTAATATTTTCTGGCCAACTTTATCTGGTACCGCATAAATTAGGAGTAGTCAACATTTTTTTAGGTTTTGGAGCATGCAGGAATAGCCCCTCCGGATGTCCGAAGAGAAGTGTCATGTTATTCAGAGAAGCACAAGCAAGAGACAGACAAACGACATCCTTTATATAACGTGCAGAAGCCAAGGGTAGATTAAAAAGTCGAAACAGCTTCCCGTCTTTCACTAAACCAATTAACGGCAACGAGTTAAGCGAAACAAAGAAAAATCTGTAGCTCCTTAGAAACTCCCTCCAGCTGACTATATTGAGCCTGCAGAAAAGCTCCCTGCGGGCCACCAACTGCCTTGCCCACCTGGAAATCTCTAAACCGACTACGAAGCCAGGTGGATCGCTGCAGGCACAAACTAGTTAGATGGGCGTACTCCAATGACCCACAGTACGACTGCGGAGCCATGTCCCAAACAATGCCTCACCTTTTGTCGTGCTCTCTGTGCAGCAACACCACCTTAAAAGACCTTTGTGAGGAAAATGACAACACTGTTGGCGTGGCTAAATTCTGGTCAAAAATATATTTAATTTAGGAATCATCGATACGACTAAGGAGAAGAAGTAGCAGCCCGGAGTCTGTACTTGTGACCGGTTGATGGCAAATGATAATTAAAACATGACTGGTGTAATGTTATGTATCATCTTCCCTCAAACTTTACAGCCCAACCGACAATTTTGTGATCCGAACAGGCAAATAGATAGTCCGTGGGGAAGTATTTGCTATGTTCATGAGTCGTAAAATATTAAAATAAATTCTAGTGGATATCGCGTAAAAAAGAAAGCTTCGAAAATTCCAGAACAAGTAGTTAGAATCTACAAGACAAAATCAGCCGTAGTGATCCTACAAAATAAACAGGAGTCGCGGAGGCACAGAATAAAAATAACCGCACTGTGACACTGGTATATATGATTGTCGCAAGAACAGCGAGTGGTAAAGATACGAAGATGTAACTTGTGTCTAAAAAAAAAAAAACGGTGTCTTGTTTATGTCTTACAGGAACTTATTTGAAAATAACCGCACGGTGGCACGGTACATATGTATGTTTGTCGAGCGAACAGCGAGTGGTAAAGATACGAAGATGTAACTTGAGTCTGAAGAAAATAAATATTAATTAGTGTGTTTTGTTTCTGTCTTAGAGGAACTTTTTTTGAAAATAACCGCTCTGTGACACTGGTACATGTTTACGTTTTTCGAGCGAACAGCGAGTGGTAAAGATACGAAGATGTAACATGTGTCTGAAGAAAAAAAATATCTGTGTATTGTTTATCTCTTAGAGAAACTTATTTGAAAATAACCGAACGGTGACACTGGTACATATGTATGTTTGTCGAGCGAACAGCGAGTGGTAAAGATACGAAGATTTAACTTGTGTCTGAAGAAAAGAAATATTAATTTGTGTGTTTTGTTTCTGTCTTAGAGAAACTTTTTTGAAAATAACCGCAATGTGACACTTGTACATATGACTGTCGCGGAACAACGAGTGGAAAGGATACGATGACTGGTGACTTCAGACAGGAAAATATTTTAATTTCTTTGTCTTGTTTTTGTTTCAGAAATATGGTAGAAGAGTTGTAATTTAGTATGTAATGTATAAAAAACGGTTTGTGTTTTTGGCTTTTTGACGTTGTTGACATCGTGGAAGAGACATTCGTCACGGTAATGATATCTAACAGTATTCTATCTTCATACAAACAGTCGGCACGCGAGACATATCTACGCGCCTCGTTTCGTATTATAAAATTTACAATCACAAAACTAGAAATAGGTAACTCATGTAGGTAGAGGCGGGCAGCCCTAATGCATGTTTACGTGACGCGCGCTTTTAGGTAATTATTTCAAGGACAGAGTCAAGTCACAATACCATTAGATATCAACTAACTTAATAAAAACGTATCTAAAAGGGCGTAGACAATGTACGGAGATATCAAGCTTGTGTTAAGGATCTAGGAAGGAATTAAAATCGAGATCGTCTTTTAGAGAAATAAAATATGGTGTCCCGCAGGGCGGCGTCCTTGGATCTTTATTATTTATATTATATATAAATGACCTGCCACGTCATATAATTCATCCTATGGTATTATTTGCAGATGATAGCACTTAAATTGTTTCATGTATTGATAAAGAATCATATGTAAATGACATTAACAATACGATAAGTAGTCTTATAAAGTGGCTTGACATCAATAATTTAGTTATTAATCATGCACTTCTACCAAAGAATATCTGCGGGAAATATAGATATCAACTACAATGGTCAAACAATAGAAAAAGTAAACAATACAAAATTTTTAGGAATCGTAATTGACAGTCAGTTAACTTGGAAGTCACAAGCGGAAGATATATGTAAACGTTTAAGCACAATCGCGTTTATGTTGCATAATTTGTCAAAAAAAGTAAATTTACCGACGTTATTAGTGGCTTACCATGGTCTGGTAATTTCCATCTTAAGATTTGGTATAATTTTTTGGGGTCACTGTAGTGAACGAGAAAGCATTTTCAGAGCTCAAAAGCGCTGCCTAAGAGCTGTATTTGGTCTTAAAGTAACAGACAGTTGCGTACCTATATTTAAGTCTCATAATTTATTAACCTTTCCATGCCTTTATATCCTTGAATTGGCAATATTTGTAATAACAAATCGAAAACTATTTGCAACATTAATAGAAACTAGAAAACGAAGTACAGCTATGAGATCTCAATACCAGAATCTATTATGCACGGGCGCCTTTAAAACTAGCTTATTAAAAAAGAATGTTATCTGTATGGCTCCTGTAATCTTTAATAAAATACCTGATCGACTTAAAAACTTACCGTTGCAGAAGTTTAAAAAGCATTTCACAGAATTACTTGTAGATAGATGTTATTATTCTGTGCAGGATTTCTTAATTGATAATTTTAAGTAATGTCTTTCATAACCTTTACTTTGTATCACATTTTGCATGCTATATTAAGGCAAAATGTACATGGATCCTAGTTTATAATGTAACAACTTATTTTATGTACCTACATTCTAAGCAAATAAAAACCTATTCTATTCTATTCAATAGCGTGCTTTCGTTATTTACGTGGAATGGCTGCCGATACGATAGCTTTTGACAAGACTTTAATCAGAAATTCTGGTTTCTGACTATTCTTTACGATTATCAAATACCTACATATGGCAGCTAGGACCAACCGATTTTAATTTGGCTCTTATCACATTAAGAGCCAAATTGTAACGATTCGAAACAACCCGATATAATTTGAATTTCTTACAAATATTATAAATGCGTAACTTTGGATATATGTATGTTTGTTACTCAATCACGCCAGAATGGCTAAATGGGTCTGGATGAAATTTGGAACTGAGATAGATTATAGTCTAGAATAGTAATTTTTTTAACCCGATCTAACATTCCCTTGGGATGATAAAATACTTTCCATGCGGGCGAAGCCGCTGGCAGAAGATATTTAAAATATATAAATTATTCCCTACTTACATAAATAGTTTTAGTATTTTTGTATTGTTAGTCTTCTGGCATTTTTAGGGTCCCGTAACCAAAGGGTAAAAACGGGACCCTATAACTAAGACTCCGCGATCCGTCTTTCTGTCTGTCTGTCTGTCCGTCTGTCACCAGGCTGTATCTCATGAACCGTGATAGCTAGGCAGTTGAAATTTTCACAGATGATGTATTTCTGTTGCCGCTATAATAACAAATACAGAATGAAATAAATATTTAAGTGGGGCTCCCATACAACAAACGTGTTTTTTTTGCCGTTTTTTGCGATAATGGTACGGAACCCTACGTGCGCGAGTCCGACTCGCTCTTGGCCGGTGCCGATTTTTCTCACACATATGTATAGTTAATCTAATCTGGAGGAGCGAAGCCACCTAATGCAAGCAAATCTTTGCTTAAAAGGTGACTTCAAAATTAACAATGTAATTTACATAAGTTGATGAAATAAACATTTTTTTTTTGCGACATCGGCATTTTAGCCAAAATTTATGGCTTTCCCATGGGTTCTCATATCGATTCGTACTGTGCTTTTATTTCTATCAAAATACTGCGGTAGCAGTATGGTGCACTGGATTTTACCACTAGCAATTTTTTTTAAAGAAAACCTATGTTGTCCCACCGCTGGGAAAAGGTTTCCCCCAGAGCCTAAAACTCTGCCTTCTCCTTAGCTATATTACCACACTTAATTTTATTTAAATAACCGCTCCATTACTATCTATATTCTATAATCTAGGAGTTCGACAGCGAACACCTCTCAAAATATTTTCTGCGGCGAATATTGGAAAATGTTTGCCAGGCGTGCCGATTGATTTGATTTGCGAATCCCGCCAAAGGTTGCCAAAGGTAGTTGTCAGAATCAACACCTTAAATTTGGTCTATAACAAATGTGCATAAATATACTGGTGTTGGGATGTTTTACATTTTAGTTTCGTGTCAGAACGAGGTGGATTGTCGTGGGGTTGGATTATGCAAGAGAGAGAAGTAGGTATTTGTGGTACATGGTTTTGAACTTTGGTTTATGGCTTTGGCGGTAGCTAGGCTGCATATAGCAAAAAACATAGCAGAGGTAAACAAATATGTTTTGAAATAATAGGGTTTCTAAGACAAAGTCGTTATTAAATTTAACATGGGTATGGAGGGATTATGAGTAGGAGAGTCGTATTTGCTCTTGCGTGATAAGATGTCAAGGTTATAGCTATCAGAAAATGCCTAAGGCATTAAGCCCGCCTCTGTACATTTGTGTGCATGAAGTACTAAATAAAAAATATGGAACACAATAAGAAATTAGGAGTGGAATGCCCTGCCGGAGTCTTTGTTTCCCGATAGCTACAATCTCGGGGTTTTTAAGTCAAGAGAGAATAGGTTACTTCTAGGCAAGCGTGCCACACCTTCAAGTACATCATCACTTACCATCAGGTGAGATAGTGGTCAAGCGCAAGCCTATCCAATACAAAAAAAAAAACACACAGACTTCGGTTAGGAATTCAACTCATTAGCTGTACCCACAATAAAAGCGTTCCCAAAACGTTTTGTTTTGTGGGTATCTAAATGGAAAAATTCTGCTCTGAGATTATTTCGTGATGGTTATAGTTTCACATAATTTATAAATTTGTAGGTATATTCTTTGAATGAGGCACTGTAAGTCAAAAAAAAAATTACTAAAAAAATCAAAATATACATATTCGCGAGCTGGCTAACCAAAACAAGATGTATCCTCCGACTGCACAGGATGATTTTCTTCTTGTTTACATCTTTTTAGCACGGTTCTTAAGTAGTCGGGTTTTTTGAATTAACTTTATTTATTTATAACTAAAACGCCACATTGGAACAAACATACATACATAGACTGATGAACACATTACCCTCCTTCGGCAGTCGGGTAAAAATGTTGCAATAACAGTAATTGATTTATTTAGGTGAAGCAGCCTGAGAGATTTAAATACTCATAAAATCCAGCCCAGACTTTAATTAAAACAACAAAAGTTCCTTACTTTTGTTAAAAAGATACAACTATCTGTGTTACCTGTTCTCAAAAATACTTCGAAAAGAGGCTCAAAAGACACCAGAGAGGCTATCGCTATAATTATTCATGTAAATGTGAAAAGTTTCCGACTAATTCTGAAGATGTAGCGGTCACAATGCTGTCATAAGTTAGTAGACTTTTACTTTTAAGAATTCGCTGTGAAACAGCATATAAATGGAGATCATTACTGTGTTTCAAGAGTACTATTTTGTCTGGTTATGGTTTTAATCAAGTTTGTAAGTGTCTAGAAATATCCTCATACATGGTCTCCACCTCGTCGTCGGGATGTGCCGAGGTCGGGGCGTAGACCTGTACGACCTTCAGCAATTATCTCGAGGATATTCTGAGTATAAGGTACGCCACCCTAGTCGATACACTCGATCTTCCACGTTATTCACAAGTTATTCACAAGGCACTTGTGGACGATAAACCCGACACCTCCCTGGGACTGCCGGTCACCCTCTCGGAAATAGAGCAAGTTACCAAATTTAAGGATTATCGAGTCCTTCCCCTCTCTTCGGACTTCAGATAACCCTACAATACTCCATCGTAACCTGCTCAATTCCTCTTTGAGTTCGGTGATCTTCTCGTCGGTCCGAAGTGTGGGGTGTTGTACGCTGCCAGGTACAGTCGTTGGTGTTTGTTGGGGTAGCCAGATCTCGTCCGGAGATTCTAAGCACCCCTTGCCATGCCGTAACCTCGACCGCTACCGTAGTCGAGGGTAGGCAAGCTGCCGGGTACTAGGGGCCATTTTTTATTTGTGCTATTCATGGGGTTTTGCCATAATCGCCACGCTTGGCAGACGGGTTGGCGATCGCAGTATGGTTGTTATAGATGCACAGAGAACGCTGCAGCTCATTCTCTGGTTTGTGCCGTAGTCGCCTCTTATGACAACCACGGGAACACATGGGATGGTGCAATTAGTTACGCCCGGCATCATACGGTGTTAGTGTAGGAAATCTTAATGAAAATGTTCCTTAGTAATAGTATTTAATTACATAAAACTTAAAAAAAAAAATGTTACACAAAGCAGTTCCTTGGTTTAGACCGCTCATAGAATGCTAGGATATAGGATAGCACTACAGGTGAATATCATGTGATAAATCCTAAGCATTTTGGCATTTCCACAATAACAATCAATACATATAATAAATCTGTAGAAAAGTAATTTATGTACATCGAAAATATTTCCTAAAAAAATAGCCAGGGTGTTAAAGGATAACCAACAGAACCCATTTCCAGCATTTTTTGATATTTTGTCTGTTTGTTTATTTGTGCACGCATCACGTAAAATGTAAGAAACCAATGTAGATAACTTTTATACATAAAAATTGTGCGTAACTTGAAGAATTACTTAGTTTTTGTTTCATCGCAATCGGTTCACTCTATCAAAAGTTATATGAATTTAAAATGTTCAAGAAGTAAAATAATCACAACACACGCAAAGAATGATGACCCTAGAAAAAAATTGTATGTAGGTAAGTAGGGTAGGGTAGGCAGGCAAGTAAGTAGGGTAGGGTAGGCAGTCGGTTAACGGGAGCGAAGCCGCGGGCACAGATAGTCGCCAATAAAATGTCACTTAGTACAACAAAAGCAAAAACTAAGGAAGGATTTAAAAAAAAATCCCTAAACCGCATGTAGTTGTAATTTTTGATGATATGGAATCTTATCAGGCACACGCCTTGTCTTTGAAGAAAGGCGTTTCGTCCTTGTCACGTTATGTATATATAGTGCTTTCATTTAATCCATACCATCCGGGCGTGGATTAAAAAAAATCGCCACGTATTTCAATATTTAAGGAATTGATTTGGCTCCTGCTTTTATTCCCGTGTACAAACAAGCAGAAATCCCTAATAAAACAAAAAGAAAACAAAAGAGAAAAACATTTTTAAACCCATGCCCATCAATCAATCCGAATCTCAGGGCTATCAAAATGTCTTTTTGTCCTTTAGGAATACAAATCAGGAACAAACTCTGCATGTCCTTCAAACGCAACAAAGTTTCGTTCCTCAGAGGTGACCCGAAAACTTAGTGGGACGTAGTTTGGCTATAAATCGTTCACTACATTGACAATCGAGAGCCTTCGACCACGAGGTGTATAATTTATTTACATCTTGGTTGACGTTGATGCTTTGAAAGATTTGTTAAAAGATTTCAATAAATTGCTTTACTTTTAGATGGCTTTGAAAATAAATTTTATAAATAGAGTCCTACTAATTTTATAAATGTGAAAGTTTGTATATTTGTCTTTCAATCACGAAAAATGCCTGAATGGATAAACATGACTTTTTGCGCATATATAGTTTATAATCTGGATTAACAAATATGATAGATTTAAGCCGGATATATATATATATTTTATTTCTGTTGGTTGCGCGTTCGTCGTCGAGTTATGTGATCGACGGTGAAGCATGCTTGCCTAGAAGTAACCTATTCACTCTTGACTTAACGATCCCTAGATTGTAGCTATCAGGAAACAAACACTCCGGCAAAGAATGCTACTCCTTAGCTGTACGCACAATGAAAGTATTTGCTTTGTGCGTATGTGTGGGATGTCCACCATGTACCGATGAAATGATTGATATTATGATGACGCTTAGGATAACGGTGAAGGAAAACATCGTGAGGAAACCGGCATGTCCTAGAACCAAAAATTCGAAAACATGTGACATCCACCAACCCGCACTGGGCCCGCATGCCCATTACCTCTCACAGAGAGGAGGCCTGTGTCCCAGCAGTGGGGACATTAATAGGCTGATGATGTAATGTGTGATGTGTGGGATAGTAAAACACTTTTCAGGTGGGCGAAGACGCCGGCAAAAGCTAGTAGGTAATAATAATATAGCTTTGATACCCAAGCAATTATTTTATCCAGCTTTAATTCATATAATAATTTGATGAACCGTCGTCGACACGAAAATATGAAGGAGCGGCGATTGAATTAAATTATGCCAGAAATCCTTTAAAATCTACGCGTTTCTAAAGCGTACGATTAGTTCGTGGTATTTCAGATGATTTGATTAGTAAATGAATGATCAATTTTGAAATTCCTTTTGTCCCAAAAGAGGCAGGTAACTGATAAAGGTGATAATCTAAACCAGTAATTCCCAGGAAGTTTTGGACTTTCCGGTAATCGAAGCTTCCTTTATCAGGGGACATCAGCTTTGAACGCATTGGTTGATTTCTAGGAACGGCAGTTTAACATCTTGCCCCTTTGGTCTCGTGGCCTCAAGCGCGACTAGGGGTCCAAGGTTGGATTATTAGGTTTTCAGTCGCAAACCGGAGTTTGAGAAATGGCGGTGTGATACACTCGTGACATACTACTCCTCGCCTCATCTACGCTCGTGCCGCTTAGGGTATTCTAATATGTTTGAAAAAGTACTTCAAAATGTTTGTCTTTGACTGTTTTGACTTTGACTTTGTAATAAAAGCCACAAAAATGAAATATTTCGGCAAAATAAACACGCTTTCTTATTATAAAAATAAATTTAAATCTTTTATATGCCCGTAAATCGCTGGCTGCAATTTTGGTGACGTATGTAAACAAAACAGTCGTGACGACCGGCATTCATTCAACATTTGATTGTTGATAGTTGTTTACGACTGAACTGACAGATGATAACTCATAGTTTTTGCCTATATGACGTCACGCCATGGCGGCTCGTGTTTTAGATCACGTGATATTTAGATTAAATATATCGATTTTTAATTTTAGTATATATAAACAATAATGTCGTTTTATGACTCAAAATCAGAATCATCATAATCATTGCGACCGAAAGCCGTCCACTGCTGGACATCGGCCGCCCCCAGGCACACATTGACCGATACCGTGTGTCTCACATCAAGCGTATTCATCAGAATATAATAAGTATATTTCTATATAAATTTTAAATTTATCACATTTAATAATTTATTTTTCACTACCAAAAGTATCCTATTGTCGTCCCATCGAACTATGAAAGTGAGGAAGCATTGAGTGCATCTGTGTTAACACACATGTGAACTGAAATATTTCTGTTGAGATTGGCCACCTTGATCAGAATTCTTGATCAGAATTCGGTCAGGAGGATTTTTAATTCTCTCTAATAGGGAATCATCTCTATGAGCGAAGATTGACCTCAGCTAAATTAACCGTATATAGATCTATCTGAATATACATTGGTATATTCAGATAGATCTATATACGCTAGCCCTTGTATCTTGAAACTTCACAACTTAGATACTGGTTTCACCATTTATTTACAATTCTCAATAGTTAGAATCAGTTAGGAGTTCTATTTACACAGAGATGGAACTTTATTAGTTTGCGCTCGACATTGACGTGCAACAAACATCTATAAATTGTTCAGTTTGCTCACTGCGTCAGTTATTCTGAAATTTTGGTGGTTACAACTGACAGTTATTGGCTTCAGGCAGAATTTTCAAGGATACAAAGCAATAGGATAAAGCTGTGTTCTAATAACTTTAACTTAACATATTGCAAATGCCTATTTGAAGGGTGCCTCCCCTTGCAGTCCCACTACGTCCGCCTCCTACCCACAGCCGCGATGCCTACGGCATACGATATCACGAGTCGCCTCAGTTGCGAAGCGGCATCGCAACCAACTTGTTGGCCACTATCGGTAAAAGTCCTGACGAGCGGCTCACCCACGGTGACCGGTTCCTCTTCGCTTCACCGTGGGTGACCAAACCACGGCTACTGAGCCTTCCCCACCCTCTCGACAATGTAGAAACCCACCGAAGGGTGATCTTACCAGGCCTGGAATTCTATTTTCGGCAAACACAAAAATACTACCGGTTTGTATACTTTGGAAAGTCAACAAGGTTGGAAAATTGATACTTATGGTCTTTAGTAGAAATCTAGAAATGGCAGTCCAATGTTTTGGAGCTGCAGCATTTTAACTTTCTATTACCATTACAAGATAAAAGTCTCATTGAAACTGCAACTGCAACTGAAAATGCAAGCAAAACTTCTTTCAATTTTATCATCGCAGCATTTTGTTAGAGTCTTTCCACCATTAAGATTCATGTAACGGGTGCAAAAGATAGTGGGATTAAACGGCACTGCGATGCAAACAGGATATCTTAGTTTGTGGAGTGCCAACAAGTCTTAAAGTAGCTTAATTTGATATGGGGTCCAATTCTAATTTGTGTTAACAGGAGTTCCGGGAAGGAAAGATGTGCGACAAGGTTTGTTTGAGTTTGAGGACGCGGTCTAACTTTTTGGCATGAAACCCAGTTCCTAGTAACACTTTCATATTCAAATGGTTACTTAAATGCGGTACTCCAAATCTAACCGTGACCACTGTTTGGATGTGTGTATAATATAGTTTCGAAAAACTTTTTGACTTGCACATTCAATTTACCTAACCCTTTTCCGACAATGTTGGGGTTAACTTCTAGTCTAATTGGATGTAGCTAAATACCAGTTTTTTAGTGCAGAGAGAGCAGAGGTGCGCAGTGGTATCGGCCGCGACTTACAAGCTGTAGGTCGTGGGTGGCTTTACTTTGTGTGAATTATTTCATCACCACTGCTCTCAAGACGGTGAAGAAAAACATCGTGAGGAAACCGAAAAAGCGATTTTTTGGTTCTGGGTCATGCCGCAGGAATGTGACATCTACCAACCCACACTGGGCCCGAATGGTGGATTATGGCCTATTCCCTCTCACAGAGAGGAGGCCTGTGTCCCAACAGTGGGAACATTTAAAATAAGGCTGATTATGATACAAAATCCACCCCTCTTTACATTCCCTTAAGGCTGATTTCCGGGATAAAACTATCCTATGTGTTTCCGAGAATCTCAGGGTCTCAAATTATCTCCATACTTAAATTCATCGGTTCAATGCTTTAAGCGTGAAAAGGGAACAAACAGAGAGACAGAGTTACATTCGCAGTTATAATAAATATCTTTATGCCCGAAAATACAGATAATTGTACTTTAAGTTTACAATTTTTAGGGTTCCGTAGTCAACAAGGAACCCATACAGTTTTGCCATGTCCGTCTGTCCGTCCGCAGCTCAGCTCAAAGACTATCAGTACTTACTAGAAAGTTATAATTTGGCATGGATATTTATATTAATCACGCTAACAGAGTGGTAAAATAAAATTATAAAACAAAACTACTTACGGTTTAAATATCATTTATTTCTCAAAAGATTAACATATAATCGCTTAACGAGAAACAAAGTTTGGATTTAATAACAATTGTAATTATTAGAAAGTCCAGGGCGCACGACGCACATTCGATGTTGTTTAAAATTTACGTAAATAGGTATAATAACAAAAACAAATTATGATGAGTGGGTACATTGCAAAAACTATACGAATACACTGTCGTAGCGACACCGAGCGCGCTGTTATTATCAACGCTGTTGTTAAGCACCATGCACACTATACAAAACTAGGAGTTTTCATTTTTGTTTACAATACAATATTTTTACTATTTTATTTATTTATGTTGCAGCTGTCGAAGATGTGTTTCTTTAATATATTTTTTTAATTGTAAGTTAGTTTTAGCCTCTTTCATATTTTTTGGTAGGGAGTTGTAAAGTTGTACTCCTTCATATTTAATATTTTTCTTACCGTGGTTTGTTCTAGGTCCGGCCAACAGTACTAGGTCATTCGCTCTACGTGTCGATCGCGTTTGCTTTTCGCTGTTCCTTTCGAAGGTTATTTCCGTGTGAATTTCCTTTGTGAGGACCCTTCTTATTAGTAAACAAGTGTTGTATTTGTGTATTTTTACTTACCTCTCTATTACCTCTCTATCTCTCTCTCTCTATTACAAGTAAATTGGGGATGTTTCTTTTTTCTCCTCTTTATTTTAATTAATTAAAATAAAATTAATTTATTAAAATTAATTTAATTATTAAACTAAAAGTGTGCTCTAAAAATTAAAAAGTTATTTTATGATGGAGTTGTTTGAAAATCGAAGGAAAATGTTGCACTTTAGTGGTATTTTTTGAATTTTACCTATCCACGAATATAAAGTAGGTGTTTATACAATATTTTTTGAATTCATGTTTAGAACATTACGTTGCGAGTGTAGATAAAAAATGCCCTATGATCAGAAGGTCTAAGTAGCTAAATGTCCAATGGCGCAAAACGTCTAATGAGCGGTAAGTCTAATTAGCAAAATGAACATGTATCACAAATAAGGGAGGTCAACTCTATAGAGATTTTTTTTTAATAATAATAATAAAAATTCTGTATTTATCTCGACATCAAAATACAGTGACTATCATAATATGTAACCTTGTATGGAGAAGGGTGTCTGAGATAGGTAAGGCCCTGTGTTACAGATCACCCATTTTACACTACTAGTACTCTTTACAAAATCGAAATTTAAGTGTAGATTAGAATACAATTAAATTAAATTTAAAGATAATTTTTCAGCGCAATTAGTGTTCCTAGTGCATCTGTTACAATCAATAAAGACGTAAACAAGATAATTCATCGGTAAATGAGCATACTTGTAAAGCTAATTTTAAGTGATGGACAAATGCAAAGAATGCTTCAAAAAGCAAAACCCGTCGAGAATTTTTTGAGCAAGAATTCGGAAAAGTGGATGAGACTCAACAGGTACCAGATTAAATGATAATGCCTAATATCTTAATAATATTGGAGAGGCTTTTTAGCACAGATTTTTTTTAACAAATAAATTTAATGTAATTTATAAATGAATTTTACTTCCTATCATGAGTGTACACAATTTAAAAATGACGTATTGCTATATAGATGTTCTGCTTGACGTTTTGCTGTTGGACGTTTTGCTACATGGTCATTTTGCTAATTAGACTTACTGCTCATTAGACGTTTCGCACCATTGGTCATTTAGCTACTTAGAGCTTCTGATCATGAGCCCCTACGGGCCTTTGAAAACCATTTTTCGATTTTAACCGTTTGCGTAAAATTAAGCTTTAAAATGATAATTTTTGTTAAAGTCGAGTGTTTCCCTGCCAGCTAAATGGTTGCTTTTTGGTAGTAGTATATATAACGAACTTAAAAGGAAAACTATCACAGCTAAGTAGGCATTACAAGATTACGAGTAATAGTCGACCAAATAAAAAAAAAATACTTGGAAAAGTAAACATTTTGTACAAATTCCATTGAAAAATTACGTAAAATAGTTAGTAAATAATAAACTTATTTATGAACCATGTAAAAATAAACAAAAATAAAATTAATCATAACATCCATAATAATAATGATTTCTAAATTAATCATGTTTACGCTCGAATAACGCATTGGAGTGGGCGGCGGCGTTTGGCAGTACCAGTCCGTAATTTTTATTACAAACGCTTGCATCTCTCTATACGCGGTGGTACCCAAATTAAAATATTTTTTCTAACTTCACTTGTGAAGTTGGATTTTATAAATCCTTCTTCATCTACCATCGTCCTATGTGGGCCCGTTTTAAGACGCTGTGAGCTGCCGAAACCGTTTAAATGTTCATGAAACAGCAAAAAGCCCTCTTCTTAGTCCACATTATAGTGCAACTACGGAAACCTATAACTGCGACTTGGCTGGTTTTTCTTGGTTATTTATGGTAGAGAACATTTACACAACATTTGGATGCTACAAAAATCTGTACACAATAGATTAGACTCAGTCTTTTTAAATTAGGGTATTCTGTATCTTAACAGACAGTATAATCATCATCATCATATCAGCCGAAAGACGTCCACTGCTGGACATAGGCCTCCCCCAAGCGTCACCACATTGAGTGGTCTCGTGCGTCCTGCAACCAGCGGATCCCCGTAACCTTCACCAGGTCAATAATAATATTAAAGTACAATATAATATTAGTAAGTATATAAAATAAGTAAATATAAGTAAGTAGGTAAATAATAAGTTAAGTATGGATTTTTAAACACCAACCGAGACATGTACTCTTTATCCATTCTAAGCATGAAATAAAACCCCAGAACACCAGCTATAAAGCTCCCCACACTATTATAAGTACTCTATAAATCTTTTGTTCGACGAAACGATGCATATGAGATATTATTATTGAAATTGATGATTGTCTAAGGTCATTTCAATAAGTCAGGCGGCGGATTCTCGGTGTCCACACCTTAATGCGGCATGATTTAGTGGATCATGGAGTAATGGGGAAAAATATATTATAGAGGAGGGTTTTCTTGGTTCTGGTACTTTTATTTGGCTGTAATGTGACTATTAAAAGAGTAACCATGGAGTTTCTTGCCGGTTCTTCTCCATAGGAAACGACTAACCCGAACCGTGCACCTTTTGTCGACGTTTTATAAGTGCCCATGTAGGCCTATGTAAAATAAAAATATTTGATTTTAAATATTTGATTGTGGATTCTTACTCTTTTTAGAGCTGGGGTAAACCAGGTTTTTGTAGCAGGTATTGTAGATAAAAGTGATAAATCACTGGCCTGGCCTGTGTGATTTTTTAATCCACTCATAATTGAGGTATCTGCTGTATTGTTGGCTTCTGCCATATTGCTGATTTAATATTGTTGGATGTCACAAGACTGAATTTTTGTTTTTAACTAAGTCTCTGGTGTAATTCAACGATTCGCGATCCTTTTACGGTTCTGCGTATAGGTTGCTCGGGGCTATTTTAAAGCGTGTAAAAAATAATTGGTTCTTAGAGTCTTTTAAAATGTCCATAATACGTCATAAAACTCTCTACTTTAAAAAATATATTTATATAAATTTTTGAATTAGGAAGTCGAAATCAACCGTAAGTCTTGTACAGTTACTGGGTTGGAGAGCTCAGATAGACAGTCGTTTCATGAAAAATACTGGTACTCAGCTGAATCCGGTTAGACTGGCAGCCGACCCCGTAAAGGCTAGGCAGGTTGACTTCCTACGATTGGTAGTATTACAACTCGTTAAACTCGTTTCCAGTTATTCTTACAAGGTTTAAGAAGACATTTTTACAAGCTTTTATTTAACTTGCAATGTATGTATGTAAGTGTGTTCGGGTCAAATCTTGCAACTAAATTTTAAAGCAGTTATCCTCCACCGATTAAGATGAAGTTTTACATACATGTTTAGTTTGGATGATAATGCACGGTTACCAAAGTGACGTCATTCTTAATCCAATATGGCGGACGGCTCAAGATGGCGGACTATTTTTTTTTTTGCACTGTCATGATATGGGTATCAAATGAAAGAATTTTCTGAGAAGAATACGAAAAAAGCTTGTTTAAAAAATATGTTTTAATGAATTATTTATTATTATTACTACAATTTACTACCTTGCTTTCGTATGTGTGTCCGGCAACTAGTTATCCACTTTTCAAGCACTTCCTGGCATCCGATTATGCTGAATTTTATTCTACTCATGTAACTTTTAAAAAACATTGAAATAATATAGTACTATAGCACAGGTGTTTTTTTTTGTTCTGTGTACTATAGAGTTGGTTCCTGTTCGCGGAAAGAAGAAGACGGAAGACGTTGCTTTGGAAGGCCTACCACTAGGTGGACCGATGACCTGATGGAGGTTGCGGGGATCCGCTGGATGCGAGACGCACGGGACTGGTCAATGTGGCGACACTTGCGGGAGGCCTATGTCCAGCTGTGGACGTCTTTCGGCTGAAATGAGGATAATGATGGAGCTGGTCTCACGATGGAGCCGCAAGGTGGCCATGGCATTCCTAAACCAGACAAGACATCACCATCATGTTTGGGCTCATAGGATCATCATCATCATCATATCAGCCGAAAGACGTCCACTGCTGGACATAGGCCTCCCCAACCGTCGCCACATTGACCGGTCCCGTGCTTCTCGCATCCAGCGCAGTCATCATAATATTTAAGTATATTTCTACATACATTTTAAATGTTATCACATTTAATCATTTATTTGTCGTGGCTAAATAATAACAGCCCCACTGGTCGATCATCAAGGTTAAGCAATGCTTGACGAGGTCGGTCCGTGGATGGGTGAAACGTGGGTGGGTATTTCAACATACCGAGTTTCCTCCGTGCCTCGAAAAGCACGTTAAGCCGTTGGTCCCGACTTTCATTTGAAGATCTTTGTCAGTCGTTATACGGGTAGTCAGAAGCTTGAGATCTGACACCAGCCTTGCCAAGAGGTACCGTGTTACCCAGTTACTGGGTTGTGGAGGTCAGACAGGCAGTGGCTCCATGTAAAATACTGGTACTTAGCTGAATCCGGTTAGACTGGAAGCCGACCCCAATATAGTTGGGAAAAGGCTAGGTAGATTTTTAATCATTTATTTGTCGTCCCACACGAACAATGAAAGTGAGGAAGCAGTGAGTGCGTCTTGTGGACTGTAATATTCCCATTGAGATTGGTTACCTTGATTGGAATTCGCTCATGAGCACTTTTAACTATCTTTAATAGGGAATCATCTCTATGAGCGAAGAGTGGAGTCGGTCCACCTGGTGGGAGGCCTTTCAACGCAACATCTTCCGGTTCGCGGTCGCCACTCCAGAACCTTTCTGCCCCATCGGCCATCCGGTGTTCGAGCAATGTACCCTGCTCACTGCCACTTAAGTTTGGCAATTTTTCGGGCTATGTCGATAACCCTTTTTCTTTTGTAGATCTCTAAATTTCTGTTTTGACCACGCAAGGAAAGTCCGAGCATAGCCCTCTCCATTGTCCTTTGAGTGACTGTAAGCTTTCTGATAGGCTTATTTTTGGCTCATAGGATGCGTATTGACAATTGATATTAAATTAAGTACCTTTCAGTTCAAAAAGCTTGTTTAAAATATTACGTAATACTTATTTGTACGGAAATAATGTGAAGCCATCTGCCACAATTTCTCACGAGCTTTTCACAGGCGTCTTTTCACATTCGCACAGTTCACAATGGGATGACGACACAGCATTTTTATTCCCTTGTAAATATGTCTCGGGTGCTTAATATTCGTCTCATAAGGCAGAAGTTGGGACGTGGTATGTGTTACGTGTGTATGTACGATGATGTAGGAGCAATGGAAGGGGCATTACTACGAATTATCTATAAAATTGTCCTACTGACAATATTAGATTTCTTCTAAATAAGACCTCATTTCATTTAAACCTATAGAGAAACTGAATTTCTGAAGCATACTTAAATTATGTAAGAACCTAAAAAAACATGTATTTATCTAACATGAATATTTTTGTCTGACAAACGCCGCAATATATGAAAATCTTTTCAGAGAATTTTCCCCTAACAAGAAAGCTACCTGCAAAATTTGTTAGCTTGGTATGGTACCTATGAATGATGTTGTAGTTCAGAGAAAAATCCATAAATATACCAAAAAAAAACAAATGACTATCTAATCCTATTTGTACGAAGTGCATACGAAGTACAACTAGAAGCAGAAAAAGTAAATAAAAAAAAAACCCAAGACTCATTTTTATTGCAAGCTACATAATTTATCTACAAGCTATTGAACACGAAATTACGAGTATGACGCGATATCTTGCGAAAACACCCCGATGCAGTGAAACGCCCATAACTTTTGAACGGCTGAACCGATTTTCATCAAACATATAGCTAAGAACACTCTCGATAAAGACACCGTTCAAACAAAAAAAAACAAAATCAAAAACGGTTCATTCGTTTAAGTGCTATGATGCCACAGAGATATACACAGGTACACACGTCAAACTTATAATACCCCTATTTTTCCGTCGGGGTTAATAATGCCTATTTATAAACATCATGTACATAAAGGTAGATTTTAACTTAATGGTAATTTGAGTCACTACGCAAATACAGAGAGAGAGAGGGATCAGTGAGGGGTACTGCGCAACGAGTAACGCATTTCACAACCGCTATTAATTTTCAATCACCTACTTTAAAATAACAAAAAATATGTACCATGATGACATTTACGTTTGCTTTTGTTTCTTTTCAGGCGCCACTGGCAACGAGCTTTACTAATTAACGTTTTACTTTTACGTTTTTCAAACATTTATAACTGGTAGTTTCTTTTTAACCGACTTCAAAAAAAGCAGGAGGTTCTCAATTCGTCGGAACTATAATTTTTTTTTGTTCCCCAATTACTCAAAGACGCCTGAACCGATTTAAAAAAAAATCTTTTGTTTGATAGGGTATACTTCACAAGTGGTGGTCATCAGATCTGGATCCTAGAGAAATCGAGAGAACTCCTCAAATATTATGGGCATACATATAGCGATTTTGGTATTTTTATCAACAATGCAGTCATTTGCACTCAGAAAGTATCATTTGGAGAAGTGGAACTGATGAAGAAGATCACAGATGGCTACTGGAACTCCTTAATGCTAAGTATGTCACGGTTATAAGATATCTCGAATAGTTAACTGACTATTATGAAGCAAATACTTATAAATAAATGGTACTGATGGAAATGGTACCATCAAACTGATCTGATGATGAAGCCGGAAGCTAGACACTGGAACTCCGAAATAAAACAATGTATCCTAGTCGTGTATGGGCTTATTAGAATCGTCATGAGATGTACTTTGACTATAAATGATTTTCATGATAATTGGATTTACCTACCAATACTAAAATGAGAAAAATAGAAAACTTTTTAACAAAATATCATACCGACTTCCAAAACAAACAATATGCACACATATTTTTCAGCTGTCAAAATTATAGTCATAATTGTCAAAGAACGTCTCCCATCAGCTGGCGCGAGACCTTATCCTTAAGGCGTCTGTTTAATTGTTTTTCTATTGTGTTGTGTCTATAATTACGCCGGATGAGTGAATAAACAAACGGTCACACGAGGGGTGACGATCTTTGAAAATTATGACTATGATTTTGACAGCTGAAAAATATGTGTGCAAATTGTCTAGAAGTCAATAATTTGTACGCAAATAATAACAATAATTCTGTATTCAAAGTTTTGACTTAGCTAGTAAGAGTGTAGGCCACTTCCATACAACCTTATAACATACGCAAAAGTTCGTGGAATATAAGACGAAATGCGGTTAATCAAAATACTAATGTCATGTTCTACGCCTCATCATTATACCACTAGCACAAAATGGTGGCTGAATGCGAATGTCGCTGAACACATATTTAATAATATTCAGTTTCCTTCGGGTTAGTTTTATGTGTCTGGTGAAGGGGTAGTGGAATTTAATATCTAATGCTCTTAACTGTTTGTAATTTCAATAGCTTCTGAATAATTTCTAATAACTATAGGGTGCATTAGTACACATAAGTATTTTCATATGGCTTTGCTCCCGTAGTGTATCCCGCAGAAACTATACGTATTGCCTGGATGAAGAGTAACCTTAGAAATAGTGTACCTTTCTATCTCAATAGGATCAATACTTCCAAAATTAGCTTCTATAAACACAATTTTACATCTACACTTGAATAGCCCGCTATCTTATACTGCATGATTGTATACTTATACTAAACAGAAGTTACTTGGGATGGTGGTACTTATGTTTGGTTAAGCAATATATGAACATATTAAAGTCATGCATGCCTCCATGTCACACACTTAAATTTTATAACTGTCACACTACATAATTGGATAAACATACCAAGCAAATGCATGATTTTTGCTGTGTAAGAAGAATCTTTTCCCCTGAAGTTAAGATTAATACTGGCTTGCACGACAACGATGAGCAGTCATCTGTTACTACAAACTTGTAGCCACATTCTATAGCCTACCAAGAACTCTACCCAAGTACACAAGCACATCAAAGCATCTATACCCTCACCCAAACATCTTTCAACAGACGATATCTGAACTCCAAAATCAAACACAGGAGCGTTCACGATTAAGCACTGATAACTCAGTACCAATATTGATAAGCCGTGAGCACATAAGCGAAGGTGAATCGGTAATGAATCAACACTTCTAACTGTAATTTAACGTAGTCTTGTTTGAGTTCGACAAATTGTGTTTGTTGAATTGTGTTGTTGGTTCATCGTCTGTAGTATCTATATAGCCTTATTTTTGAGATGTTGAAGTGGTCTTTTTGTTTTGTCTTTGGCTTTGTTTGGTTAGTTCTGAACTAGATAGGATCTTAACAACTTGTGGACAAGGACAGCTCGAAAAATGATAAGATATACACGCAAGATCTCGTCGTTGGTCTTTACTAAGTTTGTGGTCGTAAGCGCGACTGTTGAGCTTGGAATGATCCTGGAATCCAGAACCTCATTCCTGGGTTGGCAAAAGTGTTATTAGGTTTTTCTATTTCGAATTTCTCAGTAGCAGCCTGAAATTTTGGATATGTGTCCAGTTTTTTTTTTACATTTTTTATTTGATAGGCTCGCGCTGATTTATGGCAAAAGTAAAAGAAAGTGATACAACCTCGGGGACTTTAAGTCAAGAATGAATATGTTACTTTTAGGCAAGCGTGCTTCACCGACGACCACATTATCACTTACCATCAGGTGTGTCAAGCACAAGCGTAAAGACAATAAATAAAGGTCTCACCTTATATTACAAGAGACTTTAAGAACTTTTAAAATGTGAGTGTATTAGCTACTGGATCATCTCTGCCTAACCCTTCGGCAGAGATGATCCAGTAGCTAGTAGTATAACAAATTCAGTAAATTCTGTTTGGTGAAAACATTGGCATGTGCTACTAGCATTTTTTTATTTCTTTTGGGCATGTCGGTTGGGACTGGTCATCTCTTAGCTGCCATGGTTTATTTTAATTGATTCTAATTTTATTTCTGAATTGTCTTTTTATATTTACTATGGACACTTTTAACTTTCTACATCGTTCTCACATAATGTGTAATCTCAACATGAATGATGTAACAAATGATTTGTAATAATTACCTAATTGAAAAAGAGTGTCCATGGAGTTTCTTGCCCGTTCTTCTCCATAGAGATCTACGCCTTGGAATGGGCATCTACGGTACTTTCACAGTTATTATGTCTTGTGACTGGGACTGTAGCACCATAATTTTGTAATATTTTATTTTGTCTTTTGACAATTCAAAAGTGCCTGTAACTGGCCTACTTGAAATAAAGTGCTTTGACTTTGACTTTGAATGTATAATCTATAGGCCAACCCAACTCGACACAATCGCGTTCATTCTGTCATCCATTGTGGCACTCATACAAATGTACATAAACTCAAAATCATAAGCACGAAATCCAAATGAACAAACTTAAGTAAACTATTCCTCCTGAAACAATCCTAACCATACCTCCTATATGCAAAAGAACTAAAAACTAACTACAGAACATTATTAATAATGAACTCCTGCTAAAACGGCGCAGATATTCATATTCTGCCTGACTCCAATTTCCATGATCACTACTACCAATATTCCCACACCGTATATATGAAATTTCATGAAATTCTCCAATTTCATATATTAATAGTTCTGTGAGAAACGTAGAAGTTCAGGCCACAAAATGTTTTAGTTCAAAATGAAGTTCCACTCACGTGCTCTAGGTAAATTAATTAAACTCCTGAAAGCGCTATACTCGGTATCTTCAAGTCTACTGATGAATTCAATAAAAAGTTTGGTAAGGATGCCTGGGGATGTAACTGGCGAGTTCGATTTGAGTTGCTTTTAGTTCCAAAATCTATATTTCGATACTAAATAATATTATTAATGCGAAAAACAAAAGCATCATATGTTTCATTTTGACTACTTTGATGCTTTGCGACTAAGCTGTAGCGCAGAAGGAGCAAAAGCTATTTCAGTAGAATATTTCGGGGCATCCTCTTTACACATTGCGAAATACAATCACGATATATTAATACTTGTTTCGTGTTCTTGTAGTAATATTTTCTGGGTACTGTTAGCTTGCGTCATTCCAAAGGCACTGGCCGTTTCACCTAGTTTATTGTGCCGTCTTCTACGGGGTCTGCCATAGTATTCTTTAGCTCAATGATATATCCAAGAGCATATTTACCTACTAATAAATGTTAGTGAATGTAAAAGATCGGTAGATATACCGCATTGCACACAGTCCAACTTTGTGCAAACATACGATCACTTTAAACTACAATCGATAGTTTGTTCGTTCGTTGCACAAGATTGCAACTTATTTATTTACCTTGGACATACCTTAGGGATTCTTTCTTGAACAACTGAAGATTGTTATAAATATTATGTTGAGTTCAGACAGGTACATATAGAATACATTGCAAATTCTTTCAGTGGCATGCATTTTGAGGGCTGCGCTTGAGAATGTTCGTGGTAATATTAATTCAGTTACTGAAGGAGTAAGTATTATGAGTTAATTTGGGGATAAATACATAGATTACGTATGACAGAAATGTATGAAACAAAAAGCCTAAGTTAGCAATAGCACTGAGCCTATGGAGTAAGGGCACGAGTATGGTGATGGTTTCCTGTCAAAACAAACAACAGTAGATGATAAAAATGTTAAGTTTTAAAACAAAAAAAATAATTTTAGTAACGTTAGTTAAGAAGAAATGTTCTTGAAAAGTCAAGTGTGTACTACGATTATTATGAAACAATTAGATGCGAATTTAACAAGATTAGTACTGGTGCAGCAGCCTCATTACGTAAGTGAATTCGGGAAGACAAAGGGTTTGACCCCATGAAGGAGTATGACACATACTCTTTAAATAATTAGACTTTTTCAAAAATTATTTAACTTTGGAATGAAAGCGATCAATAAGTTTTGGTGATATCTAATTATTTAAATAGTGAAGCTATGTATTGTTTGTAGATCTATCAACTCAAGCTACTAAATTTAGCAAATCATAACGACTTCACTAAAAACCGGTCAAGTGCGAATCGAACTCGTGCGTCGAGGGTTCCGTACCTACCCATTATACGGCCATAATAAAATTGGTATTATTTTTGATTCTAGGTCAACGGGAACTACCATATAGGTTTTCAACCCAAAACCTATAGCGTACTGCCGGTTGACCTAGAATTGTCAATTTTCGTTAAAAGCAAGGTCTTGCAGCACGAGTAAAAGTAAAATTCCGAAAAATAGAAAATGTTGAAAATTATGGTAAATTTTGGTACTTACAAGTTTTCGCGTAAATCTAAATTTGCCCCTATCTTTTTATGGTCTAATAGGGACTATTGACCTCAGTATCTGGTATAAATTTCAACTTGCTAGGTCCACCCGCACCCGTTCCTAAGAACATCGGTGGTGACACACGGACAGCCGGACATACGGACAAGAGAGTGATCTTATGAGTGTTCCTTTTTTACCTTTTGAGGCACGGAACTCTAAAAAACACCAGTCCCTATAGACTCTGGTTTCTCATACACAACAACTAGTTGCACAACCGCTAGCAATCGTAAGATCCACAATAAAGCTATATTGTTCGGAAAGCGAGAAAGTTGTACGTCGGAGCCAGCAAACGTTTTATCTTGGCTCTCAATTATTAATGCGTCCTTACATTAATATGCATGTGTGAATATCATTTAGAATCGTTATAATGTGGATGATTTATGTGATATGTTCACGTGCTTTTGTGATGTTTGTTTTTGACGAAAAACCGGAGAATGTGTAACCTACTTATAGTAATAGTTTAGTTTTGGTTGATATTATCAATGTCTGAGCACGTGAGATGATGAGACTGTGATAAAAATAACTTGCTTGAACCCGTGGTGGTGGCCATTCCCGTACTGTAGCGTCCATAAGCTACTGGAACGCGTCTAACTCATGGAACCACAAAACAATAGACGACAGCGCTTTATACCGCTAAAATATAACTCGACCAAGTGAGATTCAAATTCAAATTCAATTTATTGCATCCATAATGCACATCATCATCATCATCAGCCTATAGCAGTCCACTGCTGGACATAGGCCTCTCCAATTGCACGCCATTTGGTTCGATTTTCGGCAACTGTCATCCAGCTGCTACCAGCCACCCTGCGAAGGTCGTCGCTCCACCTAGCCTGAGGGCGTCCTACCTTAATAATAATGTACATACAGGTGGTAAATATAAGTTACAGAAACAATTATGGACCCTGTCGGGCACAGCAACGTTCTAGATACAAGCGGTGTCAAGGACAGAGGAATCATCATCTGCCTAGCCTTTTCCCAACTGTATTGGGGTCGGCTTCCAGTCTTACCGGATTCAGCTAAGTGCCAGTGTTTTACATGGAGCGACTGCCTATCTGACCTCCACAACCCAGTAACTGGGTAACACAGTACCCCTTGACAAGAGTGGTGTCAGATCTCAAGCTTCTGACTACCCGTAACGACTGTCAAAGATCTTCAAATGACAGCCGGGACCAACGGCTTAACGTGCTTTCCGAGGCACGGAGGATACTCGGTATGTTGAAATGGTCACCCATCCACGGACCGACCTCGTCAGGCTTTGCTTAACCTTGATGATCGACCCGTGCGGCTTAGTAGTAGTAGTTTATTTAGCCACGAGCTCCTCCTAGGACAGAGGAATAGCGCTCAATAATTACCTAATTTAATCATTTATTTGTTCTACCTTTCAGTTATCTTTTCCCTTTCTATCTGATTTTATTTGGTTTATATTTTCGTGGCGCAATGAATATTTTTTTTGCATGTCTTCCCGTGTGTTGTAAGACTGGGTATTTGTGGACTAGTTTACATAATTCTAATATATAAATATTAACTAAGGTATGGCTTTTATGTTTCTGAAAGCGAGGCTTGCAACTATATGTTTGTTCTGTATTAGTTATTTTTATCAGCTTTTTTTTGTAGTATCAATAGGGAGGGAGCGTCCGTGCTATTTCCCCATAATATTATATAATCGCATATTATGCGTAGTATGTCACTAGTGCGGTTTGTAGATTGGTAGTTTCTTTTATTTCTCGATTACTCGTTAGTTTCGTATGAGACGTATAATTTGAGTTGATTGAATTCTGGATTATTTGTTGTTGATTGAATTGTCGCTACGTAACTTAGTAAAGTACTTTATTTAAAAAAAAAAAAACTTCTGGTGACGAGGACTTAAGTAGTTAATTATTTCCAACAAAATTTCTTTCTTTCTTCACTGATGGAACACTATACTTGGTAACGCAAACCCAATAAGATATGGATTGGCCACGGGAGTGAAACCATGGGAAAAGTCACTTGAATTAAAAAGTTAATATCTAAGGATAAGTAATTTTTGGTGAATAATTAGCCCCACTAAATAATACGTCAACGTGCCAATTGCTTCGAATAAACCTTACACAAAATCCTCTTCTAAACGAAACCCTGAAGCAAAACAGTAAACAGCTTTAGATTCCACCGGACCATGCGACCCGTTCTGTGAATGACATACAACTATCCTCTCCTGCCCGTAATTCAAACTTACCCTGGTTTACCAAACGAAAGTTTGCGCTCGCAGTTGGTGGCAAGAGTCAAAACTGTAAAGTTTCAAGTGGAGTTCCTCTCAGGAGGATATTTCAATAGCCTTGTGTATCTGTTTCTTTGATGTTTGTTATACATCTTTCAATTGTTTCCTGATGCGTGTGTTGTTTTGAAGTTGGTTGTCAGTTTGTGGGTAGTTTTGTTCTGTATGCAGTTGTGCTATATTACCTTGATTGCGTATATGTGTCTGGCAATAATCGATTTTTCAAACACTTCCTGGCATCCGATAAAACTGAAACTTGCGTACTTATGTAATTTTGGAAACATTGAAATATTATGATACTATGAAGCCGGAAAGTGGCCATAGCAATTCCTCAACCATACAAGATGGCTACATCGTATTTGGTCTTATTGGATGTGTATTGACATTACGTAATTAAAAAAAAAAACAAAATGTATTAATTTTATTACTATTAATTATTATGCCAAGGTTCTTAAATTGAAGGCAGATTGCAGTATCTTCAGCGAGGTGACGAGTAAACCGTTTGATTGTGACTATGGTCGTTGAATATTTCCTGTCTTAGATATCTGTCAAATCTAAGCTATGGTATAAAAGGTAAAAAGCGTTTTATATATAACGGAGAACCGGGACCATTCAGATTTTTAGAAATCATGACGTCAGCAGAGCTGACGTCACCATCTCCACCGCAAGGCTCAGTCATTGCAAAAATGAATACACCCAATTTATTTACTTACGTTTTATTCTTATCACAATTAAGAAAGCCTCAAATCTAAATTAATAATACAAATCGTACTCACAAGATATTGTAATTAAACTTCAGCAGCCTTTACAAAATTTACTTTTCTTCTGGCTTCGCAGCGGCTCGTCCTTTTTTTTATTCCAATCAATGGCGTCGTCGTTGCGAAGTCATTACACTTATAATTATTTTACAAATTGCAGGTAACATTGATTAAAGCAACAAACTATGATTTGTTAATTCGTTTTACTATTTTTAGCACTCTATTTTACATTGAGTTAATTATTTATTGCTTAAAACACTTTAAACATTTTAATAGACACGCGCTATGTTTTTCCGCTTGACAAACAGTAGTTCAAAAAAAATCAACCAAAAACATTATTAAACTGACGCAAATCGCTTATTAATTAAGAAATGAATTAAGCAATAGATAACTTGTTTTTTAAACCTAAGTATTAATAAACCTTCAGTGAACCGCTGTTATAACACTAACTACGAGTCATAACACGGCTGTTTTAAATTGAAAAGTAGCAAACTGACTACAATAATCAAATCTCAACTAATTTAAACCTATCTAGTCATATTTAACTGTTAAGTTTTAACCTAAAGTTAATATTTTTATAGTTTAGGTTAGCCTTGCGTCGACACGGCCATTCTGCGAGACGGTGTGCGTGCCCTGCACCAGTCGCGGTTCTGAAATTGAAAATATTTTTTTTTTTCTGAGCTAGGTATCCATTCACAGGTATACTAGCTGACAACTTGTTTGTGATCGGAGCTGCTGTTGTTCCAAAATGATTTCTAAAGCTTATTTACCTTAGCATAATTATTTAGCTTAAACTTTTCAATGATAACCGATCCCAACAATCCAAGTTATCAGCCATTACTTTTATACCTTGTTATTCTTAAACATAAGGCTAAGTAGTCAGGTATTCCAAGTTATAGATATCGAAGTAAATATGGAAAGAATAAAGTTCATATGAGAGTTAATAAACTGGATTTGCTGTAAATAGGGAAGTGAGTGAAGATATTGAAGTGCTTGTAACGCTACACGGTTACTTACACATTTATTTAGATTTGTCAATGCAAATGCTCCACGCATGCATGCATGACTTTATTTCTCGTAGAGAGGGATGATGCTGTGGTGCTGGGCGGTCTTGTACGCCGTGGTCCACAGAGGTTCTAAAGGAAAAGGAAACTAGGGTGGTGCTGAGGCCTAGGCCTTATATTTATGACCATGGTCCTCAGAGGCTCTAGGAGAAAAGAAAATACAAATAAGGTTCTTACGTAGCTGTTTATACAGCTTGTTAGGGTTTGATGCTGTGGTGCTGAGCGGTCTCGTACGCCTTGGTCCACAGGGGCTCTAAAGGATTTGGGAAGGACGATGCTGTGGCCTAGGCTTTATTTTGACCGTGGTCCACAGTGGCTCTGAAAACTTATATTGCAACTTTGTTGATAAAAACTCACGGGATTGATGCTGCGGTGCTGAGCGGTCTTGTACGCCGTGGTCCACAGGGGTTCTAATGGATTGGGAAAGGACGATGCTGTGGCCTAGGCCTTATTATTTTGACCGTGGTCCACAGAGGCTCTGGAAAGAGTGCAGTAGGGAAGCGGGGAATAAGGATTGTACAGTCTTACTCTTTGTAGCTTTTTTTTTTTTTATGTTATCAGCCAGTCAACAAAGACAATGGCCAATAATGGATATCCTTACTGTTGTTGCTGTCTTATAAGTCATTCAAACTCAATAGCACAGTTGATATCAAGATAACAAGGCAGAAACTTACATAGTTAGTTTAACGGTCCAGCAGCTGGGCAGCTAGGGAGGTAGATGGCTGTGGCTCCTTCGACGGCGGCGTGCTGATGATCTGAGATGTAGTCTGTTGTAGTTTCTCATCGACCAAGTTTGTCGATGAGTCTTCAGCCAGCTGGAGGGCCACTTGTTGAGGGTCATCTTCGTTATTAGTCGACACGGTTTCCTGCTCGCCTGGTTGTGGTGCTCGGCGCAGCTGGTCGTGAGCCACCTTACGTGGACGCCCTCTGCCGGTCACACGTTTCACTATGTATCGGTCGTTGTCCAGGATTTTATATATCTCGTATGGCTCGCTGTATTTCAAGTCTAGAGACGTCTGGTTTCGGGGATTGTTCTTGACCAGTACGTAATCTCCTCGCTGAAACGGACGCATTTTCGCCTTACTCCTGTCAAATCTTTGCTTCTCATATTGTCCCGCAGCTGTCATTTTCTCCTGCACGTGTTGCTCAAGCAAGTCAAAATCTATGCATTCGTTATTAATATTTACCAACCTTAGTAGTTCTGGGGGTACATTGTGTTGGCGGCGGGTCAGTAGTGTAAGCGGTGCGACTCCCGTTACTCTATGTGGAGTGCAGTTAAATGCGAGCTGTAAAGCTTCTAGCGCCTGCTGCCATTCTTCAGTGTCGTAATTTTTTATCATGGTTAGTGCGTTTTTCAAAGTGCCCATAATGCGTTCGACCTGTCCGTTTGCTCGGCTTACTCCTGGCGCAATAGAATGTATGTCAATTCCGAAACGGTCTGAGTAGACTTTGAATTCACCAAGAAACTCTCGACCTCCATCCACCACGACTTGCACTGGGGTTCCGAATAGATGCACGACACGTTTCAAAGCTGCAAGACTGCTGCTTGTGCTTTTGTCATTAGAGTAGCTAAGCAGGATGTATTTGGTGTATGCGTCAATCGTAACAATTACATACTCATCTCGTCCCTCAGCACTTCTTGTACCCAGCTTGCCAGTAATATCCATATGGATGACCTGGAACGCTGCAGTGGGCTTCTGAATCGGATGAAGCTGGGCTTGGATAGCGCCCGAAGGCCCTTTCGAGGTCTTACATACAACACAATTGTCCACAAACCTCCTGACGATTGTATTCATTTTGTGGAACCAATACGTTTCCCTCAGCTTCTGTAAGGTTTTCTCCCATCCGGGGTGTTGCAGAGCGACATGGAATGAGTTTATCAGGCTCCACTGAAATGACCTAGGGACTACAATTGGTTTATGTATACCGAGTATAGAATCCGTGAGAGTCTTCTTAAGCACTCCTTCTTCCAGGACGTAGCCTTCAGCCGGACTATTGCCACTCATGGTGTCTATAAGCGGGCGCAACACGTCGTCGCGGCGCTGCTCGATCTGCAGCCACTCAGTGTCTCTCGTCATTAAGTTGACAGACATTTCAGTGTAGGGATTCCTACTGAAAAAATCCGCGTGCTGTAACCGCTCACCTTTTCTATACTCGACCTCGAACTCGTAATTCTGCAGGAAGGCCCACCACCTATGTATTCGAGGAAGGAGATCCTTTTTGTTCTTGGACGCTTTCAAGGCGTTACAGTCTGTTATTACCTTGAATTTTCGGCCGTATAAGTAATGCCGAAAATGCTTGACTGCCCTTACTACCGCCAGGGTTTCGAGCTCGTACGAGTGGTAGCGGCTCTCAGCGTCGGTGGTGCGCTGGCTCATGTACGCGACTGGATGCTGGCGACCGCCGACGGTCTGCACGAGTACCGCCCCGTAGCCGATGCTGCTGGCGTCCGTGTAGAGCTCGATTGGTGCGTCTTCCTGAAAAAGCATAAGGGTAGGCGCAGTAGACAGGTGTTGTATGATATGGTTGCGAGCCTCATCATGCCTTTCATTCCATTCCCACTTCGTATCGTTCTTGGTCAGTTCATAGAGTGGAACCATCACACGCGAGAAATTGGGAATGAAACGTCTGAAGTATCCAGCCAATCCGTTAAACTGCCTAATTTGTTTGACAGTTTTCGGGATTGGTGCCTTCGTTAAAGCCTCCACCTTTCTTGGACTAGGGCTGACTTGTCCGTCTGCAATGATATTACCCAAATACTCGATGGAGCGTTTAAAGAAGGCAGTTTTATCGACATTGATCGAAAAACCGGCATTTTGGAGGGCAATCAATATGCGTTCGATATGGGCTAGGCCCTCAGCAAATACCCTACATTTTGACAAAATGTCATCAACGTATACCTGGCAAACCTGGTCTACTGAGCTCAAGAGGTGAGCTAGGGCCCTATTTATGCAACGCTGATAGACTGACACCGCGTTACTGAGTCCGAAGGGCATGGTCAAATATTCGTATAGACCGTCCGGCGTAACAAAGGCTGTTTTCTCAATTGAGCCATCTGAAATCGGTATTTGGTGGAATCCAGCTGCCATGTCTATTGTCGAAAAATAATAACCCCCCGCTAGTTGATCTAGTTGATCTGAAATGATCGGTAACGGATAGTGGTCTCTCAGAGTGTTTCTGTTTAGTTCGCGGTAGTCCACGCACATGCGGTCTTTTCCATTCTTCTTTTTTACTAATATTATTGGGCTCGAAAAAGGTGATTTACTTTCGCGGATAATTTCATGCTCGAGTAATTCATTGACTATTTCCCGTACTTTTTCGCGTTCAACTGGGCTCAATCGGTAAGGCCTGCGTTCGACACACTTGCTATCATCTTTTAAGCGTATTTCGAGCTCACCGGTATTGACGCGTGAGCGAGGGTAACCGTGAATAAACAAGTGTTCGAACTTGTTCAACAATATTTTCAATTCGTTGATTTGATCGTCATCAGTCAAGTCACAATTTAGGTTATCAAACTTTTCACTTTGAGATCGCACGTGGTAAACAACTGGTTGATGAACCAAAGTTACACCCCGAGAGTTCACCACGACGCTTAAGTTGTTTTTTTCTACAAGATTCATACCTATCAGAATGTCTGAGCACACTTCGTAGTCCGGCACCACGTGAAATTCGAGTTCTATCCGTAAACTATCGATTACACAAATTGTTGTCAATGTCGAAAGAGATATTACCGTAAATTGACCTAATCCCTTCAAATAACTTACTCGGTCAACTCGTTGCCCGGGTAGTTTAGCAGCGACAGACTCGCGTATTACAGAACATTCGGCTCCACTGTCAAAAATTGCGAGTATGTTTAAGTTCCCAGCTACCACTTGCATCAAGTTCAATTTAGATGTACCTACATAGTTCACGTTGGAAACCACTGCGCTTTGTCGCTTATAACACGTTTCGTAAGTATGACCTATCCTTGAACAGAACGTGCACATAGGTTTACCTATATTTTGAGGCGAGGTTTTATCATGTTGACGCGGTTGAGAATTGCCGTTTGTGTCACGGTAACGACAGTCACGTGCATCATGACCGGGCTTTTTGCAGATTTGACAAAACAACGACGGCTTATCAAAACGTGGTCGCTTAGCGGGACCCGGATGTGCACCTGATGTACCCGACTGAGGGCGCTTAATGCTACGTATAGAAGATGCAACCGAAATAAGTTCGGGTACTGATTTGGCCCTGGTATTCAACAGTTCGATTCTCAACCTCTCGTCGCCAATGCAACCGATAACCGCCTCAACTGCGTCATCATTTGATAACTTATCCTTAGTAATACGTCTCCATAATACCCAAGCTTGTGACAAGAACTGCGCGATATCTTTGGAATTATCATAATTATGTTCCCTAAAGCGCACAATATCCCGGGAGTACCTATTCTCCGGTTCAAAAGTCGTTATCAGAACATCACGCAATTCTTGCCACGTCGTGGTAGACACAAGCCAATTGTCGACCCATAACCTCGCGCGACCTTTGAGCAAACTACCAACTTTCATTCTAACTTCATAATCGCTCAGATCATAAGTTTCCATGGCTGTGGTCACATGTTGACACCACTCTCTAACCCCAATATTGGCGTCCGGGTCGTATGACGGCAAAAACACTTCATTTATTTTGACTTTAGGCGTATCTGGTTGTGTCGTCATGCGATCGGACATGTGCTTCATCATTTGCAACATCTGAGTGAAAAACTCCGTCGGTACCCCATTAACAGAAGCGTTTTCATTATTCAAGCCAGATGGACCGGCAGAAGTGGGGTTCAATCCCACTTCTGATAACGGAGAACCGGGACCATTCAGATTTTTAGAAATCATGACGTCAGCAGAGCTGACGTCACCATCTCCACCGCAAGGCTCAGTCATTGCAAAAATGAATACACCCAATTTATTTACTTACGTTTTATTCTTATCACAATTAAGAAAGCCTCAAATCTAAATTAATAATACAAATCGTACTCACAAGATATTGTAATTAAACTTCAGCAGCCTTTACAAAATTTACTTTTCTTCTGGCTTCGCAGCGGCTCGTCCTTTTTTTTATTCCAATCAATGGCGTCGTCGTTGCGAAGTCATTACACTTATAATTATTTTACAAATTGCAGGTAACATTGATTAAAGCAACAAACTATGATTTGTTAATTCGTTTTACTATTTTTAGCACTCTATTTTACATTGAGTTAATTATTTATTGCTTAAAACACTTTAAACATTTTAATAGACACGCGCTATGTTTTTCCGCTTGACAAACAGTAGTTCAAAAAAAATCAACCAAAAACATTATTAAACTGACGCAAATCGCTTATTAATTAAGAAATGAATTAAGCAATAGATAACTTGTTTTTTAAACCTAAGTATTAATAAACCTTCAGTGAACCGCTGTTATAACACTAACTACGAGTCATAACACGGCTGTTTTAAATTGAAAAGTAGCAAACTGACTACAATAATCAAATCTCAACTAATTTAAACCTATCTAGTCATATTTAACTGTTAAGTTTTAACCTAAAGTTAATATTTTTATAGTTTAGGTTAGCCTTGCGTCGACATATATTTGAGGCAACCTGTGGAAGTAGTAGTACTGATCCCAATACGAAAATTATTTTCACTGATAGAAAGTTAGTCTATCGCAAATTCCCATGGGATACTTTTAAGATGGGATTAAGTTAGAAAATGCATATTGCAATGGAAAATGTTTATGATCCGGTGGAAAATGTTCATCTTCCAGTGAAAACTGTTCATGGTCCAGAGGAAAATGTTCATGTTCCAGTGGAAAATGTTCATGTTCCAGTGGAAAATGTTGATGTTCCAGTAGAAAATGTTTATGTTCCAGTGGAAAATGTTCTTGTTCCAGTGACAAATGTTCCAAGTTTCAAGGGAAATGCAGGATCGCTATAAGATGAACCACGAGCACGATACCGTTTTTTTTTTAACGCTATATTGAAAAACAATCATTTTCACGATAATAAAAAGCAAATTAGCCCTAATAATCATTTTTTTATACACTACAGGCTCGCTTGACCACTATCTCACCTGATGGTAAGCGATGATGTGGTCGACGATGAATCACGCTTGCCTAGGGAAAACCTATTCACTCTTGACTTAAAGACCCCTAGATTGTAGCTGTCGGGCAACACAGACTCCGGCAGGGAATTCCACTCCTTAGCTGAACGCAGAATAAAAGTGTTTCCAAAACGTTTTGTGTTTATCCTTTAGATACTTCTGGTAATACCAAACAACGCGTAGGCGGCAACATTTTGCAGGTACCAAACCACAGTTTAATCTCACCCAAGCACCGAGGGATTAGTACTGTAATCGAATATTTAAACAACTTGGGTAGGGACACTTAATAAATGAGATGCTGCGATAAATTATTTATTTATACTACACTAACTTTTGCTATAGGTTTTGCTCGCGTTACAGTTGAAAATTGTACCACGGGCATCAAGATCCAGGACATGGTCGACCTGTGTGCCAAGTCTCATCCAAATTCAGCCGTTGAGGCGTGATATCCAAACATACAAATTTCACATAATGTTAATTGTTTCTGCACTGGAAACGTAACAACGGGGGTGTACTATGCCAAATCGAATGCCAAATAATCGAATATCAATTGATCGACCACTATAATCGAAAGGTTAATAAATCGAACATTCAACATATTGTACACTCATATCAAGGTCGGAGACTTTACACTCGAAGTTGTGGGTGACTATGTCTACCTGGGACAAACGATCCAGTTGGGTAGGGCCAACTTCGAGAAAGAGGTCAACCGTCGAATCCGACTCGGCTGGGCAGCGTTCGGGAAGTTGCGCGGTATCTTCTCGTCCAACTTACCACAGTGTGTCAAGACGAAAGTTTATGACCAGTGTATGTTGCCAGTGATGACATATGGCTCTGAGACGTGGTCGCTTACAATGGGCCTTATCAAAAAGCTTACAGTTACTCAAAGGGCAATGGAGAGGGCTATGCTCGGAGTTTCCTTGCGTGATCGAATCAGAAATGTAGAGATCCGCAAGAGAACCAGGCTTACCGACATAGCCCGAAGAATTGCCAAACTTAAGTGGCAGTGGGCAGGGCACATTGCTCGCAGAACGGATGGCCGATGGGGCAGAAAGGTTCTGGAGTGGCGACCGCGAACCGGAAGACGCTGCGTTGGAAGGCCTCCCACTAGGTGGACCGATGACCTGGTGAAGGTTGCGGGGATCCTCTGGTTGCGAGACGCACGGGACCGGTCAATGTGGCGACGCTTGGGGGAGGCCTATGTCCAGCAGTGGACGTCTTTCGGCTGATATGATGATGATGACACTCAATACATCGAGTGTTCAAAATATCAAATGTTTATTTGTACGAGCGTTCAACGCATCGTATATTTATTCTATAGAAATATCAAAATACTGAATAACTTAGAATACATACTTCAGGAGCCCTTATAAGCCCTCAAATAAGTAGTTTGACATTTGCATGTGTCAATTTTGTCTCAGATATAAAAAACAGACTTTAGTAGTGGATTACAAGTGAATTTTGTGAAAAATAGCTGTAGGACGCCGGGATAAAAAACATCCTTCGTTCTAATCCCTAGATATAATAAATACTAGCAAATACATAATTTCTACATATTTTGCTAGCGGGTACGTCTGCGAGGACGTACCACCGTGGTTAAAGGCCTAGTCTGCGCTTACTGAATACTTAGCTGAATCCGTTAAAGACTGGAAGCCGACCCCAATATAGTTGGGAAAAGGCTAGGCAGATGATGATGATGATGAATAGGCTCGCGCTTGACCACTATCTCACCTGATGGTAAGCGATGATGTGGTCGACGGTAAAACACGCTTGCCTAGATATAACCTATTCACTCTTAACTTACAGACACTAAAAAAATAAATAAATTAAAAATTTATTCAGGAAAATCACAACACACAATTTGTTCTAATAATAAAAGCGTAAGATATCCCATACCAGACTTTCCTATTAATATTTTATAAGATAGATAGATTGTAGTCTTCGGGAAACACAGACGGGATAATGTTGGGCCTACTGATTATGTGTATGCTTTATGAAGAGTTGGCTGAACTATTTTAGGCTGTGGTGTTGTGGATTTGTAAAGAATTTTTGTTTAACCAGGTTTTTAACGGTTGATCTTTTTGTATTTTTTTGCCTCGTCAAGCTATTCGTTGCAAGTGACTACTGGCCTTGAGGTCCCGAGTTCTTAGTAGCAGCCTAGAGCCTGAGTTAATGACCTGTTGATGGCAAAATAGTATGTAGTATTCATCCCTAATTCATTGAATTCCATATAATGGGGATCGAAAATATGGGTAAATTTCATACCTCTGCATACCTCTATGGCGAATACAGCTGGTATCATATTGCTTGCTCACTTTTTTCCGCATCTTTACTCCCAACGGAACGCCCGTACCTCAAGATGATTGTGCATTTTTCGCGATTAAAGAAGCCTATGGAACTCTATCGCTATCTATCAGTGAAAAAAATTCACTATAGCATCAGTACTTCCAAGTTTCGATTACATTTAGTTAACGACGCATACCATTAACCATTCTTGTAACCAAATCCTAACAAGAAAACCACCACACACACGCGCAGCAACTCCCCAGCTAATCTACCACACATACGCACACTACACACTTCGACGTAACCTATCCATCCAATGACTGATGACACGTTCATCTTGGACCGCAGTCGTAAACAGCGCTGAGTGTGACGTCACTGACGTCTCAATGATGCGTCTCCGAGTAAATCACGGAGATTGATGGACTCACACCCGTGACTGATAGATGTTGGGGAGACGTTATTATTATCGACAGTGGATACTTGCTTGGGGAGAAACTGGCTTAAAAGACAAGATAAATGCTTGAGTGTAAATTCAAAAAATTAATACTCGTATTAATAGCTTCTGCCAGTGGGTTCGAATATGTGGAATTCGTAAATATTCCCATAGGAACGTTCTCCAATCCAATCCAATCCGTCTATAGAAAGAAAAAGAAAGAAAGAAAACATTTATTGCCACTAAGAAAATATGTTACAGCATAAACAAAACACAAGATAGTTTCAAGGCCCAGTATTTTCAATATGGCAAATGGAGCGGGCTCAGCCGATGCCGACCAGTGCGCAGAATGGATACTACGCAGGTCGACGCTGATTTTCAGCCCACCCCCTTTCTTACAGCACTTATCATAATAAATCACATAATAAACATCCAGACCCACCCCTAATAAATACTAAATTATACATACCCACAATTATAACAACATATACAATAATCTATTACATCAATTAAATTCCAATTAATTAAAATACCAAAAATAATAATCCATTAAAAGTACAAAAAATAATAATTCATTAAATAATAATTCATTAAAAATACCAAAAAATAAATAATCCATTAAAAATACCAAAAATGTTGATTCATTAAAAAAATACCAAAAATAATAAATTTATTAAAATTAATTACGCATACTATTACGATCAAATATTAAATACAGAATATCGTTTGTAGCCCTGCCGAATGAGACATAGTGTATGTTAGGACAGAGATAGCAGTACCTTAAGCATTTGAGATTTGCTTGCGAAGTATTACTATATATCTATCCGTGTGTGTACCACGTTTCATCCAAATTCGATCAGCTGCTAAAACGTGAAAAGGAAATAAACAGACATAGTTGCTATCGCATTAATAATATTAATATGGATAGTATTGATGTAAGTATGGATAGGAGGAGGACTCGATAATCCTTAAATCCGGTAACCTGCTCTATTTCCGAGAGGGTTACCGGCAGTCCCAGGGTGGTGTCGGGTTTATCGTCCACAAGTCCCTTGTGAACAATGTAGTAAAGATCGAGAGTGTGTCGACCAGGGTGGCGTACCATATTTATTTATTTCTCACCACAATAAACATTACAGACATTGTTACACTAACGGAACATGATATATTTTAGTTTACTGTGGTAGACTGGTGCCTAAGCTAGGCTTTAAGGGCCTGTGTTTCAGGTCACCAGGTCACCACCCTCTAGCAGTTAGATACATTTCATAGTAATAAAAAATGGATTGATTTAACAATTTCAATTAGAGGTTTCGTTTTAAGAACTTTTAAAAGTCTGCAGTTCAAATTTGGGTGTTCAAAAAAGAAAATATGGGAGTACAAAAATTTAAATTAAAGTAAAGATTGTGGTTTGGTGCAGTGTTAGTATTGTTAGTAAAACATTTTTTTGAGAGCGTGAGTAAGTGGATGTATTTGGTGTGTGTGTATGTATATGTCTGAGAGTGCGTGTGTGGGTGAGAATTTATAAGATAGCATTCGGTATACATTAAGTCACGGTGGTAAGTAGTTTTTCGGTGTCATCATAGTTGAGTCCCAGTAGCCACAAGATAAGCTTCCTTTTGCATTGTTCCTTATTGAGGTTGAATATGGGTTGAATTGTATTGATTTTGTTGTACAGAATATACTTAGAATATCCGCAAGATATTCGCTGAACCTCACATAGATCTACGCCCCGACCTCGGCACATCCCGACGACGAGGCAGAGACTATATTGTATGAGGATATCTCTAGAGCCATGCATGGTTTCAAAACTCACTTCACCGTTGTCATGGAGGACTTCAACGCGAAACTGGTCAAACGAGACGAGGATGAGCTGCAAGTGAGGCAATTTGGAGTTGGACGCCGGAACCACCGGGGTCACCTACTGGCCAGTTTTATGGAGAAGGAGGGCCTCTACATGATGAACTCCTTCTTCAGAAAGCGTGAGCACAGGAAGTGGACCTGGCAAACCCCGATGGTGCAACTAAAAACGAGATCGACTTCATCATGTCAACCAAGAAGCAAATGTTCAATCCGACTCGGCTGGGCAGCGTTCGGGAAGTTGCGCGGTGTCTTCTCGTCCAACTTACCACAGTGTCTCAAAACGAAAGTCCATGACCAGTGCGTGTTGCCAGTGATGACATATGGCTCTAAGACGTGGTCGCTTACAATGGGCCTTATCAGAAAGCTTACAGTCACTCAATGGGCAATGGAGAGGGCTATGCTCGGAGTTTCCTTGATCAAATCAGAAATGAAGAGATCCGCAAGAGAACCAGGGTTACCGACATAGAATTGGCAAACTTAAGTGGCAGTAGGCAGGGCACATTGCTCGATGAATGGATGGCCGATGGGGCAGAAAGGTTCTGGAGTGGCGACTGCGAACCGGAAGACGTTGCGTTGGCAGGCCTCCCACCAGGTAGACCGATGACCTGGTGAAGATTTTGGGGATCCACTGTTTACGAGACGCTCGGGACCGGTCAATGTGGCGACGCTTTGGGGAGGCCTATTTCCAGCAGTGGAAGTCTTTTGGCTGATATAATGATGATGATGATGAAGTATGGATAAATTCTGATACGATCGTGAAAATTCTGTTAATGATAGACATATATTATGTACTTTGTTGCTGATTGTCTTAGTATTTTTAAGCCAGAAAATGTACGGTTCCTGTGGAATAGGGTACTAGGTATATCCAATAACTGACCGATTTTGTAATGAAGTGATCATTATTCAGCGTGTATTGACACTCAAATGACAGCTTTTTTAAATTTTTATTTAATTAAATAATGCCGTATATGAGGGCAAAAGATACCATACCGTATAAACAACATTCGGATCAAAAATATTGAGATATCCACTAACGAGGTGTCAAGTAAATATTTCTTCAGCTTGCAGATAGTCGGAAGTTAATAAAAGCTTTAAGAGCTGACTAATTGATCGAACCGAGGACCTTCTTGGTACGGTCCCAATGCTTCGTCATGATGCGGGGTAGGGTTGATGAAAGACGATATTTTTTACTTAAAAGTTTTCTTGAAATAAACATATCTATACTAATATAATACTAATTATCTATACTAATATCGTAAAGAGGAAAGATTTTTTGTTTGTTTGTTTGTTTGTTTGTACCGAATAGGCTCCGAAACTACTGGATTGATTTAAAAAAAAATTTCACCAATAGAATTTGTTTAAGAACTTTATTATTCCTCATTAAGAATTAAGTATAATTCACTTACTGAGAAACTAAATTTACATAGAACGTTTAATGTTTATGAGCGCACAAAAAACGACGCGACAAGTAATTATATAATAATAAATAAGTGGGTAGTGATAAAAAAAAAGGTAAATATCAACTAATCACCAACCGAGCAAACACGGATCCAAAGTAAAAGTGGATGTATTACTAGATGTGGCATACATGGCGTACTGACTAATAGTGATCTTTTTTATGTTATATTTATTTATTTTTTGTTATTGACACATTATATATGATTTAAGTTTATTTTTAAAAGAAGGCATACTTTTCGCTTCTTTTATTTCCATAGGTATTTTATTGTACATGTTAACTAATAAGAAATATTGAATTTGAAGGTGTTAACCTTCAAATTCAATATTTCTTTGCCCGTAATTAACTGTTCTGGGAGGACGTGTTACTAAGTAATTGGAGTTGCGTAGTTTAATTGTTTTGGACTTGATGTTTTTTTGTGAAACTTAGTGTTGTGTGAATATCTTTATGTAATATTTTGAGTATTAATATACATGTATAATACATATATGTTTGGGAAATGTTCATTATTTTTGTATCTTCATATATTTTCTGAGTTGACGTTCGAAATTTGTAATTAAATAATATTTTGATTAATCTATTTTGTGCTGTTTGTAATATTTCTAGATTAGATTTAGCCCCAGATTTCTATTAGGTAGTCTATATGTGGTTTAACTAAAGAATTATAAATTATGTATCGAACTTTCCGAGGAAGACATTTGTTTATATTGTGAAGAGCTCCTGTAAGTGATAAGAGTTTACATCTGATTTTCTCTATGTGAGGCTTCCAACTCAGGTAGCTGTCCAAAATTATACCTAAATATTTCTCTGTAGTTTTCCTTTTGATTAATTGATCATTTATTTTAAGCTGTATATTATCGCTTATTTTTTTATTTTTTTTTTATATAAAGCTACATTATTCATGAGTGACATAGGTTATTTTTAATCCCGGGTCCTGTGGGGTGGCCCACGGGAGCGAAGCCGCGGGGAATAGCTAGTCTTATATACTAATTGACCGATTGGGCCAAAGAGTTCTGAAAGGACCCTCTACCGGAAAAATAAATGTTGGTAGTCTTCCTACTAAGTGTTCCGATGACCTAGTGATAGTGTCGGGAATCCGACGGATACGAGAATCTAACGGTTTGCCGATTGTGGCGGCACTTAGGGAAGCTTGGACGTAAAGGCTGTGCCGGTTTCCCAGTCCTCCTCCATAAAGACGATGCGGGTGTGCCCCTGGGTTATTTTAGTGGATATACCGGTTCTTCCCGGGGAGTCCCACATAGCCCCCCATTTCCCCAATGGGTGGGTATACGTAATGCATTTTTTTCCCAGCGTGATCAAAACAAAAAAAAAAGGGTGGCCTACGTCCAACAGTGAATTTCTTTCGACGGAAATGATGATATGAAACCTATCCCTCAAATAGATAAGCCTCCATATTCTTTCTAACGGTCACGAATCTAGGCTTTGCAATTTTGTAAATAAATAAATAAAATAAAAAAACCTTTTATTTCCATATCCTATTATTGTACATTTTAAATGTTGTTAATGTTTATTAGTAATTTGCTTATTAACTAATTGTTAGTATACCCCTATGTGGGTGAAGGTCTCTTCCATTTTCTTCTACGACTCTCTCTCTTGGCCCAGGATCAACCACCAGTCTTTTCGTGCTCTCTCGGTTATGTCATCAGCCACGTCTATTAGGCCTGCCCACCTTCCTCTTACAGCGCTTTGCAATGTTATAGGGAAGCGTAATTGTCAGGCTATTAAAACCACAGTTCAAACACACGCATAAAACCCGAAGACAACCGACGATCCATCAAACCATTCAATTTGAACTAAACTTCTTTTACCAGTAACAACGGGATGTATTTTTCTTGGCACAATGCACTTACAAGCGAGTGCTTTCTTTGTTTCTTTTTCCAATTGGGTTCTATTGACGGGAACCGTTTTATTGGGCTGCTCTGTCGATATATTAGAAAGGGAGTAAAGTTTTGAAATGCTGAAATGAGAATTTTTGTAGTTAAACTTCCTTAGCGGCGATTCGATAATTGGAACGAGAATTGAGAGTGAAATTTCAGGAAGGCTACATTTAGGCACATTTCGTTACATGAGAGAGATTAAAGAATAACTCTTTCCTGCTCCCACACTATGTCTCTCTTATTCTTTCGCCTTATTTATAAAAATCTCTGAGCTATTTTGCAGGTTACCTAAGAAATCGCTAAACGTCAGTGTCGAGACTTTTATATATTGGAGTGTTAATGTTTAAGAAGTTTCACTTCTATCACGTGTACACGGTACACGCAAGGCACATGTATATTTTTTTTTGGTTAGGTTTATAGTAGTGTTTATATTACAATGTCTGGCAAACTAAACCCCGATTTCCGAAATGAAATGATTGAGAAAATTAAATGACGTGCAAGTCAAGTGATTCGAAAGTTTATTCCACCAATCACAGCTAGCTAAAAGTAATTTTAGAAGCCTCAGAGATATTCTAGGTTATCAAAATCTTAGATCCATTCATTTACTGGGTTCCGTACCATCATCGCAAAAAACGACAAAAAAAACACGTTTGTTGTATGGGAGCCCACTTAAATATTTATTTTATTCTGTTTTTAGTATGTTTTGTTATAGCGGCAACAGAAATACATCATCTGTGAAAATTTCGAATATCTAGCTATCACGGTTCATGAGATACAGCCTGGTGACAGACGGAGCGCGGAGTCTTAGTAATAGTCCCGTTTTTACCCTTTGGGTACGGAACCCTAAAAAGGTGAGAGCTAAAGAAGAATTTTAGTTTTTTTATTATGGGGTTGAATAGAAAAAGAATGTTTGTACACGGATGTTTGACATTTTTGCCAATGGGAAATTCCATCAGGCACATCACTTGTATAGTTCTCACCAAACTTCTGGACCACCCTGAAGTTGGTTTGCCGATGCGCAAGGCACAAAACGGTGCTGTGTTTGTATGAGACTTACTACTGCGCAGCCATTGTAGCCAACTTCAGGGTGGCCTAGAAGTTTGGCGGGAACTATACTAAATGTTTCTGATACACGATAACACCTACATATGTCCGGCGAAAATGTCAAAAGGCTTAGTCTACTATACTCCATTTGCATATAATTAGACGTTTAAATTAGCCCATTTTACAGCCCGTTCAAACGATTTTGACTTCTATTGCGTTGGTGTTACGACAAATAGTAGCTGTAGTAAACTGTTGGTTTTGGTAACAGTTTTATGCTTTTTATGTCATCCTTATGTTTACGGTATAGAAATCATAATCGGTTGAACGGACTGTAAAAAGATTTGGAAACATGTCTAATGTTATTTTAAATGGAGTTTAGAAGACCTCAATATTATGATGCACGGCCAGACCAACATGTTTGAACCTCCATCCATGTCATGTAACAAAGGTAAGTGATGATGAAAATAAAGAAACGCTGTTTTACTATTTTAACACAATAGTACATTGTGATACAAGGGTGGAAAGTAGGTTATTGCAAACGAGCTGTCATTAACAAGCCCGAGCCGAAGGCGAGGGTTTTTAATGACACGAGTTTGCAATAACCTACACACCCGTGTATCACACGACGTTTTTCAATACAGTTGTGAGAAACAGTAAAAACAAATCAAAGAATTAGATTTGTTTATTCACATAAAATAAAATTTTCAATATGGCGCGTTTTTGCAACAGGACATATTTTTTTACAAAGAAAACAGCCTATACAGCCTATTCGTTTTTTGACAAACGTTGATGTGAAAATAATTAACTTAAAACTGGTTATTAAATATACTAAACAACTACTCGTATTTAAAAAAAAAAAGAGAATTCAATGCTAAAACGTACGGCATCATTAATTTTTCCTCGTATAAAAACGTATCCCATTTTATTCTATGTATGAAAACTCCTTGCTACTATACTTTTTTAAATTGATTTATGGCGCGTTTTTGCAACCGGACATTTTTTTTTTCAACGAATACAGCCTATTCGATTTTTGACAAATGTTGATGTGAAAATAATTAAATTAAAACTGGTAATTAAATATATTAAACAACCATTTAAAAGACTTTTGAGAATTCAATAATATAATTCAACGTACGGAATCATTCATTTTTCCTCGTAGAAAATCTATCCCATTTTATTCTATGTTTGAAAACTCCTTGCTACTAAACTTTTTTAAATTGACTTATAAATTTAAAACTAAACTGCAAACATAATGATCGAGCTCGTAAACAAAAGATGCCTATGCGTAAGATTTAACTTTCGAATCATAATTATAGCCTCTGAAAGTACGCCATGTTTAACAACTGTATTGAAAAAAAATGTTCACATTTTGTAATACTGGCAGCCCTAGAACCCAACACTTTATCCATATTGAGGAGGTCGTAACAGGCCCGTTCCGCTCATCAATCGAGTCGGTTGTAATTGTCGACTTTCGACCAATGCATTTCACCTCGCCCGCCGTGCTGCGAGACTACGAGTATTTGTATCGCTCAGTTGAACCCTAATTATTTGCACCGCAACTCGCAGTGATGTTGCTTCGATTTTTGAGAAGAGTCTTTGGAAAATAGACTGGGAAAGAATTCTGATTTTTTTATAGACGACATTGCGCGTGACAAAAAGGTGTCTAATAAAGTTTAGCATCCTTCATAATCATGATCTTTCTGCCCTAAAGTTAATAAGTTAATTCAGGGTCGGACAAGCATGATTTCCATTTTTTTTTTGGGACAATCCCATCGCACTATTTCCAAACCACTGCAACTCCTGAAAGCCAGAATCAACAGTGGCGACCACCAGAAAAGCGCCGAGGCAATGAAGCTCGACGAAGTTCCGGAGAAAGAATTTAACTGTCTTGGATCCCGCAACGAAATTAATCAGAAAAGAATAACGGTGGAGTAGGAAAAAATAATATAAATTTCCAATTCCGTCCATATCAAGCAGGAGAAAGAACAAACAAGGTCAATAGGCACAAAGGGTCGCTTAATGATTTCCGTATATCTCTCATCATTTCAGCCGAAGGATGTCCACTGTTGGATATAGGCCTCCCCCAAGTGTCCATCCAGCAGATTCCCGCAGCCCTGACAAGGTCATCGCTGCACCTAAAGAGAGGCCTTCCAACGCTACGTCTTTCGGTACGTGGTCGCCACTCCAGAACTCTTCGGTGCCATCGACCACCCATTCTGCGAGCAATGTGCCCTGCCCAATGCCACTTATAGCCTAGCATGCATTGCGATTTTTTGCCGCGCGGCTTTTTCAAATTCATTCACACACACTTCTAAGTTTATCTTGGACATCAAAGGCAACGGTGAAGGAAAACATCGTGAGGAAATCTGGACTCATATAGTTAATGTAAGTCTGAAATGACCAAGTCAGAGGTCTATGGGGTTCCCATAGGCAGCTCAATTAAATCTTACTCCAGAGGTTGCTTCATTCTCACACGAAAAGAACAAGAGTGCGTGTTAAGCCTCAAGTATGGCAATCCTTCGGGCTACAGGTAACCAACCAGGGTTACTTGCGGATGTCTATATTTTTGATTCGATCACGTAAGGTAACTCCAAGCATAGCCCTCTCTATTGTCCTTTGGGTAATATAATCACTCACAATGCCATATGTCAACACAGGCAACAGACACTGTTAATAAACTTGCGTCTTGAGGAACTGTGGCAAGTTGGAGGAGAAGATACCGCATGTCTCGTGATGGATCACTTCCTTTTCGAAGGAGGGAGGCCCGTGTCCGCAGCAGTAGACTATTATGGGCTGGTTATGGTACATGCTTACATGAACTCACGCCTTTTTCCCATGGGGGTAGGCAGAAACTACAGAACGCCACCTGCTACGATCCTTACATACTTCTTTTCTTTTCTTCTTTTGCTGATTATTATGTATGTACGTAATGTCACATGTCTTCGAATTTTTGGTTCTAGGACATGCCGGTTTCCTCACGATGTTTTCCTTCACCGTTTTGAGAGCAGTGGTGATGAAATAATTTACACAAAGTAAAGCGCCTGCCTGGGCTCGAACCCACGACCTACAACTTGTAAGTCGCGGCCGATACCACTGGGCCACCACTGCTAAAAAAGACGGTTAAGAGGTTATTAGTTAATTCAATTACACCTTGTAAGTCCCATGTTTTGGCAAAAATCCTGGCAAATTTACCTGGCAGACAGCAAAACAATATAATGTTATTGTAACTGTGAACAAAGACATAATTACTCAATCACATCCACACAAAAGACTCCCTAGTAACAACAAAAGCATTTGTCTGATATTTGAAGACAATCTCCATCTCGCAACACGTGACGACGGCCTACTAGTAAAATATTCACGCGCAATTCCGGGATAAATAGAACAGGATAATTAATTCCGAACTAACCCTGTCACTGTGGAGAAAGGACAGGCAGATGCTTATCACTAAACTAACACTAAATAACGACCCTTCTGGTAAATCGGATTAGATATAAAATTGTAATGAAGGAAGCAAGAATTGTTGAAAATGTTTTTGTAATGATCTTTTTACTAGACTAGAGATACTCAGGAGGATATTTAATTCAATCTATCAGGAGGATAAAATAGTTATGAACATGAGGAACTTTTACGCCCATGCTCTAAGAGCTTTTTCAATTTAGATGTTTGGTGCGGGACTGCTGAGGTGCCGCAACGGTGCGTTTGTCGTACTGCGCACGAGCGGTTGATTTTTCCATACAATTTATAAACCAAGAGCGCCGTGCGGCGCCGCCCGGTGCCACGCACCAAACAAACGTCTTAGATAAATGAGCCCTAAGTCCGTTTGAAGGAACTCCGAAAGATTCAGTCGCCGCCGCCGTGGCAATGTAAAAAACCCTTGATTAATCAAAACATAACACTATATACAAGCAATATACAAGTATATCAGTCAGTTTGCTTATTCGAGGAGGAGTTGAGATGGAGGACGCGACTTATAGTAAAAGTTTAAGTATGTACTAACAGCTTACTACAGGACAAGTGATGCAATTCTTAGGTGTGGGATTATCTTTTGGAGTAACGCAACTAATAAAAAAGTTGCATTTAAAGCACAAAAAAGATGCAAAAAAAGTTGACATTAAATATTTATTTATTCCGTCAGAGAGATAACCTAAAAATATTGGACACGTTTTTTTTCTTTTACCATGTAAACAAAAAATTACACTGATACAGTGCATTGAAATATCGTGTGACGTCACGGTGTGCTACACTTTATACTGGCAAAGTGACGTTACAGTCCCCACTCCTGAACTTTCATGCGCTTTATCTTTGTCAATCTTTATTTATTTGATACAGCAAAAAATACGGGTCCAATATTATTTGACTAGCTGACCCTCGCGGCTTCGTTCCCGTCAACTGGCTATCTACCTACCACTACCTACCTACCCTTCTTACCCTACAAACAAACAAAAAAACTCTTCAGCTTTATAATATTTCTCACGGAGTCCCTCCGTGAGAAATATTATAGAGCAGTGGTGATGAAATAATGAACACAAAGTAAAGCGCCTGCCTGGGCTCGAACCCACGACCTACAACTTGTAAGTCGCGGCCGATACCACTGGGCCACCACTGCTAAAAAGCTAAATAGAATTATATTTTTTTACCCAGGAAGCATCCGATAGCTATAAGCTCTATTTTATTTATTTATTTTGTGCTTTATTGTACACCTTAAAATACAATTATAAAGATAAACTTAAAATTAATACATATACAATGGGCGGCCTTATCGCATTCCGCGATCTCTTCTAGGCAACCTGGTATGGACAGTAATTGTCTGGACATGAAGTGGGGTTGTCATTGGTGTGACAATAACAATGTTAAAATACTATATTACAATAGATACACAGATGAATACATATGCTATGTAATATATACATAAATACATACATACTAAATATAATGGCAATACAAATAAATGATGAATGACTATTGATAATCGCAATCACAATGTCTGTTTGAAATCAACACGCTAAGACGGAGACAGCGACAGGTAATGGTCCTTTACGAGTCTTTACGAATGATTGAGCACGTTTGATTGGATCTGGCAATGCATTCCACAGACGAGTAGCTTGGACTCTATTTTATACGATATGAAATATTAACATTGGAATCCCTTTATATTTTAAATTGTAATGTTTGTTAAAAATATTAGTCACTTATTTCCTCGAATGGCAGATAAATTTCCTAGGAACAGACGTGGTCAGAGACTAGTCTGTTTACATAGAAGCGGGACGGCACTTATACGCAAAAGTGTCTTCTGTATGGCTCCTACTATTTAAAATAAGTTACCCATAAGTTGGAGTGAACTAAATAACGATCAACTGAAAAAAAAAGTAAAATCGTAGCCTCAAAATCATTTCCTTTTATACCAATAACATAATGGAGACATATTACTCGAAACGCAAAAGTTAAAAGCTACTAAACAAACTTCGTCAAAACAATATTAAGAAAGAGAGTATCACTGTATACGCTCGTAAATAATTCCCAACATTTCACCAAGAAATATTTCGCCCACACCCAATTGATTCCCACCAACAGAACTTTTCACTTACCTTTTAAAAACTTTGCACTCTCCACTCAATTCATCACCAGCGCACGCTCCTGAGACAGTGGCGACATCTATCAAAGTACAAAGAAACTAGCACTATTACCTCAGTTACACACAAAGAGGAATCCGGCCAGTAATAATTCAGGGAAACTACATATCTCGCGAACCTTCCGAAATAGAATATTTAAGTGGGTAGCTCATACATCTTGGATCGGTACAGGCCATTCTCTTCATGACTTAGCGTTTTGTGGACTCCTTTTGTCGTTTCTACGTTGACGCTTAACCAGATTCGTGGAACTTTTTTTTTTAAGTTTATGGAGTCTTCAATTATTCAAAAATGTCGTGGGTGGGTTGTGGTGGCCCAGTGGCTAAGATTTCGCCTCTCGTGCTTGAGGTCGTGGGTTCAAATCCGGACAAGTACCAATGTGACTTTTTCAAATTCTGTACCTTCTAAGTTTATCTTGGACATCACAGGCAACGGTGAAGGAAAACATCGTGAGGAAACCTGGACTTATATTGTTAATGTATGTCCGAAATAGCCAAGTCAGAGGCCAGGAGAGGTGGCTTAGTTAACTCAGAAAACATCAGGATCATCATCTTCATATCCTCACACGAAAAAGAAATAATTGTACAGTTTTGAGAGGTTACATTATTTAGTATTGGTTTCTTAGAATTTTGATCTTACCAGAATTTGTATTGGTGTTAGTTATTTTCTGTGTTTTGATTTCGTAGTAACTTCGCTTTTAGGCTAAGTTTGAAGTTCAGTCGGATAAGTACTGATGTTGTGAATTAAACTTTGGTTAGTAACAGTGTGTGCGGATGTATGTCTATAGCACACTTATATTTCTCCAGGTATGTTTTTTTTTTTTGTTATAATTATGGATCGAGGGCTATGCTCGGAGTTTACTTGCGTGATCGAATCAGAAATGTAGATCACGCAAGAGAACCGGGGCAACCGACACTATCCAGAAGAATTGCCAAACTTAAGTCAAAGTCAAATTTCTTTATTTCAATTAGGCCATTAAGCAGCTCTTTTGAACCTCAAAAAAAAATATTTATAAGTAACTAGCTGTTCCCTGCAGCCTCGCTCCCGTGGACCACCCCACAGGACCCGTTTTCGGGATTAAAAAATAGCCTATACCATTCAGGAATAATGTGGCTTTCTATTGGTGAAAGAATATTTAAATCGGTCCAATAGTTTCGGAGCCTATTCGGTACAAACAAACAAGAAAATCTTTCCTATTTATAATATTGGTGTATGGTGGACGTGGCTGAGTTCTGGTCGAAGCACAACATCTAAATTAGAATTTAAAAATAGAATCATCTACACGATGAAGAAGAAGAAGAAGATAATATTGGTAGAGATAATAAATGAGTTTACCGTCCATTCGCAAAAATAGCTTGTTATGGAGAAGAACTCCCCAGATACTCTTAAAAAAAAAGTGTTTTACAATATTTACATACATACATTAATTCATATACGTGAGGAGGTTGCACCCAGACTAACACTACTATACTAAGTATAGATATAAAGTATTACAAACAAAGTGGCAGTGGGCAGGGCACATTGCTCGCAGAACGGATGGTCGATGGGGCCGAAAAGTTCTGAAGTGGCGACCGCGAACCGGCAAACGCTGCGTTGGAAGGCCTCGCACCATTTGGTCAGATGACGTGGTGAGGGTGGCGGGAGTCTGGATGTGAGACGCACGGGACCGGTCAACGTGGCGACGCTTGTGAGAGGCCTTTGTCCAGGAGTGGACCTCTTTCGACTGATAATATGATAGAATAGAATAGAAAACATTTATTCGACATAGACACAACACAACAACAACAATCACAAAGTTACATAGAAGAAAGTAAACAAAAGTACATACAAGGTTTAAGAATTATTGCGCCGGGCGTGCCCTTACCGAAAGGGTTACCAACTCAGCATTTGCTGGGCGTCAGACACCCAGTGCTGATTTTCAGTTGGCCCCCCGCTAGTGACACACGAACGTGGGTAAATAAATAAAAAGATACTTAAAAAATGTTATAATGTAAATATGTAGGTACTTAACATATAAATTGAAAAAAAATATATGTATGTCGCATCAAGGCTGGCCGATGGATGCAAACCATCGGGAAGTCAGGATGTATTCCCTTATGTTAAGACATCGAATGTGGGCGGTAGGTGGGTCAATCGTGAAAATGAAATCACACAAATTATTCAAAAAAAAAAAAAACTACATACACTGGGTTTATTCAAATAGACACAAGTTACATACTTGTTTACCAATATTACGGATCGACACTGATTCTACGACGTCTTAGCTCTACGGCTGTCATTACTCAACTGCTCTATTCTGCTGTCCCCACTACGCAGGCGGTTAGAAAAAGCGCGCCAATGCGTAGTTGTTCTTGCTTTGCCGCCAGATAGCGTGCTTGCGATTTGTTTTAACGTCCGTACTATTGACTAAACCCGAGATGTAAAATAGATAATATAAAGAAATAGAAAAAATATGTAATGTAATATAATATAAAGTATATAAATTGCTACAATAAGATAGTTAAAATTATCTCAAAAAACCCCAAATGCAATGTGGCATAGACGGCAACCGGCCTATCACATCCAGCAAATCTCTTCCCGACTCATTTCCTAGAAATAGGCACACCACTTGATGGATTAAACTAAATTTTAAATTAACGTGGAAATTATTCATATTAAATAATAAATATTGGATGATGATGATTAAGGGGCGAGTTTATTGCTATCAACCGACAACCAAGACAACGGACTAAATTAAAATACAGCAAATAGCTGACAAGTCGTGAAGCCATTGCAATTAATCTGCCCAGCTTTCTTCTTTACTATTTTCCAACAACATTGGGGTCGTTTTCCACAAACCATCTAATCGGATGCAGCCGAGTACCAGCATTTAACACTCGACGGAAAAAGAGGGACGTTATAAATTTGACGTGTGTACCTGTGTATTTGGATATTTGTGTATCTAGCTGTGGCATCATAGCTCCTAAACGGATGCACCGATTCTGACACATATAATACCACTTTGAAAGTGTCTGTCGCGCAAACTATTCAGTTTAGAAATAGTTATTTATGCTGCAAGTGCACTCGCAATTAAAACTTTTCTCAAATAATAAAAACTCTATGCGGCGGGCTGACGTTAGAGTTAAAAATTAAAAAAGTACAGGAAAGTAAAAAGCACTAGTAAAAAAAAGTGACACTTTCCGCACAGTTTGGCTGCTTGGAAAACGCTCTTTTCGAGGACATGCATTGTAAAAAAATTATATTAGAAACCTCAATATCATTTTTGAAGACCTATCCAAAGATACCCCACAGGTATGGGTTTAATGAAAAATAAATTTGAGTTTCAGTTCTAGTATGGGGAACCCCCAAAATTTATGTTTTTTTTTTCTATTATTGTTTGAAAATCTTAATGAGGTTCACTGAATACATCTACTTACCAAGTTTCAACTGCATAGTTCTTATACTTTCGGAAAAAAGTGGCTGTGACATACGGACGGACAGACAGACATGACGAATCCATAAGGGTTCCGTTTTTTGCCATTTGGCTACGGAACCCTAAAAATCTCATAATTCACACACAATTTTACACACACACGCACGCGCACACACACGCAAGCGCACTCGCACATTTTTGTATTGGACTTTTACGAATCTGTTCTAAATTCTGTTAATAATTATGTAACAGCCTAAGAAATACAATTTTCGGGCAATGAAGGCTGATTGCCCTTAATACAGGCTACTAAGTAACCTAGCTAGGACATCAGATCGTCAAATTGTATTTTTACCTACTCATCACAGATGTAAACTATTTCTAAGTTGTCATCCTACTTTGTAACAGACTGTACCACTTTTTTTTAAAATGAAATAATTAAATAATATGCTATTTGGGCCAATGAATATGATTTGTAGATATCAAGCTCATCCAAAGCAACGTCGCATAGCACATCTCTGGTGGAAAAGCAGCTTATTGCGCTTGCTTGCAAACTACAGGCTTTTTATCGGCCTATAGTTTGGTCTGGCCTTTAGTCAGTATGTACAAGTATATAAGTGCACACATTACAACTATTCGTATTGAATGTAATTTTCAATTCGACCAAACTGTCGGCTGATAAAAGTCTGTAGTTTGCGGGGATCGTGAGCGTGACAGCTGTGGCATTTCGTGGTAAATTACGAGGTTAGAAAATAAGCACCCTATTAACGTCACAAATTAGCTCCCACGTTTAAAAGCAAACTGCAGAGTTCCAAAATCAAAATGTGCCTCTGAACATGTCAGCAGCTTTATTATTGTTTCATTACTTGTTGCGGTGCGCGGTTAACGGTCGGTACGTTTTGTTTCTTAATTACGTCATTATCAATTGAGCTTCAGTATTTTGCCGCCGGAAACCAAAAAGTGGTAAGTCAATCCGAGTAAATTGTGAATTTAACTGTCTTGGATCCCGCAACGAAATTAATCAGAAAATAATAATGTAGGAAAAAATATAAATTTTCACTTCCCTCCATACTAAGCAGGAGACAGAACAAACAAGGCCAATAGGCACAAAGGGTCGTTTACAACTGGGATAAGCCCAGTTGCCTAGCACCACGGATAAAAATTAGGATTAGGTAATATTAATGGGTCTTAACATTAAGAATTCGTCGAGCTTCATTGTCTCAGCCTTTTCTGGGTGTCGCCACTGTTGGTTCTGGCTTTCAGGAGTTGCAGTGGTTTGGGAATAGTGCGGTGGGATTGTCCCAATAAAAGAAAAAAGATTAAAGAAAAGAGTAAATTGTGAGAAAAAAAGATATTTAACATCCGTTTTTTTTTGACAATAATGACATTTATATTTAAAGCTAGGTTTTCCCGACTAAAGTTTTATTTTATTTTAATTTGTTATTTCTTCCCTCTCCTCAAGTCGTTACAGTGGATCATTTACTGTTGCTGCATGCTGTCCTCCTCTGAAATACTCTGCCACACTCTATTCGGGATAGCGTTTCGTTGGTGGTTTTCAAAAGAAGAATAAAGCAACATTGCCTATCAACTTGTCGCATAAATATAATATATATTAAATATAAAAGTAAGATTTTAGTTATGTATTATATTTATTTAATATAGTATGTATTACGTTTATACATTGTGTGTTGTACACGTATCTGTTTAGTTTATATAGTATGTAAGATATTTTTGAACTTTGAATTTGGTAAGCACTTGGATGCACTGTTCTCATATTATGCAAATTTCCTTTAACAACTGAGGTTTGCTGTTAGAGAACCCAATTATGGGTTAAGCTCGCTTTTGTGCATAAGCTGTCTATTGTATTTGTACCCTCATTTATGTTTTGTGTTCAATATAGAATAAGAATATATGAAGTATAATAAATTCTTCTACTCAACCTTCCTCGCTACCTTTCGGTGACTAACAGACAGAGTCGCTTCAAGATTCAAGATTATTTATTTGTGGAAACATGAGTACACATACAGAGCATGCAAGTTATTAAATTACATTATAGATAAAGATCAGTCATGTTTGGCCTTAGTGGCGTACAAATATTTAAATTTCAGTAATAAAAGTAACAATAGTTCTTGTGAAATTAGGTTACATAAGAAGAAAACAGTAAATCACAATTTCGAAAACAAATAAATTAAATAATATTAAATGTCAATTAAAATTATCCAATGTCAAATCTCAATTAAAATTATCCAACGTCAAATCAAATGTCAAATGTATTTATTTCAATAATAATATGTTGCTTTAAATATAGATTACGTCAAATATGTATTGATAACATTGGTATTAGATGTTGTCATTAAGAAATTCTATAATACTGTAGTATGCTTTCCCGTCTAGCAGTATCTTTAATTATTTTTTTTAATTGACGGACATTAAGCTCCTTCCAACAAATTTGCGAGTTTATTAATGACTTTAGGGGCCATACAGAAAACACTCTTGTGCATTAATGCTGTTTTTGAGCTGTGTAGACAAATAATACTGTCATCGCGCCTACTATGGTTGCTTGTTTAGTCACTTTCGCCCATCTGATGCGGAATATACTAAACGCTCCGATACAAAAAGAAAAATAGAATTTTGTTTTTTTGAGATATTGCGTTTAAGTTGTGTGTTTCTGCCAGGAATTGAGGAATAATGTTCGAGGTGTATGGTGTCTTGTTTGAATAGAGTGGCGGAAATTGAATAGAATATTTAGGACGGAAATATATGTTTTTGAACGGTTGACGGACTTGTAAAGCTGTGGTGGCAGAGATTTATGTGTCACAATTATTTACCCACGTCCGTGTCCCAAGCAGGGTCCAGATCTCTTCTTACAACGAAGAAACATCTGTTTATTTGTTGTTATTATAAATGGACAGATTATGCGACAGTATTACTTACTGCAACATTTAAAAACACGTTTTAATGTTTGGTTTATGATTTTCTTACAATTAAACCAAATACTCAGCACTTTTTACTCGACTGCCGAGGGTAATGTGGTTATCAGTCTAAGCGGCAACAGAAATACATCATCTGTGAAATTTCAACTGTCTAGCTATCACGGTTCGTGAGATACAGCCTGGTGACAGACGGACAGAAATACAGACAGACAGATTGTGGAGTCTTTAGTAATAGCTGGGTCCCGTTTTTACGCTTTGGATACGGAACCCTAAAAAGGTGTCAGTGTTAGCGTGACAGATGACAGGATGGAATGGAAGAAGAAAACGTTTTGCGCAGACTACATGTGTGTGTGAATGCCAAGCATAAGGGCAGATGATGATGAAGCAACAGTATTCCGGAAAATAATATCATGAAGTAGGTTTTGACTATGAATCTAGATGGCTACAAGAGTAGAGGTAGACCAAAAAACCGGCCAAATGCTCGAACTCGCCCACCAAGGGTTCCGTATAAGCAGCTGCATCCAACACAACGTTCATATAAAATGAAAGCACCGAACATTGCTCTAACAAAGGGACAAAATAAACTATGCCGTTAGAAAACTGTTGTCCCCATTCATCGATATAGGTTGCGGTCAGTTTACCAACTGCAAATAAGTTAATAATCGTTTCTTTTTGTTGTAGATGTTGTAAGACTGCTTTTTGCCAAATGTCATAATCCTAGGTCAACGGAAAGTACCTTTTAGATTTTTGGTTTCCTTGAGATTCCACAAATATGCGACAAAAACGGCTGTATCATTCGATTGTGTTGATTTAGAAGTTTGATTTTTTTACAGCTCCAAGAATGAGAAAACGAAATGAGAATGCAAATCTGAGTGTATCATATTAATTTCAAATTGATACCTCCAAGCATTCCAGAGAAAAAGGCCGTGACACACGGAACGACCACGAAGTGATCATATAAAGGTCTGTCCACACATATCAGGGCCGTGCCAGGGACGTGGACGGACCGTGCCCCAACAGGGGCTCATAAAAATATCGGTGGGTATATTTTATTTTATTTATATTTTATTTTTTTGCTTTTGTGGAACGGAACCTTAAAAATCATTATTACTAACCTCTATCTAAAACAGTGATTAACCCGTTTCTGAAATACCATACCACAATTCCTAACATGTTTTCAATTAAAATTAAACTAAGTAATACAAGCCAAAGCTTAGTCATTCATCTTAACACTTACCTTTCAATGAAAGAGGACGACTAAACACATTGCTTTACCTTTTTGTCGATGTCCGGGCGGCCTTGAAGGGTTGGAACACTGCGCTCAAACTTGGACACAGTCTAAAGGTTTGGCCACACAATGGAAGTTTGCTCGCCATGAATGAACTCGCTTCAACAATTCGCTTTCTGCCTGTGTAACTAATCTGTTAGTTTTAGACTGTATGGACACTTATGTCTATCGATACCTATGCCTCGCATTTAGTTTAGTACTATTAGTTCGAGCATATGGTACCCGTAGACTGAAGCCTAAAAACAGCATTAGATAGTAATACCAAACTGAGACCCTTTGCGTCAATAATGTTATTTTGAAGTAAAACTTTCTTAGGCCTTGATTATATAATTGAACAAAAATGAAGAAAGAACCTCATAAAATTGCCATTCACAAACTTTTTATATAAAAACAGTAATTATCATGCTAAATGACAACGATTTCAATCGAAGCGTTTCACCAAGTGTGGTCGAAGCTTTACCGAGTTACTGGTCGAAATAACCCCAAAGCTGGAATGTAAGAATTTTCAACTATCCCACTACTGTGAGAGTAATGTTACCGTTAGCTTTAAACAAAGTTGAGTTAGTTTCGTTAACGATACTTTGACGCACGAGTACATCTCGGTAGATAGCCATTTTGTCGTTTTATTTTTTTAACATCACTATCATTTGCTCAACTTTGATAGTATCGCACGGTTGGCGCAGTGGTTGAGCGATTGACTGCTGCGCTGCGTGTCGCGGGTTCGATTCCCGCACGAAACAAATATTTGTATGACCTACAGATAGTTGTTCCGGCTCTGGGTGTTTGTGTATGTGAGTTTATATGTTTGTAAACGCACCCTCGATACAGGAAGAAATTCCTAGTGTGGGGCAACGTTTTATTAAAAAAAAAAAATCTGTAATAACCGAATGCAGCTGTATATTTAAACTAGTATTTGCTTGGTGCGCGAGCTGCAAGCAGCTCGCGTGTTCACCTACCCTGCACCTACCCTGCACCTACCCTACACCTACCCTACACCTACCCTACACCTACCCTACACCTACCCTACACCTACCCTACACCTACCCTACACCTACCCTACACTACACCTACCCTACACCTACCCTACACCTACCCTACACCTACCCTACACCTACCCTACACCTACCCTACACCTACCCTACACCTACCCTACACCTACCCTACACCTACCCTACACCTACCCTACACCTACCCTACACCTACCCTACACCTACCCTACACCTACCCTACACCTACCCTACACCTACCCTACACCTACCCTACACCTACCCTACACCTACCCTACACCTACCCTACACCTACCCTACACCTACCCTACACCTACCCTACACCTACCCTACACCTACCCTACACCTACCCTACACCTACCCTACACCTACCCTACACCTACCCTTCACCTACCCTACACCTACCCTACACCTACCCTACACCTACCCTACACCTACCGTACACCTACCCTACACCTACCCTACACCTACCCTACACCTACCCTACACCTACCCTACACCTACCCTACACCTACCCTACACCTACCCTACCCAGGCACTGAGTTTGGCTTCACCCACTCAACCTTCGTTACGCTACGGAGGTCGCCGGCTCGCTTCGCTCGCCACCTCCCCCCTGCGCTGCACTCGGTCTCGTAGGTTCGCTCCACTCGGGATCCCTACGCTGAATCCCTAAAAAAAAGATTCGCCAAAACGGGGGGGGGGGAGGGGGGAGATGGGGGGCAAGGGGGTCAACTTTGAAAAATGGTTTGTTTGTGACTATAGCATTGCCCCTTTATATGAATCTGAAAAAAGAAATGTTCCAAGTCTCTCAACTTCCGAGATCCGCTTAAAGGGGGGGAGATGGGGGGCGAGGGGGTCAACTTTGAAAAATGGTTTTTACTTTTCCGAGCCTCCTCTAAACGAATCCGTAAAAAAAACAAAAAAAAAAGATGCGCCAAAACGGGGGGGGGAGGGGGAGAAGGGGGCAAGGGGGTCAACTTTGAAAAATGGTCCGTTTGTGACTATAGCATTGCCCCTTTATATGAATCTGAAAAAAGAAATGTTCCAAGTCTCTCAACTTCCGAGATCCGCTTAAAGGGGGGGAGAAGGGGGGTGAGGGGGTCAACTTTGAAAACTGGTCTTTACTTTTCCGAGCCTCCTCTAAACGAATCCGTAAAAAACAAAAAATACGGGTACCTTAGTTTCCGAGATACGATAGAGGGGGGGAGGAGGGGGGAGGAAAAGGGGAGGTTTGGGACTTTTCCCATACTCACGGGAGTTACTTGTTTACGAATCTGTCAAAATATACCCACCTCCCCCTTCACCATCTGGGAGAACAATTATGTCAATCAGTGAGTCAGTCAGTGGTAATGCAGTTTTATATAATATAACTAGTATTTGCTTGGTGCGCGAGCTGCAAGCAGCTCGCGTGTTGTTGTCCCTACACCTACCCTACACCTACCCTACATCTACCCTACACCTACCCTACACCTGCCCTACACCTACCCTACACCTACCCTACACCTACCCTACACCTAACCTACACCTACCCTACACCTACCCTACACCTACCCTACACCTACCCTACACCTACCCTACACTTACCCTACACCTACCCTACACCTACCCTACACCTACCCTACACCTACCCTACACCTACCCTACACCTACCCTACAACTACCCTACACCTACCCTACACCTACCCTACACCTACCCTACACCTACCCTACACCTACCCTACACCTACCTTACACCTACCCTACACTTTGTTCCAAAAAACATAACCCTAATGTTTGCTTGTCGTCGCCAGGCACTGAGTTTCGCTTCACCCACTCAACCTTCGTTACGCTACGGAGGTCGCCGGCTCGCTTCGCTCGCCACCTCCCCCCTGCGCTGCACTCGGTCTCGTAGGTTCGCTCCACTCGGGATCCCTACGCTGAATCCGTAAAAAAAACAAAACAACAAAAAGGGGGGGGGGGGGAGGGGGAGATGGGGGGCAAGGGGGTCAACTTTGAAAAATGGTTCGTTTGTGACTATAGCATTGCCCCTTTATATGAATCTGAAAAAAGTAATGTTCCAAGTCTCTCATTTCCGAGATCCGCTTAAAGGGGGGGAGAAGGGGGGGCGAGGGGGTCAACTTTGAATACTGGTTTTTACTTTGCCGAGCCTCCTCGAAACGAATCCGTAAAAAAAACTGAAAAAAAAAAATCGCCAAAAAGGGGGGGGGGGGGAAATGGGGGGCAAGGGGGAAACTTTGAAAAATGGTTTGTTTGTGACTATAGCATTGCCCCTTTATATGAATCTGAAAAAAGAAATGTTCCAAGTCTCTCAACTTCCGAGATCCGCTTAAAGGGGGGGAGAAGGGGGGGCGAGGGGGCCAACTTTGAAAAATGGTTTTTACTTTTCCGAGCCTCCTCTAAACGAATCCGTAAAAAAAACGAATAAAAAAGATTCGCCAAAACGGGGGGGGAGGGGGGAGAAGGGGGGCAAGGGGGTCAACTATGAAAAATGGTTTGTTTGTGACTATAGCATTGCCCCTTTATATGAACCTGAAAAAAGAAATGTTCCAAATGTTCCAACTTTCGAGATCCGCTTAAAGGGGGGGAGAAGGGGGGCGAGGGAGTCAACTTTGAAAAATGGTTTTTACTTTTGCGAGCCTCCTCTAAACGAATCCGTAAAAAAAATATTCTACGGGTACCTTAGTTTCCGAGATACGATAGAGGGGGGGAGGAGGGGGGAGGAAAAGGGGAGGTTTGGGACTTTTCCCAAACTCGCGAGAGTCACTTGTTTACGAATCTGTCAAAATATACCCACCTCCCCCTTCACCATCTGGGAGAACAATTATGTCAGTGAGTCAGTGAGTGGTAATGCAGTTTTATATAATATAACTAGTATTTGCTTGGTGCGCGAGCTGCAAGCAGCTCGCGTGTTGTTGTCCCTACACCCGCGTGTTGTTGTCCCTACACCTACCCTACACCTACCCTACACCTACCCTACACCTACCCTACACCTACCCTACACCTACCCTACACCAACCCTACACCTACCCTACACCTACCCTACACCTACCCTACACCTACCCTACACCTACCCTACACCTACCCTACACCTACCCTACACCTACCCTACACCTACCCTACACTTACCCTACACCTACCCTACACCTACTCTACACCTACCCTACACCTACCCTACACCTACCCTACACCTACCCTACATCTACCCTACACCTACCCTACACCTGCCCTACACCTACCCTACACCTACCCTACACCTACCCTACACCTAACCTACACCTACCCTACACCTACCCTACACCTACCCTACACCTACCCTACACCTACCCTACACCTACCCTACACCTACCCTACACTTACCCTACACCTACCCTACACCTACCCTACACCTACCCTACACCTACCCTACACCTACCCTACACCTACCCTACAACTACCCTACACCTACCCTACACCTACCCTACACCTACCCTACACCTACCCTACACCTACCCTACACCTACCTTACACCTACCCTACACTTTGTTCCAAAAAACATAACCCTAATGTTTGCTTGTCGTCGCCAGGCACTGAGTTTCGCTTCACCCACTCAACCTTCGTTACGCTACGGAGGTCGCCGGCTCGCTTCGCTCGCCACCTCCCCCCTGCGCTGCACTCGGTCTCGTAGGTTCGCTCCACTCGGGATCCCTACGCTGAATCCGTAAAAAAAACAAAACAACAAAAAGGGGGGGGGGGGGAGGGGGAGATGGGGGGCAAGGGGGTCAACTTTGAAAAATGGTTCGTTTGTGACTATAGCATTGCCCCTTTATATGAATCTGAAAAAAGTAATGTTCCAAGTCTCTCATTTCCGAGATCCGCTTAAAGGGGGGGAGAAGGGGGGGCGAGGGGGTCAACTTTGAATACTGGTTTTTACTTTGCCGAGCCTCCTCGAAACGAATCCGTAAAAAAAACTGAAAAAAAAAAATCGCCAAAAAGGGGGGGGGGGGGAAATGGGGGGCAAGGGGGAAACTTTGAAAAATGGTTTGTTTGTGACTATAGCATTGCCCCTTTATATGAATCTGAAAAAAGAAATGTTCCAAGTCTCTCAACTTCCGAGATCCGCTTAAAGGGGGGGAGAAGGGGGGGCGAGGGGGCCAACTTTGAAAAATGGTTTTTACTTTTCCGAGCCTCCTCTAAACGAATCCGTAAAAAAAACGAAAAAAAAAGATTCGCCAAAACGGGGGGGGAGGGGGGAGAAGGGGGGCAAGGGGGTCAACTATGAAAAATGGTTTGTTTGTGACTATAGCATTGCCCCTTTATATGAACCTGAAAAAAGAAATGTTCCAAATGTTCCAACTTTCGAGATCCGCTTAAAGGGGGGGAGAAGGGGGGCGAGGGAGTCAACTTTGAAAAATGGTTTTTACTTTTGCGAGCCTCCTCTAAACGAATCCGTAAAAAAAATATTCTACGGGTACCTTAGTTTCCGAGATACGATAGAGGGGGGGAGGAGGGGGGAGGAAAAGGGGAGGTTTGGGACTTTTCCCAAACTCGCGAGAGTCACTTGTTTACGAATCTGTCAAAATATACCCACCTCCCCCTTCACCATCTGGGAGAACAATTATGTCAGTGAGTCAGTGAGTGGTAATGCAGTTTTATATAATATAACTAGTATTTGCTTGGTGCGCGAGCTGCAAGCAGCTCGCGTGTTGTTGTCCCTACACCCGCGTGTTGTTGTCCCTACACCTACCCTACACCTACCCTACACCTACCCTACACCTACCCTACACCTACCCTACACCTACCCTACACCTACCCTACACCAACCCTACACCTACCCTACACCGACCCTACACCTACCCTACACCTACCCTACACCTACCCTACACCTACCCTACACCTACCCTACACCTACCCTACACCTACCCTACACTTACCCTACACCTACCCTACACCTACTCTACACCTACCCTACACCTACCCTACACCTACCCTACACCTACCCTACACCTACCCTACACCTACCCTACACCTACCTTACACCTACCCTACACCTACCCTACACCTACCCTACACCTACCTTACACCTACCCTACACCTACCCTACACCTACCCTACACCTACCCTACACCTGCCCTAAACTTTGTTCCAAAAAACATAACCCTAATGTTTGATTGTCGTCGCCAGGCACTGAGTTTCGCTTCACCCACTAAACCTTCGTTACGCTACGGAGGTCGCCGGCTCGCTTCGCTCGCCACCTCCCCCCTGCGCTGCACTCGGTCTCGTAGGTTCGCTCCACTCGGGATCCCTACGCTGAATCCGTAAAAAAAACAAAAAAAAAAGATACGCCAAAACGGGGGGGGAGGGGGGGGCAAGGGGGTCAACTTTGAAAACTGGTTCGTTTGTGACTATAGCATTGCCCCTTTATATGAATCTGAAAAAAGAAATGTTCCAAGTCTCTCAACTTCCGAGATCCGCTTAAAGGGGGGGAGAATGGGGGCGAGGGGGTCATCTTTGAAAAATGGTTTTTACTTTTCCGAGCCTTCTCTAAACGAATCCGAAAAAAAAACAAAAAAAAAAGATTCGCCAAAACGGGGGGGGGGCAAGGGGGTCAACTTTGAAAACTGGTTCGTTTGTGACTATAGCATTGCCCCTTTATATAAATCTGAAAAAAGAAATGTTCCAAGTCTCTCAACTTCCGAGATCCGCTTAAAGGGGGGGAGAAGGGGGGCGAGGGGGTCAAATTTGAAAAATGGTTTTTGCTTTTCCGAGCCTCCTCTAAACGAATCCGTAAAAAAAACATACTACGGGTACCTTAGTTTCCGAGATACGATAGAGGGGGGGAGGAGGGGGGAGGAAAAGGGGAGGTTTGGGACTTTTCCCAAACTCGCGAGAGTCACTTGTTTACGAATCTGTCAAAATATACCCACCTCCCCATCCACCATCTGGGAGAACAATTATGTCAGTCAGTGAGTGGTAATGCAGTTTTATATAGTATAATTTTTGTAGGGTTCCGTACCTCAAAACGAAATATTGGAACCTTTATTACCCGTGTCTGTATCTCCGATTGTCACAGCCAATTTCCTCCGAAACTACTGGACCAATTGAGTTGAAATTTGGTAAACATTTATGTAAATCGGTGAAACAAAGACCGACGTGTAATGTAAATAAATGAGTTTTAAACATGGGGGCCACTTTTGTGACGTAGATTAAATAAATAGATTAAATGAAAGGGCTTGATGTGAGAATCTCAAATTAGTATATATTATATATATATTTATAATATACATACAATATTAGTAATTAATTAATAAAACATTAAAAATTTCATGTCAAAGTCACAACGACACGTCATAAAGCATTCAAATAAAAAAGCATTGTCTTACTAGTCAAATAGCCCGCCCCTAACTGTTCCGGGCGCAAAGGTGCCCATAACGCTTGCTGCATTGCCACGTTGGATGGCAATGGCTAACCTTTGCACCAAGAACGAGCCGGAGCGGGGGTCACCCGTTTTGTCACGGAGCCTGTGCCCTATCTCACTAATGAGCTCCCTGGCCTCAGCTGCCCAAGCGCCCATGGTCTCAACGGCAATAGGCACAAAATGGTACCGGTTTCCCAACGGTGCGTACTTCACCTTCTTCCCCTCAGCGGCGTCTTCCGCCGCTGCTGACGCCGAGATGACGGTGCGACCAAGATGACTGGCGGCAACAGTGCTGACGCAAGTTGCGTCCCATATTTAGCACTTTCCGTTTTTCCAAGGCACCAGAGTCAGTCCATCCGGCCTCCTGCCGTCAGTCCTGCACAGACCCGGAGGTTCCAGAACGCAGGGGACACCTGCCGACACCAATGCCCTCCGCACAATATCATTGAGCGCATGGTGACGCGGAAACCTCCCCGAGCAGCGACGACAACCTAAAGCGTGATGGCCATCGGCCTCCACCATGGAACCGCAGGTGCATCTGTGGGGTTCACACACCTTGCAGCCCAGGCGAAGGGCCACCGCCACCCGCAAAGAGTCGTCATCAAGCAACGTGCCCAGGTGAGGCGAAGGAAGCGCGTGCAACCATGCCCCCGATTCCGGCTGCGACACAGCCCTGAGTCTGGCTAAATCAGCCCCCGAGGAACCCATCAACATCCGTTCCCGGATAAGCCTAGACGTGACGTCGTCCCACGCACGCTGAACATGCACTGCGTCAGGACTTGCTGCCCCCATGCTGAGGACAGACCAAGCGGTCCCGGCATCCAACATAAACGGTATGTTTGCCCTGTCCCCATTGAAATTCATAATTACAGAGACGAGGTCAGCAACTCCATGTGTCGATGATAAGAAAGCCGGCAGGCCCACATCCTGTATGCACCGCACCCCAAGACCCCCGTACCGGACAGGAAGAGTCGCCTGCCCCCACTGCACATCATTAAAGGAGACATTCAGTATCGACTCAACTGTTGATTTTAGAGCACAATCAAAAGAATAAACCTCCTCAGGACATAGCCAGGTAGGGGCGGTCCGTAAGAGATACGTTACCTTGGGTAAGGCAAACACATGCGCAAAAACAAAATCGCAACGTGCGCTGAGAGACCCATGAGACGCTCCCGAGCAGTAAGGAGAAGCTGCTTACGGAAGGAAATGGCATCTGGCACTCCGTCAAGAAAAATAGGAGATCCCAAAAGGGAAAAAGAAAGAGGAGAAAGTTCCTTGAGACCAGGCAAATGAGAACCGAAGCGTGAGAAGTGTGTACGAGCTCCAACGCCACAGGGAAAAAATTCGCATTTCGAGGGATTCACCTCCAGACCCAGCTCCTTGAGTTGAGGAACAAGAACCTCCAGGTCCTGGCAAACCACTTCCGGAGATCCACCAATAATACCATCATCTAGGTACCAGAGGTTCAGAAATGATTTCAATCCGGAGATGACTTTGTGGATTGCTAAACTGAAAACAAGTGGTCCCAATGGGTTCCCCTGCTGCGCTCCCACTTGAGACGAAATCAATATATATATAAATATATTTAAAAAAATATATATTTTAATTTTGAAAAATAATACAGACTATAGTTATTTGCCTATAGATTACAGAAAAACCTATAAGAAGTTTATTATAGTATTTAAAGTAACATAGGAAACTCAATATTTGTGCGTATGAACTTAATTTGCAGCTGTGATGTTACTACCAAGTTGCTTCGAATATACTTGTACGTATTAATACTAGTCATGATTTTGGTGAATCTAGCTGTTTGTACGGAAACTTCAGTGCGTGAGTCCGACTTGCGCTTAACCGGTTTTTAGGTTTCCGTACCCAAAGGGTAAAAAAGGACCCTATTAATAAGACGCCGCGATCCGTCTGTCTATCTATCTGTCTGTCCGTCTGTCACAAGGCTGTATCTCATCAACCATGATAGCTAGACAGTTGAAATTTTCACAGATGATGTATTTCTGTTGCCGCTATAACAAAAAATCCTAAAAAAAGATTAAAATGCATATTTAAGTGGGGCTCCTATACAAGAAACGTGATTTTTTTGCCGTTTTTTACGATAAAGATACGGAACCCTTCGTGTGCGAGTCCGACTCGCACTTGGCCGGTTTTATTTTATATCTGCCCTCCTCAGTACTGGGTATCTTTCGGTGATTTATGAATGATCTTTGCCTATCAATGACAAATATAGGTAACTAGTTATTTTTACTAGTTTTGTAATAATAGTTATAGTATGATATCTCATATCCTAATCCAGGCTGCGGTCTATCTGTATTCCTAATCCTTTCAGCTGTTCATGCGTGATTGATTAAAAAACTTACAGTTTCAAATTTACAGTTTACACTTTCAGAATTATCAAATTAATTGGTTGCTATCTATGAAATTGTATTGTATATGTTTAAAAAATTAATTAATCTATAATTTGTAAAGCTTGATTTCTGATCGCGATAATTTATTATTTGCCTCTTATATAATGCCGTATTTAACGGCGTTAACCTCAATTTATTATTTCGTAAATTCTGAAGAGTCTTGTAAACCGATAAATATCAAGTTTTCCTGAAAATCATTATCATAATTTCGATGATAAATCGAGATATATTACAGTGCAATATATATACATATATATATATTATAGTCTATAGGCTCGCGTTTGACCACTATCTCGCCTGATGTTAAGCGATGATGTGGTCTACGGTGAAGCACGCTTGCCTAGAAGGAACCTATTCATTACGTTACATTACTACAAAGAAATCAAAATGCCCCGTAAACTTTTTGCACCAGGCATGTGCGAGGTTGTGCGAGGATATTTTTTTTTTTTTATTTGAGATGGGTTTGCTCTTGACTCTAGTCTAGGTCAGAGGTGACAGAGACAAAGTCGACGATGGAGTGAGCTTACCCAGAAGTAGCCTGTTCACTCTAACTTTGAAGAGATTCGGGTTGTATGCGTTCGGAAACACAGACGCAGGCAGTGAGTTCCACTCTCTTGCAGTGCGCATTATGAAGGATGTTTGGATGCGCTTGGTGCGAATTGGTGGAATAGCAACTAGGTGAGGATGGTAACTTGCAGTGCGTCTAGATGTCCGATGGTAGAAGGGGGCCGGTGGGATGAGGTCGTGGAGTTCATGAGCACACTCGCCAAAATACAGTCTGTAGAATACCGACAAGCAGGCAACCTTACGGCGATGAGCCAAGCTGTGAAGCTTGGAATCCACCAGTTTGACGTCTCCAATTAGTCTCTTAGCTCTGCGTTCCACCGAGTCAAGCGCGACAAGCTGATATTTAGCTGAGCCATCCCAGAGGTGGCTGCAATACTCCATGCAGGATCGGACTTGCGCTTTGTAAAGAGTTAATAGCTGTCCAGGCATAAAGTATCGCTTCACTCTGTTTAGGACGCCCAGTTTCTTTGCCGCAATTTGGGCTTTGTACTCGATGGTGGCGCCGAAGTTGAGACTGGATATCAACTCCATGCCGATCAGTAACAGGAACAGATGCACCCCGAAAAGTAGGCGTTTGAATGAAACTAGTCCTTTTTGGGGTAAAAAGACATGCCTGTGTTTTGGTGGCGTTAAAAGAGACCAGCGCCGGATATGTAGCGGCACCGTGAACATATGTGTTTTTTTCTGCCAAAACTGTGCGTGAGTTTGCGTAGTTCGAAAAAGAGTATTGAAGCTTTGAAACGGTGTGTAGCTGAGTGTTGCGAGTGGTGCAGAAGACTCTTTTGAGCGCACACATTCCTCGCTCACATTTCGCATTCGTCGTTTTTTTTTGTATTTACAAATACTTCGTCTATGAGTTAAATTATTTAGTATTATTTTATAAAACAGTTTTTCCAAGAAGGTCTCTACCATACTTATTTCTACCGTCTCTTAAAATGTTTGTCTATGGGTAAGACGCAATCCAATTACATGAGGCTATCGGTCAACCTCAGGTGGACCGGACGCTAGCTAAGTGCGATTTTTTAAAACTTTAAATAATGTTTAAATTGTGGTGGTAATGTTTAAATTATACTATCCATAGATAGTAAAATTTTATCTACGTTTATATTTTTATTTTATTACTAAAATTATAAGGAGTGCGAAGTTTTGTGAGTGCATGTAAATGTGGAAAATAATCCCCGAGACCACCGCACCTTTATGAACCTTTCACTATTTGAAAAACACATAATTCCAGATACATAAACAACCCAGAACCGAGCTCTTTGGCACAGTCGTACCATTACTACGGTTTTGTGGGGCTTAGTTTATAAGTTACTTACCATTATGTAAATATAAATTTATTTTTTATTTTATTTATTTATTGGTTCACCAACAATTATTTACACTAGTTTTATGCTAATGGTGGCATGCAAAAGTATGTGCAACAGTGCAACAATCACTTAAAGGTAAACTCCGCATGCATTAAGGAGTTGTACAAAAATTTATAAAATTAATCTAGTTTTAAAATAATTACATTTCTAAAAGTCTAAATAATTAATACTTATAGCAATATAATATAAAATAATAATAATAATTTTAGGTACTTATTATCTATAAAAACATATTTTGATCTAGTTAGGCAGATACTTATGAAAATTGGCTTTTAGTTTGCCCAGACTTTCAAAGTGTAAATCAATTTGATCAATTTAAAATAAATAATAATAATAATAAGGAAATCCAACCCCAGCTCAACTGGGAAGAGGGTAGGACAAAGTAGAAGAACATAATTCCAGAGAAACATAAACTACATTATAAGTATTGAACTCGGGTATAGCTGGGGCGTGTCTATATAGAGGCCAAAATAATGAGAGTTGAAAACAAACAAGTTATTGGTACAAATGTTTGTACTTAAATGAAAATACACTGACATTCTTCAGTACTGAGAAATACCTTAATTATTATGAATTTTCTTTTCCAATCACCCATTGAATAGGTAATATTTGCGCTTTGGTATCAACCTGACTGAGTACTAAAAATAAATAATAATAAAATAACTAATGTTTGCAACGTGACATTTTCCTAGAGCTTCGACTATACCTCGTGACAACAACAGGACATGAGGAACCTCTACCGTTGTTCCTTGAATCATTGTAGAAAGATATCTTCAAAGTTTCATCACAGATATTTAGGGAAGTTTTCCCTCATTACTAAGTTTTACAAAGCCATACTTACATTGTTCTGCAGCCGTTTCAACGTAACACTCGCTGAAGCAAAACGTCAAACTCTTCAACAACTGAAACAAGGTAATGAAATAGAAAAACATCGAAGACACACTAGTTGCAATATTGTTCTTATTTATTTAGAGGCAAACATGTGTGTTTTCTTGCAAACTTATAACATACTGCCCGTCAAATAAAAATACAACCCTAAATTTAAGTCACAAGGTTCATTTTTCCGTGTAAGTTGTTGAAGTCGAGTGTAAATTAGGGTTGTCAGGTATGACTCGGTAGGAAATAGGTAGTACGGAACCACGCACGGTCCCAAGGAAATTGCGATGTTTTATTCTATTTGCTGAACAGTTGTCGGTCGATAGAAAATATAGTGAAGGATTTCTGAGCAGATGTAATATCAGAACGGCTTAGGGTTGCCCGTGCCGAGAAATGTGGCCGAATTTCCTGGAAAAAAGATTGAAGTAGCTTTAAATAGAAAGTGCTAGGGCATTTTCAATGCCTTGTTGTAGAAAATTCGACTAGTTTTGGCATACCAGAATTCCTGATTTTGTACCCAAATAGCAAGTGCATGTAGGTACTAATAGTCCAAAAGTTTGGAAACTAGAAATGATGATTGCTGGCTAAGAAAGTTTCCGTACAACATTAGCAGATGAATTCGAGTAACAGCGAGATTATATGGGATGAGCAGTTTTCGTTTCTTTTGGCAAAATTAATTAAGAATACAAATGAATTGGCGGGACGTTGAATGAATTCTTTCAGAATTGGATAGAAGTAGCACAGAACGAGCGATCAAAGGAATGGATTGCCTTTGACCAGCAGTGACATAATTCACTTTAATCATAAACTTATTTCAATTTGCTTAACTCAACTCCCTGGTAGAATACTCAAATCCATCAAAACTCTAGTCTAGTCAAATGATCTGCTTGCCGATTCAATTTAATCTCTTAAAAATAGAAGTTCTATAAACACAAAACATTCAATCTCAATTGCCCACCTCTTTACAAACACAAGTAGGTACGAAGACACCTATAAATCATACAGAACAAGACACACAATAAATACTGCTAGGAACACCCGACAAAACCGTAATGCCGTCAAATCCCTCATTTGTCAGTTGTACAGTAGCCCTACTAGGTGACAAATGACACAATGAAGAGAAACAGACAGAAGATAAACACGGCTACAATAAAGGTCTATCCACACATATCAGGGCCGTGCCAGGGACGTGGACGGAGCGTGCCCCGTCAGAGGCTCAAAAAAATATCGTTGTGTACATTATATATGAACTCGTTCACACATGTCCGTGCACGGGCCAGTGACAGATCTTCAATGACTGGGCCCGGCCCTGTCACGTGCCGGGCACGGCCCTGATATGTGTGGATAGACCTTAATGTTGAAAAACCACAACACACTTCACACTAATATTATAAAGACGAAAGTTTGCTACTTCTTCACGCCAGAACGGATCTGGATGAAATTTGGCACAGAGATAGATTATAGTCAGGAATAGCACATAAGATACTTTTTATCCCGGGAATATGTTCCCTCGGAATAATTTTCGACTTTTTGATTATCTTGAAAAAGGATCACTGACCTGATCTCTGACCTAGACTAGAATCAAGAGCAAACCCATCACGAATAAAAAAAAAAGATAAAAACATTTTTACAAAAAAATACAACCGACTTCCAAATAAAAACACTAGAAAGTGAAAAATAACTTCAATTTCGCCAGTTGGTATTCCTGTTTTCGTTTCTTCGTTTTTTGACATCGACTGCCGAAATTGAAGTAATTTTTCACTTTGTAGTGTTTGCATTTAGAAGTCGGTTGTATTTTTTTTGTCGGTGGTACATAAAGGACAAGTTCCATAGTATGATGTAACCCGAATACCATGAAATTTGAAGATAACCGGTGGGATGAAAGTGCACCAAGTTGAACTGTACACATCTACGTTATGTTATAATTAGAGCGTACCGGCGTGATGTTATGTTATGAAAATGGTATAAACAATGAACAGACATGCGATTACAGCAATCCCGAGAGTTTTGCCGTCACTTTTTGAAGAGTCCTGTTGTATATATTCAAAGTTCAGCATCAAATCTTCACCAAATTTAAAGTGCACCCTTTGGGAATATATTCATAAAAAAAACAATATTGGTACACAATTGACGGCGAAATCGGTGAACCAAAACATACACAAAAAAAACATACAGCCGAACATATAAACTCCTCCTTTTTGAAAAGTCGGTTAAAAAGAAGAAGCGGGTCCAAATTGATATGACACTGGTTTGTGGTCTAAAATAGTTTATAGGTCTCTTCTCGTTCAGAAGAGCAATGAACATCATGCCTCCACACGGTATTTAGGCGAATCCATTTTCACCCGTTAGCGGGTTCTTTTTTTTCGCGGTTTCCAAGGTAATTTTCAGTAGGATTTTGAAATCGTGTGTTGAATAAATTGTAGTTCTAAAAACACGCATTAATGGTAAATTGAACTAAAAAGTCGCTAATCCTGAAGATCTTGGTAAGGCAAAACAAACAACAAACACACAAACTATTTAAACGCGCCCGGTAGAATCAACTTTCATTATTAGTAAATTTTAATTTTTGTTTGACGTTCAAAAGTGCCGCTTATTGGCCTAGTTGAATAAACATATTTGACTTTTACTAAATTATTGCATTGTCATTGGTCCTTGATACTCGTATGTGTGCAAAGTTTCAAATCAATCCCACGTTTTGAAGGGGGTGAAAATCACGTTCAAAGATTCCGATACATAGATACATATCAAGCTAATAAAAGCGTGTTAAAAAGCAGTGTCTACATCTCCAGACTATCATGACGAAAATAATAATGAAATTTTTTGAAACTAGACCTTCTGTACTTTCTCACAATATGACAGAGGGGAGGATTTGTGATGTCACGACATACTACTTATTTATTTTGGGGGAGTGTGAGTACGTAGGTATAGATTGCTATAGAATATCTAGTTTTACATCGAGAGGATTCAATGTTTTTAGCGAATCCCCTTGATATTCTGATTCAAGCAATCCGAATAAAAACCAACTGAGAATATTGTGTAATTTCAAGTTAGATAATTGGAATGCAATATTAAGTAATGGAATTTCAATTGATATCTCTGTTTTGTTGGACTTGAATGATAAATGATTTTATTTCTGTAAGTTGGTTTGTACAAACACTTTTACATGTCGATCATATTTTTAAAACTAGATGAGGTCGGCGTTTCCTATCTGACTACTCTGAGAAGAAAAGCCGAAACAAACTCAGAGGTCACAGTCTCTTTTAAAATCCAGACAAAAATCTTGGTTAGATCATGTGAAGACCATATAGATGAAGATGAAGAGTTTTGTAGTGAGTTTATGGCGTAAAACATTGCAAATTAAAACTGTTTGGTGATTAATGTTTGTTTATTTTTGATAAACCATACTGTCATCACACTGTAAACAACAAAATGGTTTACCAACTATTAGCCAAGAAAGGCGATTTTACACAATTAATTATGTGTTCCGTATGGTGTCGGACGTAAAGAATTTCAACATCCCATGTCTTCCTGTGGGTGTCATATGAGGCAACTAAGGAACAAACCAGAGAATGGGCAGCAGCATACTATGTGTATTTATAACAGCCATACTGCGATAAAAACCCTCCCATGAATAGCACAAATAAAAAACTGCCTCTAGTGCCCGGCAGCGTGCCTACCCTCGACTACGGTAGCGGTCGAGGTTACGGCACTTTTCTGGGGGAGACCTATGTCCAAAGTCAAAGTCAAAGTTTTTTTTTTTTTGAGTAATGGACTTCATTCGGCTGAAATGATGATGATGATGAATTATTTAGGAAAATCTATATTTGGTAGCTTTTATGTACCGGGAGTTGATTTCCATTTCGATTTGTACACCCTCAAGCCTTTTATCAAAACATCCTGTGTACCTATCTAGGCAACACTTCTGAAAACATCACCATCCTGTGTACATACAGAATTTTCACCTCCAATTTCTCAGTAAACCACTTCAAACCAACACATCAACGCAAAGAATATCAACCCACAAATAAAACATACCATTTTCACCACTACCCCATTTGAAGCAGCAACACACCAATAACTCAAAACTAAATTACTTGACAATTAAGTTTGTCGCGCCAAAACCACTTGGCACCATAGCGCCTAACAAAAGTAGCGTCCAAATGCAAATATTACGAGGGAACGTCACAGCCCATAATGACATAAATAACTATGGAATGCATCTTGTGTTATTGTGCTGGCACTGACGTTAAACTTTGTGCGGGCATTGTGGAATTGATACATGTGGTTCGTGGTGGATTTTATTTTGGATTGTTCGAGTATTCAAATGGAATAAGGAAGCTTGTGGTTAGGTAATGAAAACTGCACGTGTCCATCTTCGTGGTTAAGCAGCGCTTGCCGAGGTCAGTCCATCGATGGGTCGTCATACATTACAGACCGAGACTCCTCCGATCAGTGGCGTACCTACACCTATAGGGGCCCGGTTTCAAAATTTGTTGGGGGCCCTTTCTACCGAAATTCAGAAATGACTAAAAACGTTAATGTTTCTTACAAAATAAATATAATTTGAGACTGAATTCTTCACTTGGATAACTTAAACGTTTTTGAGGGACAAGGATAAAGCACGAGTGATACGAGCTTAAAAACGAGAGAGTCCTGACTGGGATCGAAAAAGTTCTCATGCTTCAGTTAACTAAATTGGAGCATAAGGATGCTATGAAGGCATAGGCTAGATTATGGTGTCATCATAACAAATAAAGTTTATTTAACCAAAATAAAAAATCGAACTCGTTATCAAAAAAAATTTTAGACTGTAATCTTGATTTGGTTAACTTTTGATTCCATTTGTCGGGGCCCCTGTAGCTTGGGGGCCCCGTATCATTGATGCGGCTGATACGGCGGTATAGCTACGCCTCTGCTTCCAATACTGATGTTGGTCCCTCAGTCTGAAACCGAGACTAAACAATGGGTACCGTGTTACCCAGTATCTGGGTTGTGTAGGTCAGATATGCAGTCGCTTCAATACTGGTATTCAGCTGCAATGGGTTGGACTTAAAGCTGCCAACATAGTTGGGAAAGGTAATGCTGATTATAGAATAGTTTACATCTTTTAATGAAGACCTAAGTCCTAAAATAGCAGGCCATCAAATCGTAATGTCTAATTACTCAGAAAACGGTGAATGGAATATGGTTAGCAAAAAAGAAGATCTTGATGGTCTTTTTTTCACGTGTCGATTGATTACTTAAATTTTTTTTAGACCTATATGTAGTTGATAGGACCTAAAATATATTTAAGGGACAAATAAGAAATCAAAGATACAAAAATTGCAGGTGTCTGTGCAAAATAGGCATGTCCTGAAGCTGAGGGAAAAAAGGTTAAAACCTTTATTTAATTGATAATTGCTTATTTTAAGTTTAAATTTTGAGGATATAAATACTTGATTTTTACCAAGAAACTGGTTAGATCTCAGTTTTAATCAAGCAATCGAATAAAATCAGTAAAATAGTTATTCAAACTCAACACAGAATGAGAGAAATACTTAGAAATAAATGCTTCCGCAAAGTTTAAAGTACTCAAAACTCAGTGTTGGAACTTGGAACACAGGATGCAATAAACATTTCCTTATAACTCTACCTGCCAGCATTCCAGCAACAATATTGCACCAAAAATAATATCTTCACAAACAGAATTACTCTAATTTGTCCAAATAACTTCGGCCATGCCTCGCAGCGTTGCTGTAAAGGAGAAATATTCTTGAAAGCGTCAAATTAAAGCTATAGTCTGAGAACAATTATGCCGTTTAGAAGCTTATTTCGTGAAATATTATTTTGTTCATAAACTGGTTAAGGTGGAATAGCTGTTGAAGGAATGTCTTCAGCTGTTACAGTTAAGTACTAAGTTAGTTTTACGCTTGTGTTAGGATTATACATATTCATATAAATTTTCTGAAGAAGCTCTTAACTATTTCTGGTTCGTGGCAATTTAATTTTTGCATATAATCAAGTGTCTAACTATAATTTATTTATTTTGTATTTGCTTATACCTAAATTTTATTGCGTAGTGAGCTGAAGGATGGGAATTGAAAACAAGGTGGACCAATGACTTGGTGAAGGTCGTGGGAAACTTCTTCGCGAGAAGTTCTGGAACGGTCAGTATGACGACGCTTGGGGTAGGTATAATATCCAGCAGTGGAAGTCCTTGCGGCTAATAAATGATTTTATCGCTAACATTGCTTCGTATAATAACACTGCTTTGCATACATCTCCTTTGGCTGTGCCCTCGCCGAAAGCAAACCTCCCTAAAACATTTGATTTTTCGTCCAGAATCGTAAAAACAGGAGATAGAAATTCATCCAATGGGATTGTCGCATAAAATGTATTATCGAGGATGAAACCGGACCTCTGATTTCATTTCATGATATTAAGTGGACCAGTTTTATGGGCAATAAAACTCTCTTTTGAATACGTGGCCAAAGAAATATAATATTGAGTTTTGAATTAGATGTATGGTTGCTTATATTCATATTTTTCTTTGAACCATCTCGTAGAATTTCAATTTGTTTTATTGCATCATCGTTTACTGTAACTGCATCTTTATTGGCTATGTGAAGAGTTTCATGAGGTCTGGTTGCCGTCTAAGCCGTTTTAGAGATTTGATATTTTTAAAGAATGATCATATAGTTGTGTCAGACGAAATTGTTTTTTTTTGGTAATATTTCGACTGAGCCCAATCACATAACAAGCAGCCATACACGCATAGCATGCGTTTGTATAGGTAGCCAATAATGATCACGTACAGTCAGGCCATTTTAATAGGTAACATTTGATAATTCATCAAAATTCAACAACGTAACCTTGTAACGGCGGGCATAAAATAAGAACTGCACAATTGCTTAACTTTTTTCAATTACGATTACATATTTATTGTAATAATGACCGGATAAGAGTAATTTTACAATTTGCTTTCACTAATGAACCATTATAAAACTAAACTGACAGACGTCAAATGTTACCTATTAAAATGGCCTGACTTTAGTGACAAAAATTATTAATTTCGGTCCTGTTTCATGGTGGTGCTATAACAAATATAAATACAACCTCAACCTCTGTCCTTAAATAAACTTTGACTGCTTTTCAAAAATCACGAATAATATACTGACTTCCAAAAAAAAATATACAAAGCGAAAAATAACTCTTTTTTCAGAAGTCAGCGTCTTTGGTACCTATTTTTTTTCGTTTCAGGCCCCGACTGCCGAAAAGAAAGTTATTTTTCGCTTTGTAGTATTTGTTTTGGAAGCGGTTTAAAATGTTTGAATTTGTTTTATTTTTCTCTTATTACTTTTGGCACCATGAAAATCATTTATAGCCAGTGGGTTTCTCATAACAATTCCAACAAGCCTAAACACGGCTGGGATATATTGTTTTATTACGGCGTTCTGGTGCCTACCTTCCGCCTTCATCACCAGATCTGTTTGATGGTACCATTTTCATAAGAACCCTTTATTTGCTTCATCACGGTCATTTAACTATTCGAGATATCTTATACCTAAAACATACTTATCATTGAGAAGTTCCAGTGGTCATCTGTGGTCTTCTTAATCAGTTCCACTTCACCAAATAATACTTTCTGAATGCAAATGCTTGTCATGTTGATGAAAATATAAAAATCGATATGTGTATGCCTATAAAATTTTAGGAGTTGCCTCGATTTCACCATGATCCCATCATCAGATCCTGACGTGATGACCAAGGGACTACCTGAGCAGTATACCCTTTCAAACAAAAGAAGATTTTGCCGAATCGGTCCAGGTGTCTTTGAGTAATCGGGGAACATACATAAAAAAAAGAATCCGACGAATTGAGAACCTCCTCCTTTTTTTGAAGTCAGTTAAAAACAACCAAAATTCAAGTTTTCTTACATCCCAGAATTGCATCGAATCAATAAAATTTATTTAATTTAACAGAAACGTTTACAGAACTCGCGTAATCAAATATTTTCGGTGGAACTTTTGGAACCATTCAAGTCGAACTGCGCAGTCTAAATCTTCGACATTTCTTGGTACGGACGTACCGATAAATTTATTTCCAAAGTTTCAGTATAGTGTATTCGATGCAGGTCAATACATTTGAGCGGGAGCTAAAGTATCTGTGTTCGTAGTTTTGAATTGAAGTGATTTAGGGATCGGGTGGACTTTGTCGGTCTTTTGCAGATGAGTTAAGGAATCTTTTGTCTGAACTGTCGCAGTCTTTGGTAGAGATGGGCGTTTTCGGTTTTTTGCGCAAACGGTTATGTAACCGATATACAGTTTTCATATCGATATCGAAAACGGTTTTCAGATATCAATATCAGTAGTACAGCGATATGGTTCCTATCGGTTGTGAAGTTTGCGTTTTGTTCGTACGTTTTTGGATTGTTACGGTTTTAAGTTTTGAGTTATTTGTTCGTCACAAGTAGTTTTGATTCGATATGAAGTTTCTTGCCGGTTCTTCTCCGTGCACCTTTTTTCAACGTTTTATAAGTGGCCATGTAGGCCTATGTAAAATAAAAAAAATGATTGATTGATTGATACATACAGTTTTTGTGATATCGGTTATTTTGATATAGATATCGATATGATATGATATCTAACCCCATATATGATATAAGTTACGTTTTGATATATCGGGCCCATCCCTAGTCTTTGGTGATTCAATTTTGGAAGAATTGTAATCTAGTGTGGGTATATGCTAATTTAACGCTAATTTTAATTAGCTCTTGCTATACAGCTCCAAAGGGAAATGTAACGCCATCCAGTAATTGAAGGAAAAATTATTAAATTTAGAATCAAACAGTTAACTTTGAAGATCTTGGCAGTTGCATTGTAACAAGCATAATATATTACTATGGATGGTCAGTCCAAGTCCTTTCAAAATGCGATAGTTTATTATAGGTACAATACTACTACTACAGCTTTACTACAACTATAGTTTTAACCGTTTGGCTGAAAACCTGAGTGACAGACGATGAACAGACGGACAGACAGACGGAAACGTGAGTGACAGGGAAAGCAATAGGGTTCCGTTTGGACCCTTCGATTACGGAACCCTAAAAAGAAAATAAAAGAAGTAAGATACAAGAAAAAAGAAGAAGAAATGAAGAAATAGTAGAGTTAATATAAAACACAAAATTGCCCTAAACCTCAAATAAAACTTTCAAATTAATAGACACCATTATATTCGGACATTTAGCAATTTTTTGCTAGGAGTAACTGTAACGATTTCTTTTGTAGCCAACTTGAACATTCTAGTTGGGTGCAGCAAAGGCCGTATTGCAAGACAAATTGTGAGTCCGGTGCGGTAGCGGGTATTCGCTGTTAGGTCGCTTCTTGTGAAATTCTTTTAAATGGAATTTCACATTTAAGTTTGAATGTAGGAGGTAATCTTCCAATAAAATGATTCGTTAACAACCGTTATCAACAATTGTTTAGCTGGTTTTAATAAGTTTCTATGAAACGTCAGAGGTTAAATTTTTACCCCCGACGGGTGTTATAAAATCAAAATAAAAAAAAAAGATAGTTAAGTTAAGTATAAGTTTAAAGTGTGTACCTGTGTGTTTGTGTATTTGTGTATAATTATGAGTATTTGTGTATCAGTCTGTGGCACCATAGCTCCTAAACGGATGAACCGTTTTTGATTTAGTTTGTTTTTATTTGTAAGGTGACATTATCGGAAGTATTGTTGTGTGTGTTTTGTTGAATGAAAATCGGTTCAGCCGTTCAAAAGTTATGGGCGTTTTACTGTTTGAATCGGGGTATTTTTGCAAGATATCATGTCATATATATAGATTGTTGATCGAAGCGTGTTTTTTCTACTCCTCCGTTATTCTTTTCTGATTAATTTCGTTGCGGGATCCAAGACAGTTAAATTCATTTTCCGGGACTTCGTCGAGATTCATTGCCTCGGCGCTTTTCTGGTGGTCGCCACTGTTGATTCTGGCTTTCAGGAGTTGCAGTGATTTACTGCGGTGGGATTGTCCTAAGTAGACACTACTAGATTAATAATGTAGTTTAAAACATGAAATTAAACAATATTGTCGGGGGTTTTGGCAATTTTTAATTTTTACTTGTTGTCTAACCACCCCAAACAGATGTCACGTGAGGTCGCAATACTGTTGAGGGTGCGTTAGTACATGTAGGGATATGATACGTCACGCGCCTACTGAACCTATAAGCCTAACAGTCCCTACGACTATAATCCCTATAAGCCCTACAGCCCTAACCTACCATATACCTAGTAGTGATATATAAATATATAAATAAGTTCAGGATGTCTGCACCATGCGACCTAAGGTTACAGACGGATAGTAGACAGGATGTCCAGGTTCGGGAAGGATAAACTCACTGCCAGCTCGCAGACTCACGAGACTGATCAGAGATGGCTAAAGGTGTCTTGGCCACAGTGAGGGGTAATGAGACAAGAATATAAAATTCAAATCTGGTTTATTTTACAAGATGTACAGCTTATATACTAATTTAACTTAATACACACTATTATACAAAGTTGTATGTGTTTCATGCGTGTAAGATGCAACTCAGTCATTATTTTAACTAGGCCGCTCGTGTAGTCGTCGCCGGGCCAAGTGCTGATTCGATGTTCAAAGGTTAACATTGAACATTCTGGCGACTCCTCAGGGACAGGACCGTAGTTGGTACAGCTCAATGGTTTCGTATGGTCTGGCCTGGCCTTCTCCAGTTTGCTGTGCTTGAGTGGGCACCCTGCGTGGTATGCCGTACGGCTGCTCTGTTAGTTGCGTGTGTGGTATGTTGCTGACGATCGAGGGCAATTGAGTAGGTGGCGCAGTGTTTCTTCTCGCAGTAATCCGGCTCGAAGGACCAAAATGTCTAACCACCCCAAACAGATGTCACGTGAGGTCGCAATACTGTTGAGGGTGCGTTAGTACATGTAGGGATATGATACGTCACGCGCCTACTGAACCTATAAGCCTAACAGTCCCTACGACTATAATCCCTATAAGCCCTACAGCCCTAACCTACCATATACCTAGTAGTGATATATAAATATATAAATAAGTTCAGGATGTCTGCACCATGCGACCTAAGGTTACAGACGGATAGTAGACAGGATGTCCAGGTTCGGGAAGGATAAACTCACTGCCAGCTCGCAGACTCACGAGACTGATCAGAGATGGCTAAAGGTGTCTTGGCCACAGTGAGGGGTAATGAGACAAGAATATAAAATTCAAATCTGGTTTATTTTACAAGATGTACAGCTTATATACTAATTTAACTTAATACACACTATTATACAAAGTTGTATGTGTTTCATGCGTGTAAGATGCAACTCAGTCATTATTTTAACTAGGCCGCTCGTGTAGTCGTCGCCGGGCCAAGTGCTGATTCGATGTTCAAAGGTTAACATTGAACACTTGTTAATCCGTCAAATTGCTCAGTTTCTGAGAGATGCCACCGGAGTGATGCTGCGGTAAGATATAATATGTAAATTAATTATTTGATCAATATTTATTTTATCATTTACTATGGCATATATGCTCTTTTTTCTGTTTTCAATACTCAATAATATATTGGATTCGACAATGTGTTATACTTACAAACTTTAACTCGTAGTTGCTTCTAGTTCAGCTATTTCTGAAGCGTAGAATTTATTGACACTAACGGGAGTGCCAAGTTCCTCATCTTGGACATTGCAATTTATGTGAGATCTTGGTAAAGGTTTCGTGTTCACATTTAAAACTCTAGCGGTTATGTTTTCTCTTAATTCATTCTTGGGTTGATCATAGTTTGTGATTATTTATCATCAACTATGATTAGTCATCATGAACGTTGATGTCATCTTTTAAATAAGGTCATTCTTCGTAGTGAATGGATACAATTTATAGGTCTGGTCTGGCGGAATAAATTCTTTTACTTTATTTATCTTTAGGTCTCTTTTTTACAAGACCGTTCGACGAGACGAAGCTTGAGGGAGGCCTTTATCCAAAAGATATATTTGTAGATGTATTTCGTCTGAAATTATATTAAACTAGCACTTCGCCCGCGACTTCGTTCGCGTGATCCGTATTTTATTCTGCAGATTATTTTTTAGTTACACCCCCTTAAAGGTTGAATTTCCAAAAATCCTTTCTTAGTGCTCCCCTCATAAAAAGAAGCCCTGTACAGTAAAATCTTTAACACCCCATAAATCGTCTTTTAGTAGTAGTATTGAAAAACAAATAATGAAAATATTTACTATTTACTTAGGTTAGTATTTATGCCAAGTTTCAAATATGTAAGCCCAACAAATTGCCGCCTTTTCACCATCTTAGGGGTAGAATTTCCAAGTACCAATCAATACATGAATTTGTTTTATCAACCAAGAGTGTAAATCAAAAATTTCACGTGACCTACTTACAAACTGTAGAAATTTCATACAAACTTTCAACCCCCTTTTAACCCCTTATGGGTGTAATTTCCAATAACCAATAAATATGTGAATTTTTTTATCAAGCAAGAGCGTAAATCTAATATTTCATTTGTCCAATTTACAAACTGTAAAAATTTCAACCCCCCTTTTACCCTCCTTGGGGTAGAATTTCCAAAAATCCTTTCTTAGTGCGCACTTACGTCACTTGAGGAACCTCCCAGCCAAATTTCATCTTTATACGTCAAGCGGTTTTCGATATTTCGTGATGAGTGAGTGAGTGACCTTCCGCTTTTATATGTATAGATGACGATCGAGTTAAGGGATTTAGTCAATACGACTGACTTATTATTATTAGTATCCAAAATTATTCTTTCTCTGATCGTGATAATAAAAGTTAAGAACGCATTTTTTTAACTAGAAGAATATTCTTCTGCTGCGGCAGTTCATCCAATGAAAAGAAGCGGCAATTTTTGATGACTGAAAAACGTTTTGTGTATGTTTTTGTTGCCGTACATGTAAATAAAATTGCTGTCATCGAATGAATGCCATAATTTTTGTTAATGAACAAATCAATTTTATCTTTATTGAGTGCTTCGCTATGGAAATCAATTACAAGGGTATTTATTTGCTCAAATGTTAAATGGAATGATTTGTGTTAGTGAGTGGAATGAAATGTTCGATAACTGTTCTAGTAACTGAAATATAAAATCCAAATTATGTATCGTTAAAATCTGCTCTTATGTATGCAAAGTGAGGTTTTGGAATTTTACATACAATGCTTAAAAAGATAAAAAGTTAATTCAGAGTTTGAAATATGGTGATACTGAAACAGAATATAAAAATTACATTGTTAAATATGTATAAGAATCACAGCACCCAAACGAAATATATTAGGTAAATTAAAGTCATACTTAAAACTAAATGCAAAAGGTGGTTTCATCGCAAGAGAAAACTAGATCTCTCAACGATATAAGAAGACAGTTTAAAAATAAGCAGTTTTAGTGTAGGGTTGACACCATGACACCATTGTTAAACAACAAATAAGCTAAGGGTCCTTAGAGCTTCTTGCTCGTTCTTCTCTTAAGAAATTTACCTTATTGGAGGATTCTAATTTCTGAAACTTACTGACACCTTGACAGTTCAAAAATGCCTATTGGCTTTGTTAAAATTAATGCTTTGAGTATTGGAATCATTGTATAGACAGTGGGACAAAACAAAAAGGAATTTGGAAGGGATGGAAAGGATAGGGATTAGCACTTCTACGACAGAACCTAGACCACTATGTCATGGCTTGATGCACTGGAGTCGATCGAAAAGCGGGCCAAGAGGCTCATCGGCGATGAAGCACTGGTCAAGACAAAGCTCCAAAGCCTTGAACATCGTCGTCGAGTTGCCAGTTTGTCGGTTTTTTATCGGTTACACTTCGGCGAGTGTGCGATGGAATTGCATGATGTCCGGTGATGCGTCATCGGTATATGGTGGACATCCCACCCATACGCACCAAACGTTTTGGGAACACTTTTATTTTGCGTACAGCTAAGGAGTGGAATGCCCTGCCGGAGTCTGTGTTTCCCGACAGCTACAATCTAGGGGTCTGAATAGGTTTTTTCTAGGCAAGCGTGATTCACCGTCGACCACATCATCGCTTACCATCAGGTGAGATAGTGGTCAAGCGCGAGCCTATAGGATATAATAAAAAAAAAAAAAAAAAACGTGCTTCAGGTTTTTGGTAAAAAAAACTTAATGTTTCAAAAATAATAGTTTTAAAACTAAAAACACGCTTCAATAGAAAACTAAACTAAAAAGTAGAAAACCATTTTCAATCAATTCAAATTAAGAATAGTGTGATTAACAAAAAAAAAAAATTGTTGTAAAAACTTTTCACACAAGACTTATGTGTGTAAAGTTTCAAATTAATCCGACGTTTTGATACCAAGCTAATAAAAGCGTGTTCAAAATCATTAATGGTCCTACATACCTATCGTTGAAAATCTATTAACGTATCTATGTAACGGAATTTCGAAACGTGATTTAAAAAAAATTACGCCCGACACGAAAATAGCCGTCAAAATATAACTAGCAACAACACAAAAAGCTCTAAAGCACACTTCCAACATTGTATCTCAATGGATAAACACGACGACAGTAAGTCCTGTATGTTATTGTAAGCCTTAAGCTGCGCTAAATCCCCTTAAATTAAATTTAAAGCTAGATAAATCTGATGCCATTAAAATATTCAAATCTTGTTCATAATGTTCTTAGCCTTTAAATGTGGATCATTAAGTAACAATGTTGGATTTACTTTTGCTATTCAGAAGATTGGGGTGTATTATGGGAAAGGTAACAATTGGACTAAGGGAGAAGGAGATGATGGGTTGTTTACAGGGTTATAGGAGTAAGTGATGACTGGCCAAAAGTGGGTGATAATAAGTAAAATAGAATCTAATAAATTGAAAGATAAGTTTGTATCTTATTACCAGTTTGTTCCTTCTTAGAGCAAAGGGATTTCAAATGTAAGTCGATATCATGTTGTCCCCGACATCAGGCTAGGTGGAGCGATGATCTTTACTGGGTATGCAGTTGGATGAGAGTTGCCGAAAGTTGAGACAAATGGTATGCAATTGGAGAGGCCTATGTCCAGCAGTGGACGGCTTATGATAATCATACTTGTAGTATTAGTGAAAAAATTACATTATTTTACTGATAAATTATTTAATGTTATCATTAAACTTATTATTGTTCTTTTATTCGACTCTTTTCTTATTAATTACATTTTTAAATATTTTACAAAACACATACAAAAAAGAAAACATTTAATAATATAAAAAATAAAGGCCCACCGGTATCGGGAACAGGGTCCAAGCTACCGGCGGTCAGGGCTCCAGAGAAAGGAACCTCCTAACAATGCGAGCCGTGTCCAGCAATACTGCTTTCTGGATCAGGCCCTTGATCCAGCCACCTAACGAGAGCCTCCTAAGGTGTTGGTCGAGGCTAGTGGCTTCATTTAACTTATTATTATTTGTTCCAGATCATTTCAAAAGTAAAATAGCCATTATTTATCTGTATCTCTAACTAAATTCAGCAGGGCAAAATATTTCATAAAGTATACTCGTATCCAACAAAAATAGAACAAGAGTGAGCACCCTACTTAAACACGCTTAGCAAAGTCTCGTCCGGACGTACTACAATTAAAATGCTTAATTAATGGCTTGATCTCCTGAATATGTAAAACTAGAAGCTAACGCGGACCTTATCTCACTTTTAGAACTCCAAAAAACATTTTTCATTAACAAAATGGCCGGCGTTCAAACAGTTTTAACGTGAAAGGACGGGGTGGAAGCAAAACTCACAATTAAGGACTCTTCCAACGCTATTTCAGAACAACGACGACTGCTTGACAATTTGCAAAGTTTGCCGTTTACTGAGAATGGAAAGGGCTGTTTTCGAGGAACGCTATAAACCGTAGATCTAGGCTAAGAGCCCTTCTAAATACTTGACTGAGTGTTTGCTGATTCTCTTACCCACATATGTTGTATATGCCTACATAATTATGTTGTCCGTGTATCTCGGGGTACTTTAGTGCCGAATAGAGCGGCTTCTGTATTGTTTAAAGATAGGTAGGAGGTTTGTAGTGTGAGAACAATGTTCTATTAGAATGTGTGTAAATGTGATTTTTATTAGGTTTTACATCTGGAATTTCTCAGTTGCAGTTTGGAGACTGTTTGTGCTTGTTTGGCAAGTTGATATATGGACGATGGAAAAAATATGAATTTTAAATACAGTCAAAAGCACATGAAGCTTTAAACTGGTATTTCGAGTCGTACCCCTATGGCGATTGTGATAAAAAAGATATAAGTCCAAAGTTTGCAGCTCCACAATAAATAAAACTTGTAAACAAAGTTACTAAATTTATTAGAATAAAATAAATTTGGGACACAATATAAGTAGTCGAGCGAGATACTTTTTTTTTTAATTAGCTAATGCATCATCGCTTACCATAGGGTGAGATAGTGGTCAAACGCAAGCCTATTAAAACCAATAAAAATAAAAAGAGCTTAATCTTTTTTTGTAAACTTCTCGACCACTTTGTTACGAAAGTCTTGTAAGTTTTCAGTGCACACTCATCAAGGGCAGACCATTGAGGCAATTTTCCCCATAGTGCTTCTTATCCAGGTTGTTAGTCTCCTGAGGCTTATAAATGATCGCTCTAACGTAAACATTGTGCACAGCAGGGCGATCAAAATTTTCAATGTGTTGCCCGTTTCGGGAAGGTAGGTTTTTTGTCTTTTTACCCGACTGCCGAAGGAGGGTAATGTGTTTATCAGTCTATGTATGTATGTATGTATGTTTGTTTGTCCCTATGTGGCGTTCTAGAGACCAAACGCGATGGCCGATTTTGATGATTCTTACGTCAATCGATTCGTCTTAACCCTGCGATTGTCACTGGCATTAAAATTGGAAAAGGAAAAAAATGGCGGATTTTGGGCCCCATTTTGTAGGGATTTTTTTTTTCGTCCAAACCCTTCGTGTGGGTATAAAAATAAAGGGTTTTAAGAGGAGATTTCAAAAATAAATAACACTTATATGTTTAAATGTACCAAATTCTAAAAAAAAGTAACTAAAAAGTTGTAAATAAAAAAAGTTAATTATAAAGATCAAAAAACCCGACTGGTTGACTGATCTGGATTTGGTCAGCTCGCGAATATGTATCCTCCGACTGCACACCTTTTTAAACAGTCGGGTTTTTTGATCTTTTTAATTATTTATTTTTATTTTTCAGGACATCAACAACTGTGAGATTGGTTAAGTGAGTGGACTTAGGACTTTGATTTCTTTGCTTTTGGCTACATTTTGAATCCCCCCCTTGGCGACGCCCATGGTAGTATGATCTTTGTTATTAGTAAATAAAGTCTAATTTAATATGACATGTACTCCGTTACATTTTGGTCGTTACAATCCCGTGGAGGGTCGATACGGTACATGAAACAGTAACGATTTGTAAAGATAAACAAATTAGAATAAACCTACACACACAAACACACACACACACACATAAATAAATACATACATATACATAAACTCACGCCTTTTTCCCATGGGGGTAGGCAGAAACTACAGAACGCCACCTGCTACGATCCTCACATACTTCTTTTGCTTCACTCACATTCATACATCTAGTCATACACACACGCCGGTTATGAGTACTGCGCACCTGGCCTTTCTGAAGAACATCACCTATAAGGTCTATGTATGTCTTTCTAGGGCGTCCCCTCCCGGCGTTTCCATTCACGTCTGCCTTGTAAATAACTTTCGTTAGTCGCCTTTCATTCATCCTCTCAACATGGCCAAACCATCTTAACATACTCTTTTAAATTTTAGTTACTACATCTTCTTTTAAACCACAACTTTGTCTTATTACCTCATTGCTCAATCTATCATTTAAAGTTACACCATACATACTTCGCAAGGAGCGCATTTCTACTGCATTAATCCTACTTTCATGTCTTTTTTGCCATACCCAACTTTCACTACCATACATAAGTGTAGGCACCAGCACGCGCGCTGTTGTGAAAGGCGAGTCGAGCTTCCTGAGGATTTACTGTTTTTATTATTATTTATTAAATTTATCTTACCAAATCGATACTGTTTCATGTCATCGACACTCTACGGTATTGTAACTACTTGGATTGTATAGTGTCTTTTTTACCGATTTCGATGCAAGATAGAATCATTTTAATTTGTTAATATTTAATTAGTGATTGATTGATGATGTCACAATGATTGCTGTATCGGTAATTACAATGATATCATTATGATGTTGACCTATTTTCGTTTTAATGTGCAGTCATATAGTTTATTGTAACGGAGTTATATGTCTGTATTGACAGACTGTTTTCAATCGACTTTAAATAAAGGTTCCATTTTAGACGGTACAGTTTGTTTTTTTTGTGTTTGTTCATCAAGTCAAATCTAGAAAACTAAATTTTTTTAAGAATACATAAAGTGATTTTGGTATTTTCATCAATATGGCAAGCATAAATATTCATAGTTTTTGTAAACTATTAGCTATGGACATTTAGGGAAAATTTTACGCATCAAACTGAGCGCAATTAGCACATCCAATATACTTTTAGTTTAATTCATGATTTTCACTTTTACACTGCCTAGAAACTAAGTTTAAGCTTCATATTAGTCTTTAAGGTGGAGCAGCAACTAGATACAATAAACTTTATGTTTGAATGCAATATTGTATGTACAAAAAGCGAAAGAATATATGTTCATGAAAGATTTTCTTGTTGTAGAACTCATTCCATATATAAAATACCTTTTTATAAATCGCATAACTGAGCATCATGTACTTAAAACAAAGATGAATTTAGCAAAAATATATGAATATGAAATCCAAATGAATTCACATACAGAAGCTAGCAAACCGGCTTATAATACTGTCAGTGATAACAATGTTGAGTCAGAAGTAAATTGTGATATAACATCGTTACCGAGAGCACTCATTAAAATAACAAGCGAGCCAAACCAAAGTTAACATCCACATTCGGAAAATAAATAAACTGAAACAAAATTTTAATCATCCAAATGAATTATATTTAAACAATGAGGCAAACAACATTTCACGAAGTTCCTTAATGAAGAAAGCCAGGGGTAAGGAAGTTGCTGAAAGTTCAGGTAGAATTAATATGAGTATTTTGCTTAAAACCACGCTTTCTTTGATATACGGGGAGCACAACTTGTATATTTATTCGGGACTGTTAGTACACGGTACGCTTTGGAATATAAATAAAATAAAAACTTCTTGGAGACATATCAGTTGGTAGCATTGTTTGTTTGGGTCCCTAATATTCTGTTCGACGTAATTTGTCATGGCAACGTTGACATCATTGCGGTGACGATTCAGTCCGTAGATATAGAGAACTGGAATGCGCATTACCTCATCATTAGTCTCAAAATTTACTAATTAGAAAGAGATAATGTGAACGTACAGCCACTTTTTCTGCAGGTTATAGTGACGGGACCGATCAACACTTGGGGAGGCCTGTGATGATAATAGTGACGATGAAATTAACAGTCTGTGACGTGTACTTATCAGAATTCTAGAACAAGACAACCTATAGTCACATTATCGGTTTGTCTCTCTCACACTTTCACTTGACATACAAATAGGGAATGCTTAGTCCAGTTCTCTATATCTTTGATTCAGCATTGTGCTGCTTCAGTAAGGTTTATATTGTTGACAGTACCGACAATGTTCAACGACGTAATAAATTGGCAAACACGGTGTTTTTTGACGGCAGATGAATGTTGTTCTGCTGTCAACAAAACGTCAGGATATTTTTCCCTGACGGGTCAACATAATGTTTCGGGACAGGTTAACTGTTAACTGTACACCCGTTCTTTGCCGTAACCGGACAATGGGAAATGGTATTTCCGTATTCCTGTAATTTATCTACGTTGGATTTGGTTTCCAAGCGTTAAGGTTACACTAGTCGACGGCACGAACTATTTTGTGCGCGGGGTTAAAATGCATTTTATGTCAACCGACAACACGTGCGGAAGAGACAGATGCTGTGATGCCCAGTAGGAAGCTAGTTCGCGGACGAATACACACTTTTGCAAATTTGTAGCGAAATGGATAATGATTTAGGACGAAACCGAGCGCGCGAAATTTTATAATCAGACCTTTGGTAGTCTTTGTATCAAGAATAAACGACTAATCGTATCTATTCAAAATTCAATTATTTGCATTGTTGAACTACTAATCTAACCCTGTATGGAGGCCGTTTTGCAATTTTCCGTCTTCTTATGGTATTTATTTGCGCCCAAAAAAGCGTTAAAATTAGTGTCGAAATGTGGAACTTTCGACGCTCATAACTTTCAAATATTTTCTTTTTTTACTTTTTGCTTCCATACAGGGCTAGATAATGATGAGACAAGTTGATATCACTTTTTGTTTTGAACGCACATCGTCAAACAGTGGAATAATCCCTAGACTACATTTGTATGGAAGAATTTTCGAAAACCTTAATCGTATTTACAGAAAAGAAACTCAAGATTTTTTTTAATTTCAGATCTTCAGCTTTAGAAAAAACCGTCCAAGTGCGTGTCGGACTTCGCACATTAGGTGTTCAACCAACCAACCAAACCGCAAAATCTAGTTAGTTGTAATAGAAAAAATGAGGCTATTTAAATAAAAAATCTGATTGATCAATATATTGTAATTCGTCAGTAAAATATAAGTAATAAAAACATATGAAGTTCATAAGGTCAATGGGAAGTTAAAAAAAATCTGCGAAACAAAATTTTGTAAAAGAGCTGTGTAAACTTTGTAGTTGTCATTTATCCATTTCGGTCTTTCAATAGCCAACCTAAAAGAATCCAAATCATTTCTAAGAGCAAAAGCAAATGGCCACCAAATTACACTCCAAATTCCATACACAAACAGAGAGTCGTTTTCTAATTACCTACCTGTGAAGGACTTTAACATACTTCCAAACCAACCGACTGACCGCACGATGTTAACCATTCACGTAAATTGAACCGGTAATTACCACTTTCGCAAACAGGACGGAACCGGTTCAAACCAGTTTCTGTAAACGCTAGTCTAATAGACAAACGGGTTTTTGTTGGTGTTCGCCGGTTAATTTTGGAGAACATTCGGTCATTTGAGTTAATTAGTCGAGTTGTTTGATTGGATATTGTTTTTTGGGGGGTTTCGTACTAAAACTCTTATGGGAGTGATTCCAGAATAGTTATAGAGGAAGTTGTATAGGACAGATACAGATCAGGGGCCCTACCATGAGCTATAAAAGCAAGGTTATTGCCATCGTGCGCAAGGAACTGATGAATAAAAGTTCCCTTCATGATGGTTGAGCTGAGTGGTGCCGATCCATGCGTCATGTTCGTGAACAGGCGCAATCAGTTGGGATTGGCCATAACTTATCTGACTCAGCCTGTTATTGTATTTTTTTTTATTGTTTGTTACTCTAGAGGCTTTTACGTGCACGTTTTTTTTTACATTGTTCTCACATAATAATAATATGTATTTTTTCAACAAGAATGATGTAACTAAATATTTGTAATTAAAACTGATGGAAAAGAGTGTCCGTCTAGTTTCTTGCAAATTCTTCTCCATTGAGACCGACTGACGCTTGAGAATTTGCAACAAGAGTCATCTTTTTTTTGTTTGATAATTCAAAAGTACCTTTAAGGTTTATTTGAAATAAACTATTTGATTTTTTAGGGTTCCGTATCCAAAGGGTAAAAACGGGACCCTATTACTGAGACTCCGCGATCCGTCTGTCTGTCCGTCTGTCACCAGGCTGTATCTCATGAACTGTGATAGGTAGACTGTTAAAATTTTCACAGATGATGTATTTCTGTTGCCGCTATAACAACAAATACTAAAAACAGAATAAAATAAATTTTTAAGTGGGGCTCCCATACAACAGACATGTTTTTTTATCCGTTTTTTGCGATAATGGTACGGAACTCTTCGTGCGCGAGTCCGACTCGCACTTGGCCGGTTTTTATTTCGTGCTGTATGACTCAGTTACTTGTTCACATCGGAATCATGTTTGCTTTAAGATGTCATAGTAAAGAAAGCCTATAAATATTAGTTTTTATTCAACTCAAATTGCATTTGCCACAGTGGTCTCTACATCATCACATAAAAGTTGATTTGTAGAATGTGGCAATGGCATGAAGTCCGTCTCTGTACATTTGTGTGCGACAAGTATTAAAAAAAAACAAATTTCATTCAGTCCAAACAGTGGCTCCAATTAAACGATTTGATCAAAGTTGAACCGGCGTGCGTGCGTGTATGTCTAGATATATGGACGTAGAAATATACAAGGAGTATGTAAGCATCAGAATAGCTGCCGGTCTTTAGTTTCTGCCTACCTCCATGGGAACAGGGCACCAGTTTATGTATGTGGGGGTAACAATCAGAATTTTTATTGAAACTAGCGAATACAATAGATCAAAGTTCATTGAATCTGGGTGAGAACGCGGCTGTTCTTAGTTAAACGGAAATAACTTTAATCTGTTTTGAACTCAGGCACCTTTTCAGGACCACACACTTACCTTACCTATTGATGTCAATTCTCAGAAACCATAACTCCCTTAGTATTTACCGTTAAAGGAATACCGAGGAAATAAACTCATGAATTTTCTATATTACTATCAATACGACGCTTTGTGTGGGTGAGTGTACTTACTATAGATAGAACACAATATGGCTTCAACAAAGCCCGAACACAAAGACGCAGAAATAAATACTCATCTAAAATGTACCGGATAACATTTTTTATCGTTGAAAAAAGGCACCTTTGAAGCAAACGCTCGATAGTTCCAATAGGTTCCAATACTAGCAATATGTCAGCGCGTGTTTACGCGTCGGGTACAAAAGCGATTTCGTGCACGACTGTACCGGTCGTGGCTTGTCACTTTTGCGCGCGACTGTACAGAGCTTGTCAGTCATTGTTCGCGGATAGATTTATATTGAAACCGTTACACGGTTTGGCTGTGAATGTTTAAGGGTTAGTATTCCTTTATTATGTGTTTATCCGTGAGTTCGTGACATTTATTCAGCCTGGATATTTTGATTTCTAGGAGCCCTAAAAATTTACTGAGTTTTTTTAATCTTGGAAAATATGGCTTTTCACGAAAATAATATTCAATTTAAGAAATATCAGTCTTCTGTATTTGCTAGGTATATAATCCCAAGGGAAAATTATACCGGTAAAAAAGTAGCCTATGTGCTATTGCAGATTAAATCTATCTCTGTGCCAAATTTCATCCAGAGCCATCCAGTCGTTTGAGCGTCAAAAAGTAACAAACATACAAAAACACACACACACACATAATTTGCAAACAAAACTGTCCAAAAGGAGTTTCAATATTGATATTCTGGCTCAGAGCGAGCGCATGGCCAGTACTGAGTTTCACATTGGGGAATATATACGCCCTAAGTACCGTGAAATACGGAGTGAGCCTATTGTCATCAAATGGGAATCCAGACTGGGCTTCTATTGAGAAATCCCAGATGGAAAACACTTCGGCAGACATGTTTTTTTTTTTCTCCCGCTCAGGGTTAAGCGGGAGAGCGTGTCACACTTTTACTAACTAAAACCCACCCGTGTGCTTTTAGTTGCTTAAGCCAGGGCTGGGAAATCGAACCCTTCATGATCAGGATTTGTGCTTGCTTACTCTAAATAAAGAGAGTACACCGTATACTATAAACGACGATACGACAGATAATATGTACCTATAGCAAAATTTATACATTAAGTTTATACTAGTCGACGGCACGAACTATTTTGTGCGCGGGGTTAAAATGCTTTTTATATCAACCGATAACACGTATGGAAGAGATAGATGCTGTGATGAGCAGTAGGAAGCTAGTTCGCGTACACACTTTTGCAAATTTGTAGCGAAATGGATAATTATTTAGGACGAAACCGATCGCACGAAATTTTATAAACAGACCTTTGGCAGTCTAGATATCATGAAAAAATGACTAAATCTATCTGTTCAACATAAAATTATTTGCATTGTTGAACTACTAATCTATCCCTGTATGGAGGCCGTTTTTCAATTTTTCGTCTTCTTATGGTATTTATTTGCGCCCAAAAATGCGTTAAAATTTGTGTCGAAATGTGGAACTTTCGACGCTTATAACTTTCAAATATTTTCTTTTGTTACTTTTTTGCTTCCATACAGGGCTAGATAATGATGAGACAAATTGATATCACTCTTTATTTTGAACGTACATCGTCAAACAGTGGAATAATCCCTAGACTACGTTTGTATGGAAGATCCTTTAATGACGTAATACAATACTTATTTTATTTGTTCTCTTTTGTTAATGGGCACATAGATCTTTTATTTTTCTTGTGTTATAATTACTGACTGAAAAATCAGTAATGATTTTCCAAAAAAGGCTAAAACTATACCTAATCCAAAAGTGTTTCTACTCAGTAAAAGAATATTTAGAGTCTAGCTTAAAATGACGAATTTATCTCAAGTGGCGATCTGTCCTATACAAACAATAAGATTTAGTCTATCCTATTTAACTTCAGCCAAAATTATAATTTGTACTAGGTACCTGTCAAAGATGACATTAATCGTGCCGATTATTTGTATTAGATTCACTATTTTTGACATTTGATTTTTGATTTAATTTTTTTTTCTCAATTTAATTATAATAATGTTAAATAAAATAATTATTTAATAATAATGTTAAATGCATGCTTATTTTGGATGATAAGGACAGGATAATGATAATTGCAATGCTTGTAAAAGGCTGCTAAGTCTTGCACTAATATAAAAAAACACCAACTTTACACTTAGTTCGCAATAAATGTTTTGACTTTGACTTAAGTGTCGCAAATTTTATGTCAGGTAGTTTTTTTTCACAAAAAAATCAGTATATTATAAGTGTATGGCACTCGTGGGCTGCAGCTGAAAATCTGCGTCAGATGGTATATATACCCTGCATTACCATTTGGCATTATGCTGAGCTGATGCCCTTTTGGTATAAATAGTTTTAATTATTTATTTTGTTTTTGAAAAAAAACTCGAAGACATGAGACATCCACCAACCCGCACTGGGCCCGCGTGGTGGATAACGGCCCATTCCCTCTCACAGAGAGGACGCCTGCGTCCCAGCAGTGGAAACATTAATAGGCTGATGATGTGATGTGATTTATTTTGTTTAATTTTTAGGTGATTTTGTTTCTAATGCCAATAAATACATTTTTTATTCATCCTTTCTTTCAAAATTGACACATTTTAGCGACAATTACTGCTTAGTAAAATCGACTTGTCTATGTAAAGCTACAGGTAAATTGCTGCTATATTTTACCATTTCTCAAGCCAAATACTACACTGCATTAAAAAAAAAAACAAATACATTCCACCGATCATTTCCCACATTACCCAGCCACGACGCACAATCCCTGGTGAAAGCTAGTAAGTATTTATGATATTATTGATGGGCCCGCTTGTTTACAGGAGAAGACTTATGTATTGCATTATTGCTGACGCTTCCCTGTCGAGCACTATACTGTATTAACTATAGAGGGAAGTACAGGATGTTTTGGAAAACGTGTTTTGTAAAAAACTTTAAAAATATATCTTTAATATCGGAAGTCGGTGTTCCTTCGTTTTTGAAAACGACTTTCTAAATTGAAGTTATTTTTTATTTTGTAGTGTTATTATTTGGAAGTAGTGTTGGGTAAAGCACGTGTGCTAGCACACTTGTAGTGACTCACTTCGATAGAAAGAGTCACTCGCTCTTTTTATTTTGATGTGCTAGCACAGTAGCACACACCACAGATTAGCTACACAGTGCGACCACAGAATAACAAAGCACGTTAACACTTGTGAGTTTTGAGAATGAGTTCGAGTCAATGTTATTCTTCGTTGTAAACACCTCATGTGCTGTGTGCCTGTTTATTGTTACTTATTCAATTGAAACTTTAGTCGCCGATGAGTCACCGAGTGTCAAGTGTGCCTGACGACATCGCGAGTCGCGACACAGCTCGCTCGCACACACCAGACCTCAGAGGCCTCCACCCGCCGCCTCGCCTCATTCGTGGTAGCACAGTGTGGTACCACACTTAGTTAAAAGAGTACCTCGCACGATCCTCATTTTAAAAGAGTGTGCTACCCAACACTATTTGGAAGTCGATTGTATTTTTTTTAGTTTTGGTATAATGAGCAAGTTCTATAGTAAAATAACTATACCTAAAGTTATGCTAGCATAGATTACTCGAATAACGTAAAACTTGAACGTGAAATGAAAGTGCATCAGGGTGAACTTTACACATCTGCCTTTAAAGCATACCGGCGTGATGTTATGTTATGAAATGACGTTTATTGAAGAGTTCTGTTGTATATTTCCGAAGTTCTTCATGAGATCTTCAACAAGTTTAAATGGGACCAATTCGAGAACCTTTTTGGAAAATCGGTTAAAAATAACAGAATTGCCATCATTATGGCTTGTTTAATACAGGCCTTTGGACCACAAAGCCAAGAGGCAAACGCTGGGGCCCATAGGAACGCTGCGACTCTTGGGTCCTACAAGGTCTATACCCGCGAAACTGCGATGCACAGCAGCGGAAGCTAGGGGTTCGTTCTTTGAGATACCGGTTCCTGTCAGACAGGTGGAGAATGATACACGACTGCAAAACGTACAAATAATACTCACGTTTGTTCCCGCGGTGGTCTCCTGGTTAATCCCGTGTCCAGTCGAGGGTTGTAGGGAAAAATATAAATAATAAAAGAAGGGACAACAAACGTGTTCTGGTGGTTTTTTCGCCTGGCTGCTAGGCACGTTCCTGACACGAACACATCGCTGCGCGCGAAATATACACAAATACCACTGCACGGGAGGAGCACAATACCACTGCGCGGATGGCGACGTAATTTCGAATAACGATGGGTGGATTATCTAACGATAAAAAAGAAACCCAAGCCAGACCACACCGTATCACGTCTAGCCATATCGGTTACAATTATCAGACTCGTGTCAACTGTCAACTCCACCAAAGCTGTCAATCTCAATGACAGCGAACTGACACAGTTTTGCAACAAAATAACTATAAGAGGAACGAAACGTTTTCGTTCTGAACATGGCTATTCCCACAGGATTCATGCGTTATTTCGGGATAGATGATAAATGCCTATGGAACTTGGCGATAATGTAGCTGATTAAATAATATACGTAATCGGGTAACCACTGCCAGAGTTTAACTCCTACAAAAAAATAATTTATTTGCCTCATTATAATGTAGTTTTAGTGACTGCCATGGCAATACTTGAGGCACTTGTTCCACTGCCGCCGTCGACGATCAACGAGCAGCGAGTAAGGCTAGAACCTAGATACTAGTTGGCAAGCAGCGAGAAGCGGGTATGTAGTTCCGATAGTTTTACCGTTCGGCTATGAGCAAGTGTTTTTGTGCGACGGGCGATTACTCGCACCACTCGCTCGGGTGGTCAGTGCTGCATGCGTTGGTTGGTTGGTCTCGTGGCCCGAGTTCTGACCGTCAAGCGAGCATCATCGAGCGAGTATTATTTTTGATAGCTCTTGTCGCTGCGAAACACTTGTGTCTAGAGAGTACTCGCCGGCAGCGGTACTGTGAACAGCCAGCGATCAACTATTAATATATTATGTGTCTCTTTTATTGACACGGGATCTGTATCTTTTGTTCGTTTCTTCAGCGGGAAAATAGTCTATAGCTAATCGCTTCGTCGCCAGCGGCGGGACAAGTGCCTTAAATACCTTCAGTTGCTCTGATTACCGTTAAAAATCATCATCATCAGCCTTTTAAAGTGCCCACTGCTGGGACACAGGCCTCCCCTCTATGAGAGGGAATGGGCCGTAATCCACAACGCGGGCCCAGTGCGGGATGGTGGATATCACATGTCTTCCAATTTTTGGATCTAGGACATGCCGGTTTCCTCACGATGTTTTCCACCATCGTTTTGAGAGCAGTGGTGATGAAATAATTTACACAAAGTAAAGAGCCTGCCTGGGTTCGAACCTACGACACGTAAGTCGCGGCCGTTACCACTGGGTGGCCCAGTGCTCTTAAAACCGTAAAAAATACCACTATAATTTTTATTATGAACTTACGTTGTCCCACTGCAGGGCCAAGGTGCAGTGATAAAGACAAATAGCAAAGATGGTTTAGTACATTTATATCTCAATTATTTATGTATTTAGTAGTAGTATTTATATGAAAATTAACACATACCTCACCCAATATTTTTGAATAGTCTGAAACTTTTCTTATGATCAATTTTGTTGCAATGAATATATATTATATGCATTGTGCTGGTTGATATATTTTATGCTTTTTGAATAGTTTTTGAGGGTTCCGTACCCAAAGGTTAAAAACGGGACCCTATTACTAAGACTCCATAGTCCGTCTGTCTGTCTGTCAACAGAATGTATCTCATGAACCGTGATAGCCAGACAGTTGTTTTTTTTTACAGATGATATATTTTGTTGCCGCTATAACAACAAATACTAAAACCAGAATAAAATAAATACTTAAAGGCCTTCCACCGCTTTAGTGCCGTAAAACGGTTACTTTCTAAAGCATACTCCTTAGTAACGGCTATGTGAAAAGGTTTGGAAAAAATATATGTTTATTATTGATTCATGTACAGTATTTCTGAAACAAGTTTTTTTCGTATAACTAATAGTTTTGCTTTGAAAAAATAATTAACAACGTGATATTTTTTCGCAATTTTTGTATACTCCTCCAAAACGACTTGGCTGATTAAAAATATTTTTACACAGAAAAATTGATGGCTGGAATTTCTTCATAACTGAAATAGCATATGTAAATCAAATAATATTTTGCAATCAAAACTATTCAAAAGGAGGTTCAATATTGATATTTTGGCAACGAGCGGGCGCACGGCCAGTACTGCGTTTACATTGGGGCATATAAGTCGGCCTCCGGTATAACAATCGTGATTTTTTGCTGTTTTTTGCGATAACGGTACGAAACCCTTCGTGCACGAGTCCGACTCGCACTTGGCCGGTTTTTAAATGTTGGTGACCAATTGAGTATATTCTATCATATATACAAAGAAGGGATCATAGGCAGAAGGAAAAACTCAGTAGCCGTTTTTTGATTTGCTAGAGAGAGACAGAAGGATAGTGCCGTAAATGAAGTTAAAATTTTTGTCTTAAAATACGACTCTAGAACTTATAATCTAAACAATATTACCAGAAAACGCATTACCTCTCTTCAAGTAGTCTGCAGCGGGATAGAATATTTTGCAGGTTATCGACACGCGCTTGTTATTCCTTGTGGAGTAAACAGAATCGTAAATACGTGTAGATTGAATTGCTCCTAGGGAGCGGAGCCATTGTGTTCCTGTATTATGCGTCAGGATTGAAATTCTTTTTATATGGTTCGTGGTTTCCGTGATTGTGTTAAAATGCCATGTCATCATATAACGCCTGCTAAACATAAATTGAGTAGTATCAGCACGAATAGAGAGGTATTTTTCACTTTGCTTTCTATATTTTTTTCTTGTTTTCACTTCTTTTTTTTAAGCAGCCCAGTTTGTGCCTTTTTGTGTCTGCGTAGCCTTGATGTAAACAAAGCTAGTGGCCCCGATGGGATACCAGCAATTGTAACTAAAACCAGTTCGCCTAAATTGTCTCCGATCTTGACATGCTTATATCGCCTTTCGATAGAGACTAAAAAATTGCCGAATGCTTGGTAGTAAGCAGAACGTACAGCCCGTGCTCAAGAAGGGCAGTCGAGCTGACCCGGCCTACAAAGACCCATCTCTGTAAGTTCCATCCTCTGTTAGAGTATGGTACGTGTAATCAACTGAAAGCTCCTGGCATACCAAGAAGCGAACAACATCTTGAGTGACCGCCAATGCGGCTTCCGCCAAAATTGGTCCACTGGGGATCTTCTAGCTTATGCCATTTCACTTCTAGAGTGATCACACCATCGAGAGACACGGGGAAGCACTAGCCTTCCCACCTTCGACATCTCGCAGACTTTCGACAGAGTCTGGCATGAAAGCCTCATTGATAAGCTTCCTTCCTTCGGTCTGCCAAGTGATCTGTGTGATTGAATTGCCGACTTCCTGACGAATCGATCCATCCGAGTGGTTATCGATGGCTGCTTGTCTGATTAGTTAGATATCAACGCCGAAGTCCCTCAGGGATTAGTGCTCTCGGCAACATTTTTCTTGATGCACATAAATGATCTACTAGAACCCACAACCTAGAAACTAGAACCCGTACGCAAATCGGAGTTGCGGACTCCAGCCCTTCTTATCTTAACTTAATCTATAACCCGGATCCTTTGGGTCAGCAGACGACAGCCCTGTTGCTAAGAGAAACGTGTCCGGTGCACGGGCTACTGGGTCTCATATACGGTCTCTCCGGGAGGCCATGGTTGAGCACTTGCACTTGTCCTTGAAGGCTGTCTCCGATTGTGGCGATGCCAATGTGGTCAGTTTCAATGCTGCTTAGACCCAGGCGTGTCTATTTTCCGCTTAAAAGAGACAATTCCATCCAGCTCCATCTTTTCGTGGTGAAACCGTGCCATTAACGTACCATCTCGAATTTCTTGCTGTTACGTTGACATCGACCCTAGATTTCGGCCCATTCATTGATCCACCTGAGGCTTTGCATCCACCTGAGGCAAAGCCTCAGGTGGATGCAAAAAAGTTGGGGATCCTTGCAAAGGTGAGACGGTACTTCAAGCTTAAACATCTGCTCAACTTGTGTAAAGCGCAAGTTCGGTGTATGCATGGAGTACTCTCACCTCTGGGACGGATCTGCCAAATACCAGCTTGATGCACTTTATTGACAGATGGGCAAAGAGGCTTATTGGCAACGATGCACTAGTCGACTCAAAGCTCCAGAGCATCGAACATCGACATCAATCCCTTTCCATCATCGGATTACAAGACTTACGGCAATGCGCCATAAGGTACATGGTAGATATCTCACCCATACGCACAAAGCGGTTTGCGAATACTTTCATTGTGCGCACAGATAAGGGGTGGGATTCTCTGCCGAAGTCTTTGTTCCCTGATAGCTACAACCTAGGGGTCTTTAAGTCATGAGTGAACAGGTTACTTCTTGGCACCACATCATCGCTTACCATCAGGCAAATAAAAAAAAACTTACTAAAATGTAGTTCGGTATAGTTCTGATTTATTGCGGCCTGAGGGGCTAGACCGAGGTAAAGTGTAACAATAAAAAAAAACAACCTGCAAAAAGCAGTGATTTTTGAGGCACTTCCCGATCACCTAGAAAACTAAAACTTTTAGCTAGGAAACAAAAACTTTTCAAACGAGTCAGCTTGCCGTCAATTTTGAGAATTTGTAAAAACATTTATAATTTTACCGTTTAAGTACCCTTTTTAGGGTTCCGAAGTCAACAAGGAACCCTTATAGTTTCGCTCTGTCCGTCTGTCCGTCCAAAACTTAGCTCAGAGTATATTAGAAAGCTATAATTTCGCATGGATATACATATGAATAATTCCGACAGAGTGGTACAATAAAATCATGAAAAGAATTTATTTTTCGGGTACCTCCCATTGACGTAAAGTGGGGATGCATTTTTTTTTCTCATCTGTTCCATGGTGTGGGATATCGTTGGATAGGCCATTCAAAAACATTATAGGTTTGTTAATCTATATTTCGGTTCAGAGATCCGTTTGCGTAAAATTAAGCTTTGTATTGAAAATGTATGTTAGAGTCAAGTGTCCCCCCCCTGCCAGCTGCTCTTGGCTATGTGAAAAAATTCACGGCAGTAGTAAATATAACGAAATTAAAAGGAAAACTATCACGGATAAGTAGGCTTTACAAGTTTACAAGTAATTATCGACCAGCTTATAAAATGTACTTGAAACAGTAAAAATTTTGTACAAATGCCATTGAAAATTACTTAAATAACGTTGTTAGCTGTGTAAAACAGAGTAAATATATGCTTATGGACCATGTAAAAATATACAAAAATAAAATTATAACATCCTTAATAATAATGATTTCTAAATTAATAATGTTTAAGCTCGAATAACGCATTGGAGTGGCCAGAGTCTATAGCAGTACCGGGTCCGTAGTCCATACGGCACATGCGCGCGGGGGAGTCTATTATGTGTTAGTGCAGAAGTATTTTTCGACGTTTTGTAATCTAAAGTCAAATGAGATTCGATTGCCAAGCAAATTACTTATTTTATTTTGTCGATATCCATCTATAAAGTCAATATTCGACCCGACTACATCACTAATTGTGTAGCGTAAAACTTTCCAGAACAAAATAGTGAATACTGCAGATTAGAGGTAAATAGGAAAATTTTCAAATGCCGAAAGAGAAATAAACAAGGAGCGTGCGCGCAAGGATCCAGGAACGAGCCATACCATTCCCCGTGGCTCTAATGCGCGCTCGTATCGGCTGCTTTCGCAATTCGCACCCGCGATACATAATATTTTTCTAACTTCAGTTGCAAAGTTGGATTTTGTAACTCCTTCTTCAGTTACCAGTTAGTCCTTATTTAGTTTAAGTCAATACCGAATAGGTTATATCTAGACAAGCGTGCTTCACAGTAGACCACATCATCGCTTACCATCAGGTGAGATAGTGGTCAAACGCGAGCATATAGATTAAAAAAACATCATCCTATATGGGTCCGTTTTTAGACGTTGTGTGCCGCTGAAACCGTTTTAATGTTCATGTAACAACAACAAAACCCTCTTCTTAGTCCTCATTATTATGCAACTTCGGAACCCTATTAATGCGCGTGGCCCGACACGCACTTGGCTGGTTTTTTTTATTAATATAAATAATCATTTTTCGTGATAAATTGTACGAGGCATAGCGTGCTGCATGCAGGATAGTACAAGCAAACAGCCGCACAAAAGGGAGACGCCGAGTAAAGAGTGAGAGGCGCACGAAGAAAACCGAAGAGGTATGAGCGCGCAAACTAAAGACATACAGTACCTACGCTAGCAGCCGCTATTGTGTGTTTGCATTGAGCATCAGCTGTGTTATTGTTATTTCAGTTTCGTAATATTTTACGAAACTGAAGACTGCAAATTTTATGAATCAAACTCCGTTCCAACCGGGTGTCCGTAAGACTCTCTTTTTTTTGGTATTTTACTGCAACCACCTCCAACCAACTTGTATTTATTGTCTCACCAAAATGAATCACCAAATGGTTCAATTATATTGCATGCAAAATAATTGAACATCGTTCAAACACATAATATTTCATTCCTAAAGAATTGGTAGACAAACGACTTTTTTACAGTAGGCTCTTCAAAATTTAAAAAGACAGCTCTATCTTGTCAAATATCCTATCTTGTCACGTATTAATCTTAAGCAATCAATCACTATTCGATAAAAAAAAATGAAATTTTCGTCGGAAATTCGGGAATATTAAGTTATCAGCGCCCTGTATAAAGAATTATAACAAATGGGGTATACTCAGTGATGTATGTAGGGATGATGCGGCATCAATCTAGGGGATGTTCGATTTGGACATAAAACTATTAGTTTGAAGGGATTTGAGTTATTTCGGCACTGCGATTTGATGAAGTAGTCAACTTTTGTTGAAAAGTTGAGGGATGATGTGTTACTTTGAGATTTATAGGCAACTAATATTAATGTTTGTAAGAGGGTAAACACAGTAGATCTTGCCGTTCAAACTAAAAGAGAACATAATATATTCTTCAACTAGAGGCAGCCATCTTAAATATGTATGAAAGAGAAAATATGTTCGTTTACAATCAATAACTAATAAAATTATGAACTAACGATGTTATGGCGGCTTCACCCGCGTGAAAAGTGTTTTAGCATCCTATAGGAATTATACCGTGACAATTTTTTTATCTGTAGGCTCGCGTTTGACCTGATGGTAAGCGATGATGTGGTCGACGGTGAAGCACGCTTGCCTAGAAGTAACCTATTCACTCAAGAGTCTTAATGAATCTTTAAGTCAAGACTTAAAGATTCCTGATTACTAAAACCTTGGGGGGTTGTAGTAATCAGGAAACAAAGACTCTGGCAGGGAATTCCACTCCTTAGCTGTGCGCACAATGAAAGTAACTGCGAAAGGATAACTTGCGACTTAAAATGCCAATGCATTCCACAATTTTCATGGATAAATCTTTTACTGTCCAGGCTGCTCGTCTGTGGAATGCATTACCTGAATCAATAAAACGTGCTCAGTCGTTGCCTGTATTTAAAAAACTTATCAACGAACATTACCTATCGCTGTGATTGCGCTCTTGGTTCTTTGACATAATGTGCTATGATTGTCGTACATCATTTATTTTCATTGCTTATACATTAAGTATGTATATGTAGCATATGTATGTATTTTTGTGTCTAGTGAGTATTGTTGTATTTATTGTTATGTTCATTGTTGGTATTGTCGCACCACTGACAAACCCATGTTATGTCCAGATAATGTCTGTCCATTCCAGGTTGCCTGGAAGAGATCGTGGAATGCGATAAGGCCGCCCATTGTATATTTTTAGTATTAAGTTTCTTTTTCTTGTTTATTATGGTTTACAGTAAAGTGTATATAAATAAATAAATTAAGTATTCGCAAAACGCTTTGTACATACGGTGGGATGTCCACCATGCACCGGAGGTGCATTGCCGTACGTCTTGTTGTCCGGTGATGGAAAGGGCTAGGAGGAATCAAATTGTGCAGTTCCATCGCACATTACCCGAAATGTAACCGATAAAAAAGAGAGACAGAGATATACAAAAAAAGTATAAGTAGTAAGCCTATATGCTATTCCAGACTATAATCTATCTCTGTGCCAAATTGCATCCAGATCCGTTCAGCCGTTCTAGCGTGATTGAGTAATAATTATACATCCACACACACATCAATCAATGTATATAGAAAATATTTCCAAAAATATATTGTCAGGGTGTTAAAGGACAAACAACAGAACCTATTTCCTATTTTTAGCTTTTTTGTCTGTTTAGTTGTGCACTGATGCGTAAAACGTAAAATCTACGAAATCAATTTAAATAAATTTTTATACATAATTATTGTGGGTAAGTAAATTGAAGTATTACTTAATTTATGTTTTATCGCAATCGATTCACTCTACCAAAAGTTAGATGGAATTAAAGTGTTGAAGAAGTAAAATATCACAAAGATACTCGGACAGTTGAACTCCATATTCGACATATGGCGTTGTGAATTTGACGTCATTTTCTGAATGGCGTTGTTAGGATTCTCCGCGGAAGAGTGAAACTAGAAAACAAATTGGTAGAAAGGCATGTTAGGTAGCAAGGCAAGTAGGGTAGGCAGGTAGATATTAAGTAAGGTAGGCTAGGCGGAAACGAAGCCGCGCGCACGGCTAGTTTATAGTATTAATAAGATGTATCCTTCAAATGATTTGAAATGAAGAAAGAGTCAAAATGAAGACTTAGGTGAAGTTAGCTTGAGGAGCTTGTGGTTAAATAATAACAGCCGCACGGGTCGATCTTTAAGGTTAAGCAACACTTGACGAGGTCGGTCCGTGGATGGGTGACCATTTCAATATAGCAAGATTCCTCCGTGCCTCGGAAAGGACGTTAAGCCGTTGGTCCCGGCTGTCATTTGAAGATCTTTGACAGTCGTTAAGGATAGTCAGAAGCTTAAGATCTGACACCAGTCTTGGCAACCCAGTGGGATGTGGCGGTCAGATAGGCAGTCGCTCCATGTAAAACACTGGTACTCAGCTGAATCCGGTAAGAATTATAGCCGACCGCAATATAGTTGGGAAAAGGCTAGGCAGATTGATTGAGGTGAAGTTAGCTTCCCCCCCGAATTGGTTCCCGCCTTGTCGTGGCGGGGGGGCTCAGTAGCCGTGGTGGTACACACGGTGAAGCCAAGAGGAACCTAGGCGGGGGCCGCTCGTCTAGGCTTTTGGCGGCCGATGACGAGTGGCCCAATAGTTGCGGTGCCGCCTGTGGCGGCGTCGCGGCTGAGCGGGCTGCGGTGCCCCCCCTCTGATGGGGGGGGCATCGCGGTGGAGTGCGGGGGGCCGCGGCGGGGAGGAGTGTCGGTGTGGCTTCGGCCATTCTCCCTGCCTTCCGCGGCCTCAACGGGGCTGCCACCGTCGGATGGCGGACGCGGTGGGGCCGCAGGGGAAGAAGACTGTCGGTGTATCGTTGCCGCTGTCCCTGTCCCCTGCGGCCGAAAGGTGGTGGGTGACGGGGCCAAAGACCCGACCCGTCACAGGGGGAGCTCCGGCGTGCCATGACTGCGGCGCGTCGGAGGGCCTGGACCCCTCGCTTCCTGGCGTGGGTAGCGCCATGCTGGAAGGCGACGGGTCTGGGCAGCGGTCGCCTCCTTTTGCGAGGGTGGTAAATCGCAAAAGGAGGCGAAGGTGGTGATACGCGGGCGACAGGTGCGGGGGCCCCTTCGCCCGCATTGCACATCACCACCCGCGGGAGGGAATGGCCGAGCACTCGCGGTCATTCCCGGGCCCCTCCGATTGAGAGGGGCATGAGGGGCCCGCTGTGAGACAGCGGGCAGTCGTCGGCGGGGGACTGGAGGTAAAGGCTCTGCCGGTTTCCCAGTCCTCCTCCACTAAGACGATGCGGGAGTGCCGTTGGGTTTTTTAGTGGGTATACCGGAAGCAGGCCGGGGAGTCCCACATACCCCTCCCTTCCCCCGGAGGGAGGATGATGCGTAATGCATTTTTCCCAGCAAAACCAAAAAAAAAAAAAAAAAAAGGTGAAGTTAGCTTGAAATGAGTTTACATTCTACCTCGGGATTGTAAGCTCACTTTAACTAAGTTTTTAAGGTGAGATTTAATAGAAATTTATTTAATTATCATCATTAACATCATCATCATCTTTTCAGTTCAAAGACTACTCCCAATTGTCAACATATCTACCTACCCTGTGCGTCTCACACAAGTGCGTGTCAGATTTCACATATTTAGGGTGCCATAATAATCTGATTTATCAATATATTGGTATTTGTTAGTAAAAGATACTTAATAAAAAACATAATCCACAAATTTCAAGTTCATAATTCAGTGGGAAGTTAAAAATTCTTCGGAACAAAATTGTGTGACAGACGAACGGACAAAAGGACACGTGAGTGACAGCAATACGGCTCCGTTTGGACCCTTCGGGTACGGAATCCTAAAAACCACACTTAAAACAGTAATAACTAATACAAACAGATTTAATAACTTCCCACGAACACAAATGCTACTAAAAGTTTGTTTTTCCTGATATAAATCAAGTGAATTTACAATGTTCCTAATAAAATATAGGCAACATGTCGGGGAAATCCGCTGGCTGTGTGAGCTGCATTCGGTATGCAAATTTTATTATACCAGATGAAAATATATTGCGACGGTTGCCTTAATAACTTTTGTGTATGTGGATTATCGTACTTTGTAAGATGAAGTGGAAAGTAGTCCAAAATGAACGTTGATCAAAAATCTAAATCAAAATCAAATATTTTTATTTTACATAGGCCTACATGGGCACTTATAAAACGTCGACAAAAGGTGCACGGTTCGGGTTAGTCGTTTCCTATGGAGAAGAACCGGCAAGAAACTCCATGGTTAATCTTTTAAATTTTTTTGTTTACAATATTTCCATGTTACAGCATTAGTACTTGGATATGGGGGGACAACGTAGGCCCGACAATAAGTCGTACGAAATTGAAACAAAAAAACAAACAAAAAAAATAATGCACGAAATAAAAAGTTAACAAATGTTCACAATCATCTAGAAATCTAGAAAGCCTACAATGTTCACACATTCACAATAGGTAAAATAATCTATACAAAGGTAAAAAAAAAAAAAAAAACATCTTATTAAGTTGTTTTTATTGTAGTTCTGTGGTGGTGATGATACGAATGTGGATAATATGGCTATAATAGTAAGGAAAGAACAAATAAATGATAGACGGACTGCGTCACGGGGTCCCAGAGCTAACAAAGAAAATTTGGTTCAAATAAATGTCACAAGATGGCGCGATATGCATTGATTTGTTATTGAATTGTGTGTAAAATTTTCATTTTCTAGAATTGATCATAAAAATTGTATGTTCTTTTTTAATCAACTCTCCTAAGCAGAAACTTAAGGAATGTTAGGTTCTTAATTCACATTACAAAGATTATTTTAAAGGATAATTTAAAATTGATTCCAATGGATGGCGCGGTTTTAAATTTCTGAGGCATGCCACTCGATTTTTTAAATTTGTATTGTAACACATTTTGGTACAATGAAACTGTGAAAACGTGCAAAATATCCTATGAAACAAATCGTCACTGTATTTAAAGTAAAAAATTGTCACGAACCGAGAAAACCCTTTTACTTAAGTCGCTGCTAACACCGTCTATAGCCGTGGAACGGAACCGAACGCGATCGAAGTACTTATAAAATAATACGCTAGTTACGTCAGCACGGTTTCTTTCTATGGGATGCGGCATTTAAATGCTAGTATTATATTATCTGTGTCTCGGTAAAACATGACGTGTCTAGAAAGGTGACTGCTGAGATGACGACAGAGTTATAGAAGAAGACATGTTGCGCGACCCAAAGTACATTGGGATAGGAATAGAATAGAAATACATTTATTGAACACAGACACATTATCACAACAGCAACAAACACAATAAAATACAAGGATAGTAATAGAAATCAAAACCGGCCAAGTGCGAGTCGGACTCGCACACGAAGGGTTCCGTACCACAAATATCACGTTTGTTGTATAGGAGCCCCACTTAAATATTTATTTTATTCTGTTTTCAGCATTTGTTGTTATAGCGGCAACAGAAATACATTATCTGTGAAAATTTCAACTGTCTAGCTATCACGGTTCATGAGATACAGCCTGGTGACAGACAGACAGACGGACCGTGGAGTCTTAGGTCCCGTTTTTACCCTTTGGGTACGGAACCCTAAAAAGTACAAAAAACAGGTATTACATCGAGCGGCCCATACTGAAAGTGTTACCAACTCAGCATTTGCTGGGCGTCAGACACTCAGCGCTGATTATCGGTTGGCATCTCGCAGCGACACACGGACATGAGTAACAAAATAAAATAATATAGATACATCAGATGTAGGTATTTTTATGTTTGATATGTTATAAAAATGTGTAAAAATACGTACAAAAAATATGTAATAAAGGCAAGATAATGCTGTTGTGGTGAAAATATTAAGAATCACTTATTACTAACGTTCATTTAACGCTAAACGTATTTGTAAAATTATTCTGTCTGACAATATTGCAAACTTTACTGCAATGTTGTTTAATATATTTTATTGATAAATTTACGTACTATTTATTTATTAACATTTCAGAGGATCCGAAAAATTCCAATGAAATCCGACGCAGTGTTTAACCAGAAGCAAACAAAGAAAAAATACATTGTAACACTTTTCAGTGTTAACCGTGCATCACGATATCAAAGAAATCTTTTGCATTGTATATTATGTTGTCCAAATGCAACACTATTCAACCAGAGGCAGTCAAAGAAAAAATTGCTTTGTAACACTTCAGTGCTAACTATGCATAACATTTTCTATTTTCTAAGAAGCCTTTGCATTGTATATGGTGTTGGTATCATTATATAATATATATTATATGACTTTCCACCTCGTAATTTCGCGTCGCACCACCCATGTCGTTTTCATTCATGCCTTTGAGCCTTTCAGCTTTGACGATTTGGCTTTGCGCTTTTATAAAGGTCGATTTTTTTTAGTTGAACACAAAGCATTTTTGCCGAAATATTTTCACGGTGATTGACATTTACACCTGATTTTTTTCAATAGTTTATTGTGAGAGGTTCGGTATTATTTTTCATCGGGCTTTTGTGTGTGAAGTATGTGATGACCGTTGGATGAGGCACGATTTTTAATACCTGCATAATTGCTAAAAAGGATTTAGGAGTTATCATTTATAACGTTTGAATTTGCTTTGAACTGAATATAAATGTTGGTGAAATACCTATTGTGGTCTAACTTTACTTTTATATGTACAGTGTTTAAGCTAAGGAATTGAACTGATGCATATCTAAAATCATAATCTTTTCAGATTAAAAATGTTGGCTGGGATCTTTGTTCGATTCTCAGATCTAGTAAGTTATTTTTGGATTTTCCATCTGAAATATCTCAGTAGCTTTCCGGAGTCTAGATTTCTGCTCGAATGATGGCAGTAGGTTTGAACCATACCGAAAACATGGAACTCAAGTAGTACCAATGGGTATCATGTTATGTTATTAATGTTATTACCCGACTGGAGAATGTATGTATGTTTGTTCCTATGTGGCGTTCTAGAGATCAAACGCATGGACCGATTTTGATGGTTATTACGTCAATCGATTCGTCTTAACCCTGCGAATGTCACAGGCTTTATTAAAATTGGAATAGTTGGGCGCCCATAGTATAGCGCCCAAATTTGTTTTCTTCCAAACCTATCGTGTGGGGTATCAAAATAAAGGGTTTAAGAGGTGATTTCAAATATATATAATACTTATATGTTTAAATGTACCTAATTCGAAAAAAAAATAACTAAAAAGTTATAAATAAAAAAGTTAATTAGAGAAATCAAAAAGCCCGACTGCTTGAAAAGCGAATTAAAAAGACGTAAACAAGGAGAAAATCATGCTGTGCAGTCGATACATCTGGTTTTGGTCAGCCAGCTCGCGAATATGTTCTTCCTTGTTTACGTCTTTTTAGTTCGCTTGTCAAGCAGTCGGGTTTTTTGATTTCTTTAATTAACTTTTGTTTTTATAACCGTCTACAACGTGTTCAGGTGAAACAGATCCAATCTAATCAGTACCTTCCGAATTCCCGAAAACGGATAGCAATAGAAAAACATTAACGAACACGAAACGCTTTCCTATCCTATATTTCAACTCAGTTTTATTCATTCTCATTTGAATATTTGTTAAAAGTGTTGATACCTTCCTCTACAACCGAAACATGTGCATCGGATATTAAATTTTTATTTCACATCACATCACATCATCAGCCTATTAATGTTCCCATTGCTGGGACACAGGCCTCCTCTCTGTGAAAGAGGATGGGCCGTAATCCACCACGCGTTTTTTGAGAGCAGTGGTGATGAAATAATTTACACAAAGTAAAGTGCCTGTCTAGGTTTGAACCCACGACCTACAACATGTAAGTATTTTTTTATTTGCATTGTTGGAATATATTGAAAATGGAAACCCATGAAACATTATTTTGTATTTTTTTTGCGTTCATAATTATGTTTTAGTACAGTTTTTGAAACTGTTTGAATTATTGTAATCTTTTTGAGTGTGAATCCTATTTGAAACTGACTGCTATAGATTTAGGTGACCATGTTAAAAAATAAACTAGTTTTTTGCCGACTATGTGTGAATGTGACTCCTAGTTAAAAATAATTCCAATTATTTAGTGAGATCCTTAAACTCACGTTAATCATTATTTTTGATGCAGTACAAGTATATATACTTATATACTACTATGGCTGCTAGGAAAACGCTCTTTTCGAGGACATGCATTGTAAAATAATTTACTTATATCTAGTTAGGTTGAAAGTCAACCACAACATACTGAAAAGTAAATAACCGTTGTTGTACATGACAAAATTACAAAGGAACCCCAAAAAATGCTCTTTTCATTCGCCATGAATATTTTAATGTTATCATTACTTATCTGGCTCTGAATTTAATTTGGCAAGATAACAAACATTCGTGTTGAAACTCTATTTTATTTTGCTCCATTTTCGCTTTGAAATAATACGAGTACCTACGTTTGTGGGAGTCTAGCTGTTGCGTTACTGGTCGGCCATGCCTTTTCTTTCATATTGCATTGTTCGTCTAAATAAAACTACATGTTTGAATATTTCAGAACACTTTGTGTGAATATAATTGTTAGGTTTAATATTCATTTTGCTTTTGGGAGAGTATTGAATATTGTGATATTAGTTTTGGTACGATTTTGTGTCTATGTTACTATTAGTGGATTAAGATAACTTTCTACACGTGTGTGATGTATGTGGGTAAACCTAAATAATTGTCGTTCTTCATTATTACATAGATGTGGGTAACCTTTGATCATGCGACCGTTTTATGTAGTCCACCGCCAGTCGGATTATAGCTGTGACAGTATCAAGTTGTTTCATTGCGATCACCATTTCCTGGCTCCCCGACGACTCCCTAAATATCTCAGTGGCGACGAGGATATACAAGAATTCTACGTGTGCAGCGGTAGTAAAAAAAAAAAAAAAAGAAAAAAAAAAAAAAAAAAAATAATAATTTATAAATTCTTAAAAATGTCGATTGGAAGAATCAGTGAGTTCAAAGTTCAATCGGACGACTGGAACTTGTACGTGGAACGGTTAGAAAACTACTTTTTGGTTAACAATATCAAAAGTGAATTACGTGTAGCGACATTAATTACAGTAATGGGAGCCGAAAGTTACGAACTATTAGTCAATTTATGCACACCGCACAAACCAAACACAAAAACGTTTGAGCAACTAACGGCCATCGTGGAAAAACATTTAAAGCCAAAGCCGAGCATTCTTGCCGAGCGTTATAAATTTCGTCAACGAAAACAAAAGGAGGGAGAAAACATCGCAGATTATCTAGCAGCTTTGAAGAAGCTGTCGAAAACGTGCGAGTTGGGTACGTGGCTCGAAGAAAGTATAAGGGATCAGTTCGTTTGTGGAATCAGCAGTGAGGTGATACGTCAGCGTTTATTCGCTGAAGACAAGCTTGATTACGCAAAAGCCTACAGTATGGCCGTTAGCATGGAAGCGGCCGAGAAAAATGCGGCGGCCGTTGTAGGTCACTCAAGAGTGGCGATGGAGAAGACCGACACAGCGGTGGAGTGTTTATCAGTGACATCAACGAGGCAAAACACCGCCGTCGCCGGCCGCAGGGCGGTAGTTGTGCGGGGCGAGGACCGACCGGTTGCACAGAGCGAGCAACGACGCGCCGGCTGGCGCGGCTCGCGTCGGGTGAAGGCGGCATCGGCAGCGCCCGCGCCCGCGGAGCGTGTTCGGCAACAGCAGCAGTGCAGTGCATGTGGCAAGTCACACGATATGGCGGGGTGTAAGTTTACGCGATACGTATGTCGTGTATGCAACAAGCAGGGGCATCTCCAGCGCATGTGCCCGCTGGGACTTGAACACCACCACGTGCGAGATGTAGAAATATTCTCGGACAGCGAGGGCAGTGACGAGGTAACAACAAATATAAACCACTTATCAATAGGGCAATACCCACCTATATATCTAAAATTAAATGTAAATGGTCGGTATATTGATATGGAATGCGATACGGGTAGTGCCGTGTCTTGTATTAACTACGACATGTATAAGAAGTTATTCAGTGATTTAAAGATAAAAGAATGTAAGATAGCTTTGAGATACTATACTGGGGAGCAAGTGAGTCCAATAGGTGTAATTAAACCCCCAGTTGAATATGAAAATGAGCGCAAATTTTTAGATTTGTATGTTATCCAAAATGGTAAAACAGTATTACTCGGTCGACAGTGGATGGCTGAATTAAAAATCAAATTGCCGGAAGTAGGATGCAATAGTGTAAGGGTAAATACTTTAAGAAACGAGGAATTTAATGTATCCGATTTCAGTTCCAGATATTGTAAAGTATTCGAGGACGGTCTGGGCCGATTCACCGGTGGTGCGGTGAGCATCCACTTGCGCCCGGGCGCACGACCGGTGTACATGCGCGCGCGCCCTCTGGCGTACGCGCTGCGCGAGCCGGTGGAGCGCGCGCTCGAGCAGCTTGTGCGGGACGGCATCCTCACACCTGTGGACCGCTCGGACTGGGCCACGCCGATTGTTCCCGTGGTAAAAAAAGATGGTACTGTCAGAATATGTGCTGATTATAAATTAACGTTAAATAAGGTGTTGGAAGTCGACCGTTATCCTTTGCCGCGCGTCGAAGATTTATTAACACGTTTAGATGGGGGTAAACGATTCAGTAAAATCGACTTATCGCAAGCCTACGCACAATTCGAATTGGACCAATCCAAAGAATATACGGTTATTAATACGCACAAGGGTATGTTTATGTTTAATAGGTTGGTATACGGTTTGTCGTCTAGCCCGGGTATATTTCAAAAGCATCTCGAACAATTATTCGCCGATTTGCCCAACGTTGGGGTATTTTTGGATGATATAATAATCACGGGGCCTAACACTAGGGACCATATAAACAATTTGCACAGAGTTTTTGAGCGCTTGCAAAGGTACGGTCTAAAAGTAAAAAAAGAGAAATGCGCTTTCTTTGCTGAATCCGTAAGTTATTTAGGTCATGTTATAAGTAAAGACGGGGTACATACATGTGCTGATAAAATAAAGGCAATAGTTGACACACCGTCCCCCACGAATGTGTCGGAGTTGAGATCATTCATAGGAATGACGATGTATTATGCCAAATTTATTAAGAACGTCAGTACTATTCTCTCACCATTATACAAGCTACTCAGAGCGGATGTACCATTTAACTGGTGTAGTAAGTGCAAAGAAGCATTCGACAGGGTTAAGCGTCTATTAGCTTCCAGTGAAGTGCTGATGCATTACTCACCAAACCTACCGCTGGTGCTGACGGCGGACGCAAGCGGTGTGGGGGTCGGCGCGGTGATATCGCACATTACAGAGGAAGGTGAGCGACCAATAGCATACGCGTCGCGCTCGCTCAACGCAGCGGAGCGGGCGTATTCACAAATAGATCGGGAGGCGCTCGCTATTATTTTTGGTATAAGAAAATACCATCAGTATTTGTACGGGCGAAAGTTTTTACTTAGGACGGATCACAAGCCGCTAACATATATATTCGGGAATAAAGTAGGTATACCGATAATGGCGGCTTCTCGGTTACAGCGTTGGGCGATATTATTGTCAGGTTATAATTACGAGATCGAGTATGTTTCATCAAAGAAAAATTGTGCTGATGCCTTGTCGAGGCTACCGCAGGGAAAAGAAATCAATACGAGTGCCGAAATCACCTATTTAAACTTTGTAGAGGATTTCTTACCAATAACGAATAGTGAGGTTAGGAAACAAACGATAAAAGATAATTTAATGAGTCGGGTCATTTTGTATGTGCAGTCAGGTTGGCCTTTGTCATGCCCGGATGAACAAATTAAGCCATATTTTGTAAGACGCAATGAATTGTATATTGAGGGTGGCTGTTTAATGTGGGGTTATCGAATGATACTACCCGCGACGCTGCGAAAGTATATACTGAAGCAATTACATACGAGTCACATGGGAATCGTTAAAACAAAATGTTTAGCACGAAGTTATGTATGGTGGCCGAACATAGATAAGGATATTGAAGAGCTATGTCAAAGTTGTGAGACGTGTGCAATAGAGGGCCCTGCTCCACCGCGAGCACAGCCTCAACCCTGGCCCTACTCGACTCAGCCTTGGAGTAGGGTACATGTAGACTTCCTAGGGCCATTTCGAGGTAATACCTTTATGATTTTGATAGACTCAAGTACGAAGTGGCTGGAAGTTTATGAAATGTCACGTACAAATGCTACCCAAGTGATTAAGGTTTTACGTAGGACATTTTCTAGATTCGGTCTTCCAGTAGAATTGGTATCAGATCAGGGGCCTCCATTTACGAGTACGGAAGTCGGTAATTTCCTAAAAAATAACGGTATACGACAACTTTTCTCACCGGCATATCACCCATCTTCAAACGGAGCCGCCGAAAACTCGGTAAGATTGTGCAAATTGGCTATAAAAAAAGCGTACAGAGATAACAAAGATATCGATGCAGCCCTACAAACGTTCTTACTTAACCATAGGAACACGATACAGTGCACGACGGGCGAAACTCCTGCGATGTTGTTACAACGACGCGCATTACGGACTCGATTAGATTTGTTGCGCGGTGACCGCGCACTAGTCGATCGGGTACGGGCAGCGCAACAACGACAGGTCGAAAGCGCTGGTGGGGTAATACGGGAGCTGGCGCCGCACGATACAGTGTGGACAAGGAACTATGCTAAGGGGGATAAGTGGTTGAAAGGTGTTATCGAGGCTAGGGCAGGTACAAGCGAGTATTTGGTGGATAACGGTGACGGTCGACTTATAAGAAAACATGTAGATCACATAAAACGTAGATCACGATTATCTGACTTTGCGTGTTCTGACAGTGCCGCCTTAGATACGGCTACACCTATTCCAGTTCAGGAACCAGTTGAGGATGCAGTCCCGACACCTGAGGTGACGATGGGCGCAAGCAGGTCACCGCCAGACCATTTACGCGAGGGTGGGAAAGATCAGGTTCAGGATGGGCATGAACAGCCGGGCATAGCAAGGCCTGAGCATCCATCGTCATTGTCACCACCACAGGATCGTTCCAGACGAACTCGTAAACCAGTTACAAGATTTAATGTACAAAATATTAATATTGTTTAATTGCCTTGTTAGTTGTTAGCGAGTACTTACTTAGATATAAGATGTTGTTAATATATAAGTATAGCATAAGATTAAGCGGTGAGGTGTGATGTATGTGGGTAAACCTAAATAATTGTCGTTCTTCATTATTACATAGATGTGGGTAACCTTTGATCATGCGACCGTTTTATGTAGTCCACCGCCAGTCGGATTATAGCTGTGACAGTATCAAGTTGTTTCATTGCGATCACCATTTCCTGGCTCCCCGACGACTCCCTAAATATCTCAACGTGGTTTGACTTTTATTCCTTTAGCGTTTCATTTGCTTACGTTTCTATAAACATGAATATTGGTATATGTACCTCGTACGTTTTATTACCTATATAATTGAAAACTCTATATTACCGTCATCCACAGCCTGACTTCGCTTACTGTTGGGTACAGACCTCTCTTTTCTTGTGCCAATAACAACCCTCCCGTGCCACCCTTACCCAGGTTCTATATACGATGGCAACTATGTCATATTCCTTTCTCGCTGCCAGACAACCAACATCCCTTTTACTAGTCCTTGGACGCCCTTCAGTCTCTGCCTTATTTCAATCTGTTAGTTCTTGTTAGGTACTTGTTAATCGTCAAGGATGTGAGAAAAGACATTGACATATATTAAAAATAATATATCTAGCATTTCATATATCAGTTAATTGAATGAAACCCTTCAGACATGAATACTTATTAATATTTTAATGTAAAGAAGCATCTCTCCCAAAGATACTAATAAATGAGAGATGATTTTAATTCCTATCATAGAAATCTGAGGATTTATACAAGTGACCTTGTAATAAAGAAAGCGTCGCCATAGGAAAAATTTATATATAAAAACAAAAACCTTACTGCTAAAAAATATGGCATTTCGAGTTCGACCATCGCCATTGCTGACGTCGAATGACATTTTGTCTTAATCTCTGGTGGTTCTTTCTACTAAGGAATTCTTAACCTCAATGAACATTTCAATAATCTGAAAAACTGCAAATAAAATATCAAGAATTACAAAAGTGTAATATCAAATAATATAACTTACGACCATAACTTCTACCTTCTTTGTAATACTAGCATTTCTACTATATTTCTTTCAGGAACGTTAAGCATCCGCATAAATATTATTTTAAGAACCGTTCTAAAATTTAAAGGGTTATGTTTCTTTCAAGTTACGAATGTGCAATTTTGGTGGTTATTTCTTTGATAACTTAGCTTGTTCAGTTTAATATCATCATTATATGTATCAGTATCTACTGATAAATATAATCTAGGATCTCCTATGATGATTGTTGGAAATCAACTTCTTCTATTGCTAACACCTAAACTTTATTTTCATCATCATCATCATCTGCTAGGCTTAAGTCTTTCTTGTTATGTGCTAATCTCCACGCTTCTGTGCTACCCTTATATAGGTTCTACCCACGATAGTAGCTTTATTGTACTGCTCTCATAATATTAATTATTGTTATTCCTGTAGGTAATCTATTGTAGATTATAGTAACTTAAAACTACTACTTTAGAGACAGTTTATACTTCATAATCTGATTCAATTCAATTACGTATCTACTTGTGCCCAAAATAAAAGGTTTCTTTGGCAAGATAAAGAAATTGTTCTTCATCTATACAAATTCATCTGAATACAATTGTCCTTCAGTTGTTTCAAGGTAAGAAGAGTTACAAATGCTAGTCGCAATTATTTTAGTACCTGTCTAATGATATTTTAATGCTTGTGAAAATCTGAACAAAAGAGCGAAATAGGTAGTGATATATATCTATATCGAACAAAATATCACTACCTATATCGAACAAAAACACTGATATACTTACTCTGTTTTTGTTTCTCGGAAATAATTAAACTTGAAAATTACTTGTGTTCGTATGGGTGAGATACACATAGAATAAATGGGTACAGATGGCCGGCTTGATAACAGAAAACAGGCACACACGCAGACGCGTACGTACGGTGCACGGCGATGTCAAACAAATGCCGATCGCGAGTGCGCTTGCACTCGCTGTACTCGAAGCGTGTCTGTGTGTGCTTGCATTTTCATTAGTTGTACAGAGCCAACCTTCTGTTCTATTAACAGATAGAACTCTTATTCAATCCTCAAAAGCCACCTTTGACGTTCAAACAAATTGTTACTTCAGAGAAATCCAATGAAATCTATTACAAAGTTGAAAGCAAAAAACAAATTCGTGTACAAAATGTAACTGGTACATAAAATAAATAATTCATTCGTTACATTTGACTTCGCAAAACAGGTTGTCAAGTACCAATATCTCCCAAGGTGGTTTAACATGACCTCAAATTGAAAGCAGTTCTTGACTTCTTAAAGGGATCCCCTAAAGGCGCTCCTTAAGGGCCATAAATCAAAAGAAATCTCGTAGCAATGTAGGGCACTGTATATCAAAAAGGAGGGTGGAACAATCTACCGGTAGGTTGCAGATGAACTGACGGTAAGTTAGGGGAGGCTTATCGGTTACTGTTAGTTATGAATGGTATTTGTGTAAGCGTTATGGCTGTTAAGTGCAGATTATTTTGATATATTGCTGATGAGAGGCATGAAAATACTTATTTCGCTCTTTTGTTCAGATTTTCACAAGCATTAAAATATCATTAGACAGGTACTAAAATAATTGCGACTAGCATTTGTAACTCTTCTTACCTTGAAACAACTGAAGGACAATTGTATTCAGATGAATTTGTATAGATGAAGAACAATTTCTTTATCTTGCCAAAGAAACCTTTTATTTTGGGCACAAATAGATACGTAATTGAATTGAATCAGATTATGAAGTATAAACTGTCTCTAAAGTAGTAGTTTTAAGTTACTATAATCTACAATAGATTACCTACAGGAATAACAATAATTAATATTATGAGAGCAGTACAATAAAGCTACTATCGTGGGTTGTTATAAGGGTAGCACAGAAGCGTGGAGATTAGCACATAACAAGAAAGACTTAAGCCTAGCAGATGATGATGATGATGAAAATAAAGTTTAGGTGTTAGCAATAGAAGAAGTTGATTTCCAACAATCATCATAGGAGATCCTAGATTATATTTATCAGTAGATACTGATACATATAATGATGATATTAAACTGAACAAGCTAAGTTATCAAAGAAATAACCACCAAAATTGCACATTCGTAACTTGAAAGAAACATAACCCTTTAAATTTTAGAACGGTTCTTAAAATAATATTTATGCGGATGCTTAACGTTCCTGAAAGAAATATAGTAGAAATGCTAGTATTACAAAGAAGGTAGAAGTTATGGTCGTAAGTTATATTATTTGATATTACACTTTTGTAATTCTTGATATTTTATTTGCAGTTTTTCAGATTATTGAAATGTTCATTGAGGTTAAGAATTCCTTAGTAGAAAGAACCACCAGAGATTAAGACAAAATGTCATTCGACGTCAGCAATGGCGATGGTCGAACTCGAAATGCCATATTTTTTAGCAGTAAGGTTTTTGTTTTTATATATAAATTTTTCCTATGGCGACGCTTTCTTTATTACAAGGTCACTTGTATAAATCCTCAGATTTCTATGATAGGAATTAAAATCATCTCTCATTTATTAGTATCTTTGAGAGAGATGCTTCTTTACATTAAAATATTAATAAGTATTCATGTCTGAAGGGTTTCATTCAATTAACTGATATATGAAATGCTAGATATATTATTTTTAATATATGTCAATGTCTTTTCTCACATCCTTGACGATTAACAAGTACCTAACAAGAACTAACAGATTGAAATAAGGCAGAGACTGAAGGGCGTCCAAGGACTAGTAAAAGGGATGTTGGTTGTCTGGCAGCGAGAAAGGAATATGACATAGTTGCCATCGTATATAGAACCTGGGTAAGGGTGGCACGGGAGGGTTGTTATTGGCACAAGAAAAGAGAGGTCTGTACCCAACAGTAAGCGAAGTCAGGCTGTGGATGACGGTAATATAGAGTTTTCAATTATATAGGTAATAAAACGTACGAGGTACATATACCAATATTCATATTTATAGAAACGTAAGCTAATGGAACGCTGTAAGAATAAAAGTAAAACCACGTGTAAAAAGTTATCTTAATCCACTAATAGTAACATAGACACAAAATCGTACCAAAACTAATATCACAATATTCAATACTCAACCAAAAGCAAAATGAATATTAAACCTAACAATTATATTCACACAGTGTTTTGAAATATCCGAACATGTAGTTTTATTTAGACGAACAATGCAATATGAAAGAAAAGACATGGCCGACCAGTAACGCAACAGCTAGACTTCCACAAACGTAGGTACTCGTATTATTTCAAAGCGAAAATGGAGCAAAATAAAATAGAGTTTCAACACGAATGTTTGTTATCTTGCCAAATTAAATTCAGAGCCAGATAAATAATGATAACATTAAAATATTCATGGCGAATGAAAAGAGCATTTTTTGGGGTTCCTTTGTAATTTTGTCATGTCCAACAACGGTTATTTACTTTTCAGTATGTTGTGGTTGACTCTCAACCTAACTAGATATAAGTAAATTATTTTACAATGCATGTCCTCGAAAAGAGAGTTTTCCTAGCAGTCAAACCGTACGGAAAATGTCACTATTTTCACTAGTGCTTTTTACTTTTCTGTATTTTTTTTAATTTTTAACTCTGTCGTCAGCCAGACCCATAGTTATTTAAGAAAAGTTTTACAAATTAGTTAAGTACAGATTATCATTCATATAAAAGGTAAAATATAACTAATACTTCATTTAAGGCGTTTTTAATTACTCTATATTTAGATTTTGATCAATAAATTAATTTTAAATATTCATTAAATATGTTTGGCAGAATGAATATTTTGCTCGTGCCTTTTTGCGTTACGACGTGACAGCTATTTGCACATGCGCAGTAGATATGCCCGAGGAACTAACTACATATTAGTTAATCTGTGTCTATGCGAACGCGCTTGAATAAGCCCGCCATTTTATTAATTTATTACTTGGTTCAGATATATTTTTTTATTTCCACGCGCAATGCACACTAAAATGTTGTATGATTCACATACGTAAGATGATTCCCGACTCGTGTCGATTTATTCACTCATTGGGAATCACCTACCTTCCGCACTTGTAGCATAAATAACTATTATACCACTAGTATACTAAAAAGTAACAATGCAGTTTCTTGTCCATTCTTACCCATATATCTCCCATATATCCTTGTCGAATGAACAGCTTGACTCACTTATTAATATTAAATAAATAAATTGTAAAACGGTAAATCTTGAAATTTTTAAGTGTATTTTAATAGTCTTATTGAAATAAATTATTTTACTTTCAATTTAAAATTTCCTGAAATAAAAAGGTACTATCTGCGAAACTTCTTCGTAAAATAATGTTGAAAGAACTGTTATGAAACTATAAATGATTTGGCATGACCCAAAACTGGATCCATTGATGTTAAAATATAATTGGCAAAAGTGAGGCATTCACAAATTATTTTGGTACTACGGAACCCAGCTCAATAACAAGCATTTTATTCCAGATTCCACTTTAATTTCGGAAAGACTCGGCAAGATTACCATAATTAAGTAGAAAATTTTATAATGAACAAGAATTCCAGAAATTTTTCGTTAGTAGTTACAATTGAAATGTTAGCAATGGAAGACGGAATTAATTAGATCGTTCACTATTTTGCGACCTCGGAACTTTACTCGAATGCCTATTCAAATACTTAGTTTACTTAGGGAAGAGGAATTGAGGATCTATTAAATTCAAATGAGCAAATTAGCATTTGGCACAAAAACAAGAAATAGATGTCAGAACATTAAACTATTTATTTTCTGCAATATTTAGACAATTAAAATTTGAGTCACCATTATCATAAATTTAGGAATATACCTGACAGCGTTAAAAAGTTTCCAATCACGAAGACGATCTTGATTGCACCTTCAATTTATGTCTTCCAAATAGGAAACGCCTACAGAAATGAGTCTACAATTTTTCTAAAAGGACGTAAGTGGTCCAAAATTATCTTGCAATAATCAACCTTAACACACTAGCAAGTAAAACCTAATTAAATCTTGTAAAAGTAACACAATAATCATAAAACCAACTACGAAAAATCCTACCAAAAACCTCTTTAAATTTTGCCGACAAATTCAGCTTTAGCCTCCACATCGCAGAAGTCAAGGACTATAATTCATCTGGACAGACAAAGGATTGCAAGTCTTGGTTAACATTTGAATGGAGGGTTTATTGCATTAAAATAATAATCTCGCCTCTCTTCGCTTTAAGGGAGGCTGGGTTTGCTGCATAGACATGGAGAATGGACTGAGTGTTGTCTAGTTTGGAAGCTTCAGACAATTTGAAATTTACCGGTGATAGCGATTGTCGAAATATCAAATATTTGGGCTTTACTACCTAGTGCATAATAACCCCATACAGTTATGATCCTTCAACCACTATTATCTTTGATAGACTGTCAGTTCATCTAGGGAACTCGGTATGAAGTGAATACGGGTTGAAAAGTGTGAGAGAGATGAAACAATCGTTAGGTCAGTGGTGGTCCCTTTTCTAGAGTTCTGATTAGGCTATGTCATACATAGCGTCGTAGGAGTGGATGAGTTCAGCATATAGACTAGTCGTTTTTTTGTCATGGTAGTGCTCAATTTTGTGAGGATATCCTTCTGTTCAGGCAATTTCACAGGCTTGCAGGAGTGAATTATACGCACGTAGAATTATAAAATATAAAAAGAGAGGTATTAGCTACACAGTCGTTTTATCATTTTCTACAGGTTGATCAATTTGGCGATTGTATTGTTCAATCCATTCTCTATGTCTATGGTTCGCGGTGACCTATATACGATAAAATGGTGGCTGAAGTCGTTAAAAGTGCGGCTTTTGTACTGCGGCTATGTTGCGTTTGAAGTTTTGAGAAAAAAGGTGAGACTTTATGGGCTGACTTTGAGTGTACTTGAGGACTTGACGTAATCTTTCGGCGTTTGAGGTGTGTAGTTTGTTTGAAGGTGTTAGCGTTGTTAAACTGAAAAAGGGAAAGGTTATGGTTGTACTGTTCTGTTTTTGGAGTTTCGTGAGTTTCGTGAGGGCTAGCAAAAATGAACATTAGAAGTGGACATTTTAAATGCTTTTTATCAACTTACTTCGTTGGTATGTCTTGTGTGTCTGTTTAAAAATTAGTAATTATTTTTTTGAGTATTACCTGTCATCTGATTTAGTTGAAAGTTGTTCTACTTATGTAACTTCGGAGACAATGCAAAAATATGGTATTATGGAGCTTGTCTGATGATGCACCTGGAAGGTGTCAGAAGATAATAACGCCGTGTGTAAGCTCATTGTCAATTAGCATTTTTAGTTCGTTAAATATTTATATTAATTTACTTTCGTATGTGTGTCCGTAGTAATCCATTTTCCAAGCCCTTGCTGGCATCCAATTAATCTGTAACTTGGTATTCTTATTTTAAAATGATTTTAACATATCTATAATATGATATACCGATTGATGATTTGATTTCAAAGATTGTTGCCTTGGCTGATTAGCAGTTTTCAAAATATGAGCGGTTATAAATTTTATTTCTTAAGTAATAAGATATAAAAAATAATGCTGTGGCAATAAAGTTTCTTGGTACAACCCTAGAAACCAATTAAATCAAAGTCATAAAAACTATGGCATCTCTACATAGCAGGGATATGGTAATGCATCAACGATGACCGAAACTTGGAGAGATATTCATATAAAGTTATACGAACTTGTAATCTAATATGCATCAGTACTTCTCAAGAAGGAAACTTGTTCAATATGCGTCAGTTCGGCACTTCGGCTTAAGCACGAAAACTTGGATTGACGAAGATATCAATGCATGTATGGCTAAGATGTCAATTCACAAACAGATATAAAGATACTTGTGTTTTTAGATGATACAGAGGAAGAAATTAAGAATAGACAAAGGACAATGGCAGAAACCCATACATTGTTTTAGCTGAGATTAAATTCCTACGACTCTAAATGAAAAATATCTGGTTTAATTCAGGGTCATCTTCGGAATTAGTTTGTGTAAGAATTTTTGTTCAAGATTGCCGAGAATAATAGATATTCAGTCAAGAGCTTTTGTAGGTTATGTCTGGGTGACTATAAATAATGTGTTTAATAGGTAATATTATTACAATTTCGCGACAGTAAAAGGGCAATATCACATTAGTATTTCCCTTTCCTAGTTATTTCAGCTTGAAATGTGAAATATACTCTTTGGAAAGAATACGGTATATTTATTTATTAAGCGACTTTGACGTGTATCAAAAGGTCGTCCTCAACAACCAAGCCACATTTTTTTTTATTTGGATGCTAGTCTTTTTGGCTATCTTTAATTTAAAGTAAGTAATTTATTTATTTATACTACACTACGGTATTTTATCTACTTGCAAGGGCTCCTACACTTATTCATAAACGATATTGTTAATTTATTTACTCTGTTTTATTATAATAACAAAGACAATAATGATATACTTACTACAGTCACTACTTGTCACTTGGGTCTGTCAGACTCGTACTGACTAAAAACCACCCCGGTGTTCCATCTCACACCTACGCTGGGGGTCGCGGGAACAACGATACTTCCGCAACCCTCAGCTAGTGCCATGGCTGTGTGGGCCTCGATCTCGGGTTGGGGGGGAGTGAGGTGTTTGCCCCCCCCCCGCAACGTCTATGAGGGGCGCGCGTGGAACACTACGCGCCACCACCTCGGGTCCAGATGTGTGGGGGACGACGGATGTCCCCGGGTCCGTCGCCCTAGGACCCATTTAGGAGGGCCGGAAGAGGGCGTTGTCCGCCCTCCGCCGACGCCCGGCGCGTCTGCTGCGGATCGGGTAAGCGGATGACATCTTCCTCTCCCTCTCCGCAGCCTCCTTCTGCGAGACGACTGTTTCGCAGAAGGATACCACCGCGTCCCAGGACTCTTCACTGCCGACCATAGACTCAACTACGGCCGGCAGCGACAGGTCACTGCCTACTTCTGAGATGAGGGCACGGCGTGGCTCCTCCCAAGCGGATAATACGATAGACAATACTCTTTTGTGTTTTGCGGGTATTACTTTTATGTTTCCGTCAATAATTTTAAGTAGTTTATTTTTATCTTACTGTATTTATTTTATGTTCTTTGTATCTATTTTTACGTATGCAACATATTTGTTTTTCGTTCGACGTCGCGTCCTAGGCGACCACTGAAAATCAGCGCCGTGCTGTGGGCACAGCATTATGCTGAGTGGAAGCCTTCTTGCCACAATCACGACATGCATCTTTCTGGCAACATTTTCACCCTGTTTCTTTTCTGTTTTATACAAAATGAAGGTAGTTTATGTTATCATTGTTTGATTTATTTCTCATCTTTACTAACTTAATTTAAGTACTACTAATACTATTGTTAAGGGTTTAGCATAAGCATGTACTTATATTGTATGTCGTATTGTGACAATTAAATTTCTTTTTTTTCAAGTGACAGAGTTTTAGCTTCTGATTGGCCGTAATGAATGGCCCATCTACATACAATTGACGGCCGGGGCCAACCGCTAAACGTGCTTTTCGAATCACAGAGGAGTTTTGTTTTGTAATGGATGGCTACTTACTTATCTTTACATAGGTTAGGTTAAAACGGGCTGTCTTCATAAGCGATGCTTAACCTTGAAGATCAACTTGTGTGGTTGTTATTATTGAACCACGAACGCCTAAATAAATAAATTATCATCATCATCATCAGCCTTTTTAATTTTCCCACTGCTGGGAAACAGGCCTCCTCTCTGTGAGAGGGAATGGGCCGTAATTGACCACGCGGGCCCAATGCGGGTTGGTGGATGTCACATGTATTCGAATTTTTGTTTCTAGATCATGCTGGTTTCCTCACGATATTTTCCTTCACCGTTTTGAGAGCAGTGGTGGTCTGGAACCCACGACTTACAAATTATAAGTCACGGCCGATACCACTAAGCCACCACTGCTCTCAAATAAATAAATATAATTACATAAAATGAAGTTCCGAAGGTACACTTTCGCATAATGAAATAACTGCAAGCATTCTTCCCTCCGCCTCGTGAAACTTACCTAGGACAACAAACAGACATTTTTCTTGACTCCAGGACGAGTCCGGAAGAATTAAACAATTAAATAAATCATCCTTTCTTTTCTCAGAAACTTGAGGTACAAAAGTAGAACCTAGTAGCATTGTTATTATTTTAACTGAGAAACAGTGAGAAAACTTGAAAGTAGTTTTTATTTACCGTTTCCTTACTGGCTTGGGGAGTCTTAAGCGCTTGGTTTGCGGTTTGGGAAACAATTTAGTAAGACCTATGGGAATGAATTTGGAATATGAGCAGGGGGCAAATCAGCTACCTGCTTGGGGCCTTTACTTGGCACTTTGGAACCAACGACATGCCTATGAAGATCCTGCCTGAAGATGCCTAGGAACATGCGGAATGCATGGAGCACCTTCTGTGCACATGCGATGCACTGGCTGGTAAGCGAATGAGTCTCCTAGGGGTTGGATATCCAAAACCAGAAGACTATAGACTCTCCTAGTCTCGTTGTAAAACTCATGAAGAGAGTTTTCAACGAGATTGGGCAGGAGAAGGTTATCTAGGGGACCACAATAGATCCCAATAGGTCGAAGTCTCCGAGCTATTTCTCGGTCCCTCCAAAAGATAAGATAAGAACTATGGTTGCTAAGGGCGTGTGGGGAGATAATTTTGTAACGATAGCGCGTTACAAGAAAATTATGATCACTTTTTGGAGGTTTAGGTTAAGTGGTGTTGTACTAAACAGTGATATTTATGAACTGTGAATTCTGGGTTTTGTTAGGAGCCAGGTCCAAATTGTTGTTTAACGTAACACGCCTAATTATACTACAAAGATGTCTAGAAGGAAATGCCTTTTTCTTAAAGATAATGAGAGGAACTCCATTACAAGATTGCTCGGGCGGTAGTGTGGGTGGCCATAGTAACTTGTAGTTAAGTCTGGCATAGATTATTGTGACATAAGATTTTACACAAATTCTGGTTGAAATCATGATTAACGAGCAGATGTTGATTTTAATAAAAAAAATCCTAACTGTGTTTGGATCGGCTTCCAGTCAAACCGGATTCAGCTGAGTTTTTTAAATCAAGTGACTACCTATTTGCTTACCACAGACCATCCACGGAGTAACACGATGCTCATACACGATGATTGCGATGTAAAGAAAATTTGCAACTATTAAAAAAAACTAAACTTGCAACAAAACGAAGATTTTAAAATATTACATGCAATAAAAAAACTTTTTTGCAAAAAATACTACCGACTTCCAAATAAAAAACTACAAAGTGAAAAATAACTTTATTTTTGGAAGTCGGTGTCTTTCGTAGGTACCAATTTTTTTGCTATAAAGACACCGCTCCCAAAAACAAAATTATTTTTCACTTTGTAGTTTTTATTTGGAATTCAGTAGTATTTTTTTGCAAAAAAGGTTTTTTTACTTTTTAGTTGTACCTACCTAATAGGCAAGTTGTTTAGTAAGTACCTATAACGCCAGAATTAAGATTACCCGAATAACACGAAACTTGACCATAAACGGTGAAATGAGAGATCTGCGTACCCCTTTCGAGCGTATTGTTGTGATGTTATGTTATGAAATGGTATAAAAAATAAACCGACATGCGATAGCAGCAATCCCGAGAGATTTGCCGTTATTTATTTAAGAGTTCTGTTATATGTTATATCCAAAATTATTCATCAGATCTTCACCAAATTACAATGGTACCAATCTCGGAATATGCTCCTTCACACAAAAAAAAAAAGATTTTTCAAAATCGGTCTACAATTTACGGAGTAATCGCTGAAAAAACCAAAAAAAAAAGACATACATAAAGTCGAACATAGAACCTCCTCGTTTTTAGTAAGTCGGTTAAAAATACTGTCACAGGTAAGTTTTATACTTCCTTATTTGCAACAAACAAGATATAAAAAAGTATCTAATAATAAGCTTTTTCGTACGAGTATTCCAGTCGGCCATCATCCCATATCCTGTATTTTGTGCCATTCATTATCATTTATCCAAACCAAACGTGTATGCAAAATTTCTGCCCAACTGGTTTAGGTTAATTATTTTCAACCCCCGGCGGAAAAAGAGTGGTGTTATAAGGTTGACGTGTGTTGCTGTGTATCTATGTGTCTGTCTGTGGCGTCATAGCTCCTAAACGGATGAACCGATTTTGATTTAGTTTTGTTGAAAGGTGATTTGATAGAGAGCCGAATTTCATCAAACATAGCTCTAACTCTATTAGAGCTATGTTTGATGAAATTCGGTTCAGCCGTTCAAAAGTAATGGGCATTAATTCACTCTTTGAAGCGGGGTATTTTCGCAAGATATCGTGTTAAAATTACGTGTATCGATGGATTGTCGATCGAAGCGTGCCTACTACTAGATAAATTATCTAATTTAAAAAGCATGATTTAATAAGCCTCGCGGGTTTTTTTTTTATTTATACTTGTGTAGTTCAGTAGCAAGATTTCACCAACACATACTGTCTAGCTTCATGACAAATTAAATAAAAGCTTGTAATGTTAAAGAACAGCTTTTGTATATATTTATGGCCTCGTAAGTAGACCTAAACCGGACTCTTTAGAGGCTTCTAAAGTATGCACAACACGTCCGAAGTATGACTTGAAATGGTGCCAAAAAATCTCGTGGTCAGCATTTAGAATTTTATTCAGCCGTAAGGTACTTACGTATGTTGTTGGTTCTCTTTTCTGTTGTGCAATGACCTAAATAGCTTCTGCCATAATATGTATTTTGAATGCGATTAACTTTGAGTACTTATTTAAATAGAGCAGCGGTGGTCCATTGACTTACGAGTAGTCGTAGGTTCGACACCGAGCAAGCTCTTCTATCATCATTCATCATCATCTTATAAGCCGAAAGACGTCCACTGCTGGACATAGGCCTTCCCTAAGCGTCGCCACATTGACCAGTCTCGTGCGTCCCGCATCCAGCGGATCCCCGCAACCTCCACCAGGTCATTGGTCCACCTGGTGGGAGGCCTTCGAACGCAACGTCTCGTGGTCAACGGTTCGTGGTTGCCAGTCCAGAACTTTTCAGGCCCATCGGCCGGTCCGTTCTGCGAGCAATGTGCCCTGCCCCTAAAGTTTCGCAATTCTTCGGGCTATGTCGGTAGCCCTAGTTCTCTTGCGGATCTCTACATTTCTGATTCGATCACGCAAGGATATTCCGAGCATAGCCCTCCCCATTGCCCTTTGTATGACTGTAAGCTTTCTGATGAGGCCCATTTTGAACGACCACGACTCAGATCCATAGATCATCACTGGCAACACACACTGATCATAGACTTTCATCTTGAGACACTGGTGTCAAACTTACCATCATAATTGCTCTCAAAAAACTTGAAGAGGTGTCATCCCTCATCCTGCACTGGACCCGAGTGGTGGATGTCGTCCCATTATCTCTCACAGAGAAGAAGCCTGTGACCCAGCATTTAGAATAATTGGCATACTACTTCGAATATCACATGTACATTGTGTGTAGCAAAGACGTTACTCTTACCTGCTCCTATATTCAAAGTCATGTCCTCCAACTTAAATACACCTAGCATCATCAATTTGACAGTTATAGATTTTTATCTATTGACATTAATTAAGGATTATCCGTTGAATTGTTCTTTTAAATTGACTTGGGACATTGGTCTTTTTTTAGCCATAATTTCATCATTTGACATTTAAGTTGCGAATGTCAATGAGGTAGGAAAACTATGGAGACGACATATTCTACTTTATGAAGAATAGTTATGCAAATATCTATAATATTGACACACGCATGTCAAAAAGCGTTTTGTCTCTTTATAACTAACCAAGAGCTGCATATGAAAAGAGAGACATCTAAATGTTTGTCAAGGACTAAACTTGGTAACACTTTTGAGTGACGTCAAAATCATGTCTATGCGTGACCGGTCGCCATGTTGATTACCGAAAAAATTGGTAGTTGTGTGCCGTATATATACGTTTATCTGTGTAGTTGTGCTGTCAAACAGTTGCAAATGGGCCAATGAGGTTATAAGTCAGTGCAAATGGGCAGCCATCTTAATTGCCCGATTTTTGTAGGTATGCACGCTAATTTCGAAGGTATGGCGAGTCCATAGGTTTATAAGTCAGTGGCGAATGTACACGGCATAGCTTTCATAATACATTAACCGGTATCTGTAGTTCCATACGGTATCTGTAGTTTCATAGACCTGTCGCCATTTCAACTCGGGATGGATGAAATGGCGACAGATCACTGCCACAACTTGCGACCCACGGATGCCCCTCAAGTTAAAGGGTAAAATTTACAAGTCCCTGATAAGACCAGTCGTACTTTATGGATCAGAATGTTGGGCTGTGAAAAAGATGGATGAAAAGAGATTGCATGTAGCAGAGATGAGAATGTTGAGATGGATGTGAGGAGTGACGAGAATGGTTAAAGTGAGAAATGAGTATATTAGAGGAAGTTTGAAAGTGGCGCCAGTGACAGAAAAGTTGAAAGGAAACCGTTTTTCCTGGTATGGTCATCTGATGAGGAGGGATGAAACGCATGTTACTAAAAGAGTTATGAATATAAATGCGGATGGGTGGAGAGGGAGGGGACGGCCAAAGAAAAGATGGATGGAGTCAGTGATAGCGTGACGGGGGACAGGACGGTATGGAAGAAGAAAACGTGTTGCGCCGACCCCAAGTAACATGGGACAAGGGCAGGAAGATGTTGATGATGACGGTATCTGTAGTAGGAAATTTATCTATTAACCGCTAAAAGTCCTGAGCCATTCCCTAGATGTTCATAAAAATACTGGATCGCGTTCTTACAACGGAACTCAGCAAAGCATACTTCTGTTCGCTTAATTTTATTATTTGCATTGCAAACTTGCCTTCCTACTTAACTTTTAAGGTACACAAAAACTGCTACTGAACGTGGAAAGTCCTTTTGAAGTATACCATTAGGAAATTCTGAGTAACCGAATTTAAATTTCTGTTTTTTTTTTTCTACTGGATGTAACAAAAACAACGCGATACCTGGGGGGTAACCATAAGCTACAAGTATACATCTATCCCTTACACACACTCAAAATAACCTTACTCTAAGAGCTTATGGTCACCCCCCTGAAAAAGAATCATTGTACTCATTATTATGAACTACTTTTCCTACTTGCCTAAAAAATATTCAACCTGCAGCATTCATATAATCTTCCAAAGGTTGTCTGTAAGAGATTGCCTAGTGCGATAAGACCCCGTTGTACACTTGTTTTGTAAATGTTTGTCCTGTATGTAGTTTCGTAGTATACAGTGAAGTATATAATAAATAATTTACATCCAATTGCAGCCTAAAGCTTTGGAATTTTGATCGCAACGCACAACGCTGCGGTATGCGGTGCCAGACCCATAATCTTATGAAAAAGCTCTAGAATGAAGTTTTATTTACATTGCAGTACCTACGTATCAGAGCAGTGGTGGCCCAGTGGTATCGGCCGCGACTTACAAGTTGTAGATCGTGGGTTCGAGCCCAGGCAGGGGCATTACTTTGTGTAAATTATTCAAAGTCAAAGTCAAAGCCATTTATTTGCATTAATTGCGGTACAAAGATGGTATAAATAAGTTATTAGCACAATGACACATTTCGCCTTAAGTTGGCATGCAAATATTAAGATATGAGTTAAGGTGTTTAAAATAAGCAGATCTCATAAAACATTATATTTATTAGGTATTTAACCTGTTAAGTTAAGTAAGCTCTTCTAAACACTTAGTTTACTTACTTAAGTAGACTATGAAATTATATGGTTAACAACACATAAAATATAAATCAAATAATATCATAAAAGAAATATTGTATCACCTCTGCTCTCAAAACGGTGAAGGAAAACATCGTGAGGAAACCGGTATGTTCTAGAACCAAAAATTCGAAGACATGTGACATCCACCAACCCGCACTGGGCCCGCGTGGTGGATAACGGCCATTCCCTCTCACAGAGAGAGAACACCTGAGAGAGAGAGAGAGAGAGGAGGCCTGTGTCCCAGCAGTGGGAACATTATTAGGCTGATGATGTGACCTACGTATCGGCGCCTCAGCAGGGAGGAGAATAATTATATGTCCACCACCGCATATCGCAACATTGTGCGCTCCGATCAGGCGACCAAAGCTGGAGAACAAATTTCATGATAGCTATTTTGTTCAATGCTGTTTGTTTTATTTTAGCAGACTAATTGAATATTATGAAAGTACTGCAAGGACCTCCATTAAGCCAAAATTACAATGTAAACAAAGGAATTAGGTAATTACGCGATGGCATAACAAAATTGACTGCCGTAAGCTCTTCCCTAAAAGCCGTAAAAAAACACAATTTATTTAATAAGAAGTTCTTTAACATTCCATTCGCGTAGGTATCTTTAATTAATGTTTGTTATACAATGGATTTAAAGAAACTGTTGGTATAATTAATATTATTTCACATTTTGATAAATATTTATTCAATTACAAGTTCATTGAAACAGCATGAGAAGACACCGGTAAATCACGCAAATAAACATAAGAGAACGATCAGTGATGTATGTAGCACAGTCAAATGTAAGACCGCATCCGCTCGACGGCAAAATCTATATCTATCTACTTATTTACACAATAAATTAAACAACATCCTCAACTTCAACCCACTGACAAAAAAGCAAACTCACCTCACCTCCTATCGTGCTCTCTGTGCAACAACACCTGCACCCTGAAGGACCTTTGTGAGGCAAATGAAAACGCTATTGCCGTGGCTGAATTCTGGTCAAAACGTATATAATTGAGGAATCATCGATACGACGAAGAAGAAGAAGAAAAGAAAACTAAGATAAATCTAAATTCATGGCTTCAAACACTTGATTACACTAACAGACGGAAAACTTAATCAAAGAACAATATTCGAGATGATTAATAGTTAGGTAGGCAAATCAAGTCTCATAATATAACCATAGTCCAGCCACCAACCATGATCACTCACACTACACACCACACACACACGCAAATAGACACAACACACTCACACTTTCACACCTACGCATAAACACACGCACACACACCACGCAAGAGCACGTATGTATTATTTTTAATGGTTATTATTCTTTTTTCTAGTTCTGATGCATAAAATGTAGTGAACATAAGTACCATAACGGGTGAGGACACTGACTCCTGTAACACAGGTCTCACCTAGCACAGGAGTCAGGGTTTCAAATGGATATGTATAACTTTTTCTTTGAGTCAATAAAAATATTTTATTATTTATTATAGTTCATCGGCGATAAATACGAAGCTCCATCCCAATTTAACCCCTTTAAGGTGAGTATTTTGAACACTTGGGCACCGTGTTACCCAGGTTCTTGGTTGTGGTGGTCCGATAGGCAGTCGCTCCATGTAAGACACTGGTTCCAGACTTAAGACTCCCTCCTAACAGCTCCCACTGGTCGGCGGTCACACCACACAAAAACCAACCGAGGATCACAAAAAAAAAACTTTGAGCAATTTCTCACAATAAATTCTTACTCAATATTATGTCTATAAAATTTCATATAATTTATCGAGTAAGTCTGTTGAAAACCGTCGTTTGTTATACGTAGGTATTTGTCATTGCAGACTCTCGGCTCCAACACTGGAATCGCCATCGGCTCGGGCGTCTGATTCGCTTCGGCTGCAATAATAAATAATTGTTGCACTTACAAATGTATATCGTGTAATTATATGAAATGTAATGTGTAAACAATTATAAGCTATCCTGAAATAAATAAATAATAAAGTTTGCCCACTTGCATCAAAATCAACTATAGCACCTTCACTCCTTGACCAGAATATTTTATTTTCCCATTGAAGACATCAACGCCTTGCCTAATCACCATTGAGGGTCCGTATAAATAAATATGACTAATAAATTATTCAGGGCTGTTACGTATAACAATAATCTATACAACTATACATCACAATGTAAGCAGGCTGATGACGCAGTAAGTTAAGATATATATTTGTGGAAATATACGGGGTGATATTACGCGCGAACATGCCAAAATTTGTCTGCAGATTTTGGTCTACGTTGTACAACGAAGATATTACTTTTACTGATATTGTAAGCACAAGGAGGTCATAATAGCTTGACTGAAGCAAATTCGCCACGCGGTCGGCTTTTTTCGGGAGCGGTCGTGTGCGTGAGAATTTTATCAGCAACAATTTTAATTTTTATGTTATAATGACTGCACTTATCTCTAACTAGTATGAAACAAAGTTACTGTCCGCGTCTATCGACACCATTTTTGTTTCTCCGTATAAACCACGCAATGAATTTAAAAATGGATTGTTTCTTGAATGGTTAACGTGTATAAGTCTACCTCGCAGACTTAAAATCTTGAAAGTTTTCTCGCTTGCGTAGGTCCATCTCATGGTAGCGCTGCCTTAGAGAGATGCGATCTTTGGCGAGAGAAACTCAAGCCTCCTGAACATTTTATCGAGCCATCGGAGAGCCTCCCACCTGCGCACGCGTTGCCGTGGTCGACATGGAAAACTCTAAATAGACTCTGCACTCAGGTCGGCTGCAACAAAGACAATCTCCACGATCGAGGAGGATCTCGGATGGTTCCGATACCCAGTGCTTGTCTCCCCACAGACCACGCCCGAGCAGCACACATAGCTGTATATAGTCGCTGGAAAACAGAATTTTTGATAACTCGAGGCTGTTATACTTTCTGTATAGGGCTGTATATCCCGCTACACAGCTCCTATAATGCTCGATTTAGTCCCAAATTAACCTTGAATTAACTTGACTCCCCACAGACCATGGCCCACCTTTCGTCCTGCACCGCATGCCCTGTAACCTGTACATGTGAGGACCTTATGGTTGCGTCAGCAAATATTGTTAACATAGCTGAATACAGGGACCACACATAATATTTAAAAGCTGTATTTGCCATCGACACGCTAAAAAGAAGAAGAACGCGTATAAGCGAGCGTATAAACGAACCTTTGGCAGGCGGACGGAAAAATAAACACCGTTAAAAAGTGACACTATGTTTGACCGTTGCCTCCAAAACTAGGAAAATCTGTAATCAGGCACTGTGGCACTAAAAAACACTTTACAAGAACAATTTTTTCTTATACCTCCACAAAAATTGGTCCGCCATCTTTACCATCTTTGGGAGTCATAATTATTATATTAAAAATTATGTTCGGTTGGATAAAACCACAGACATACATGTAACTAGATGACGCAATTGTATGTACTACGCGCGCCAAAAAACGGAGTAAAGAAACGATAAATGATCGTAATCTGAGCTTTTCATTTAGCATTATCGGCACCGGAAATCCACCGAAATCTAGAAAAATGCCTTTTTATGCCATTATTATTATTATTATTAAGCCTTTATTGCCAACATAATTGTATACAATTCACCATTAGTAGTTTTTAGCATGCAATTAAATATATTAACATTGTAAGTATTCCATTATTATTTTTATTATTATTTATTTTATTTTATTACTATTCTCAATTTTTCCCATCTAATTTGATGTCGGCGTGTCCTTGTGACACAAAGGCCTCCTCCAGCTCTGTCCATTCTACTCTTGTGTGAGTTAATCTACGCCACAGTGTACCCGCATTCTTTTTTATGTCATCAGACCAACGTTTTCTTTGTCTTCCTCGTTTCCTTTTTATTTGAAATCTAGGGGTCCATTCTGTAATATCTTTCGTCCATTTATTCCTGCTCTCTCTCATCACGTGGCCTGCCCATCTCCACTTAAGTTTTTTGGTTTTGACTACGACATCTTCTAGTTTCGTGATTTGTCTTAAATCTATAGCTCTCTTTCTGTCTCATTTTTATGCCATATTGAGCTGTAAAGAATGTATAGAAATAGTTGGTCGAGGCATTGGAAATGTATTCTTTCATTGGTAAGTAAATTTATTTTTAAATTGTTTGTGAAAAGTGGCACGCTTGGTTTTCATACAGACTTGCGTTATCTATTTAGATGTATATCTGTGGATAAAACTTTTGTGAAATTCAGTTACAAGATTTGACCCGTACATAGTAAGTAACTAATAAGGCAAGGTGAATGCGCTTGTAACTTGTAATAAATGTGCTTGTAAGAAACGCAGCGTCCCCGCAACAACTTTAACTATCCATCCCTCTAACAATCCCACACTTGATCCAGATATCTCTAATCGCCGACGGCCATCAATGTAACTAATTGGGCATATAATTTATGCGGCGGTCACTTTGAATAATGACAACGGTTTACGCAAACGCAAGCCGTATGCTTGAGGCCAATGCTGAGATCAGCAGATTATAGAATGTATTGGCTAATGAGCGAGTTGCGAGTTGTCGATGATTAGTTGATGTTTTGATGGCGCAGCACTAGTGTTTGGCTTGTTTGTGGGTAATGATGGATTGCCAATTTGGAAGGGTGGACGACTGCCGATGTAACACATTCTAACAAAAAATCTTAGACGGTAAAATTGTTGTTATCTCGGGTAATTCTGAAACGATTACGAATATTCTTTATAGAACACTGCAATGCAGGCTGTGGAAGCTATGTCGCGGGAAAATTCTAGTCATAAACACCAATGTAATACGTAGTTAAATATATGAAATGAATGAAAAAATGTAATGAAATGTAATGAATTTAATAAATGTATTTTCTTTCTTCTTTTCTTTTCTTTCTTTGCTTTCTAATTTTAAAACTAAAATAGTCGTTAAAACAATCTTGATTAATACAAAGTCGGGATTGTTACATAAGAATTGCTGGACCAATTTTAAAATATTGGATAAATTCTCGAAAAAAAATATTTTCATTAAAATTCATTTTCGTATACATTTATTAATATACTAAGGCGGTACGAAGTCACCGGCGCAGCTTGTTTACATAGATGACATATAAAAATATTTACATATTACAAAATTTCTAATTTCTATTCAAAAAAAAGTCCCAGAACAATTCATACCTTAACAACCAAAACCTCTTTTGAAGCAAGCCTAATTGAAAGCAAACTCCATATTAAACACATGAGCTACCAAACTTAAGGAAAATCTAAAAGGATTGCTGGTCTAACAGGACACACAACTATAAAGTACCTACTGGCAATTTTTAACCAGTAAAGTTAAAAAGAAACCTTTACGTGGTTGAGAATACGAAGCTTCTAAGTTAATTAGAACCAAGTTTTAGATGTAGTTACAAAGTTTTAGGTATACCAGCTTCATAGTACAGTCTTTTGGTCTAGTGATCGCACGCGCTACAGATGAGTATGAGTTAGTAGTGTATTATTGGGCATTCTATTCCACCTGTCGCTTCCTACGGCTCACTTCGTTCGCCTTCGTCGCTTTCGGTGGAATAGAATGCCCAATAATATAAATGAGATCTAACAGAGTGCAGTAAAATAGTGGTTCGGCGCCTATTCCACAATTTTAGTTCTAAAACTCAATATGTTCAATAATATTTTTCAATGTGTGGTTTGGGCGGTATTCCACTTTTTGAATGTCGTGTGCTTTCGATTGGAACGAAATGTTTTCTGGAATACCCAATAACATAATTGGATCTACAAAGCTTGTGGTTGAAGTCCTATTCTACTTTTATAATCTCGTTTGGTTGCGTTCCGGTGGACTCTGCAAACCTACCGTTTATCGTTATATAACTAAAGGATAAACCCTTTTACTGTACTGTGTTTTACAAAGTACGGTTCGGTACGATATTTGTGGTTTGAATCTTATTACACTTTTAAAATCTTATTTGGTTGCAAATGGAACGGAAAATGGTTTAAAATGTTCAATAACATAAACGGATCTACACAGTTTGTGATTTAAGCTCTATTCTACTTTTAAAATCTTGTTTGGTTGCGATTGGATCGTCCCTGCAAACCTACCGTTTACCGTTATGTAACTAAAGGTTAAACCCTTTTACTGTACTGTGTTTTACAAAGTACGGTACAGTTCGATATTTACGAGGTTTGTAGATTGAATCTTATTCTACTTTTAAATTCTCGTTTGGTTGCAAATGGAACGGAAAATGGTTTAGAACGTTCAATAACACAAATGTATCTACACAGTTTGTGATTCAAGCTCTATTCAACTTTTAAAATCTTGTTTGGTTGCGATTGGATCGTCCCTTCAAACCTACCGTTTACCGTTATGTAACTAAAGGTTAAACCCTTTTACTGTACTATGTTTTACAAAGTACGGTACAGTACGATATTTACGAGGTTTGTAGTTTGAATCTTATTCCACTTTTAAAATCTCGTTTTGTTGGAAATGGAACGGAAAATGGATTAGAATGTTCAAAAACATAAACGTATCTACATCACAGTTTGTGATTCAAGCTCTATTCTACTTTTAAAATCTTGTTTGGTTGCGATTGGATCGTCCCTGAAAACCTACGTTTTACTGTTGTGTAACTAAAGGTTAAACTCTTTTAGCAGAGAAGGTGAATATCTTATTAATAATTGTTCGCAGTAATTTAACGCTATATTTGTGATAATACTAATGTTGTGAGAAAGTTAAGTTTTGATAACGTTTAAAGCCGTCATCATGGAATTTGTAAAACAGCCACAATCGTTATACATATGTAAACAAACTTTGTGTTCATTTTTAGGAGACTGGTTTTCGCCATGGATAATTATTACCTAAATCAGTAGGTACGATATTTTTTTTGAGAACGGTCAAATTATAGCAAAACTAATTTATTAATTGGTCTTCATAGACACGAGAATAGTTTAAGATTTAGAGATCCATTCAATTTAATTTAAACACAGGTTCAAGTTGAATTACGGAACTAAAGTTATAATGTAGGTAGGTACCTATGTTATATTAAGATCATGAACCTACAATGCACACCGAATCGAGGTATGTTGTGTAAATAAAACAATAAATATTGTAGAACATAATTTATTAGAGGATATTTTTTAAATGTTTTTAAAAGCATGTGAGACTTGGTGCTGTAAGATAGAACGCAGGATCAACATTGTAATGTCGTTTACAAGTTCTTTGAAAATTTTCAAATACAGTTCGCAACAGAACGTCTGTTTTGAGATATAAATCGGTGTACATCATACTCATGTTTCGAATATTAAATACCGACCAAACGGAATAAACGTGTACATCGTCTCCGTCAGTAATTGACACATTAATCAATGAGCTAAAATTGTGTTTGTTTTATTAGGAAATAAGATTTTAGCTTGAAGTCTTGTTTTTTCATTGTAGGTATAAGTGGTTCTGAGTAATGAGCTAGATGCGCGGGCCACATGTTATTAAATATTTGTCAGAACCTACGAAGGCAACACAAAATGTTATTGTTAAGCGCTTTATCACCAATTCATAAGGGCAAGTCGATGACCTCGACGTTTGTGTCATATGGTATGGAGTTTGTCACAACACGAAGAAACCAGCAACGGGAAGAAAGAAAAGTCTCGACGTAGATCTCTGGGGGAATTTGGCGGCGAGGGAGACACATATCTGAAAAGAAAAACACAAAAAATTAATATAACACCGACCATTTATGGTTACAGTAGGATCGGTTGGTGGTTGTGTGCGAGTGAGACACATCACTATCAATATTAATATAACTACATATTGTCCCTCGTCACGTCTGTCTTTCTGTTCGCAATAAACAGAAAAAGTACTGAACTGATTTGGATGCGGTTTTCACTAATAGACGGAGTGGTTCATGTGGAAGGTTTTAGGTGTATAGTTCTCGCCAAACTTCTTGGCCGCCCTATAGTTGGCTACAATGGCTGCACAGTAGTAAATCTCATACAAAAACAGCACCGTTTCGTGCCTTGCGCTTCGGAAAATTAACTTCAGGGCAGTCCAGAAGTTTGGCGAGCACTATACAATTTGTTAAGGTTTTGTATAAATTGGTAAAAATATGACGATAATTATTGAAAATGAAATCGCTGCCAAATGCCTTTGAGATATAACAAAACAATGTATGGTGGATTTTTTCCTCTTCTATAGGTGTACAAAAAAGTCCGCGATGACATAGTCTATCTTTTAATGATAGCTTAGTATACCCATTGTAACTTATAAAAATTGCTACGTACAATACGGTAATTGGAAAGCAATTTAGACGGATCCAGTATTAATCCTTATCAAGTTAAATACGTTAGTTACCTTAAACATTTCATGCAAATTATGATAATGCTTTACACCATACAATTTAAATGAATATCTTAGGATTTATTGCAAATAAAAATTAAGGCGCGTGAAAACAAACCGCTGTCGCCCACTGTTGCTATAGCGATAACGCGCACGTAACCTTATCATATCATTTGACAGTTTTGCAATTTAGAGAATAAAGGCTTATGTATTTTTTTTCTTTTTCGGTGTTGTTGGAAGGTTGCAATTGCATTGGTTTTGTTTTACATAGTAATTTATTTTAAAGTAAAATTTCAAGGTCGCATTTATGTTTTGTGTATGGTATATACCTACGTATTTTAAGAAAAAAAACATGTAGGCATAATATGATCTACTACCAGTGCGAAGCCGGGGCGGGTCGCTAGTATACTTATATTCTAACCACTAATAAACTTACTATTCTCTAATCTGAGACTTAACATATTAACAGTAATATAAATTACCTTAACTTAGAGTCTGATGGGGTGGGCAGTGCTTTCAGGTGCTTGTCGCTTCACCGCCTTTTTCTTATGCTGCATTTTCAACACCTCGACTACTGCAGCTGTGAGCTGTGGTATTTTGGTTCCGAGTTGGATCTGAAATAGAACAAACTAAGATTAATTTTGTGACTATAAACAACCTCAATAATTATGGCGTCACACCAGCCGGCAGGCCGAAATCGGCAACCTTATTGCTAAAGTGAATTCGGCAAGGCAAATGGTTTGACCGTCATCAATCGACCAATCACTAATGAATATAATAACTTTATTTAATTTCTCACCACAGTATACATAAATTATCTTACATTGGTCAGATTCGACAATGATACACAACATAGGTAAGTATATATTGTGGGAGACTGGTGCCAAAGCTAGGCTCGTGACCTGTGTTTCAGGACACCAAGTATAAGCTAAAAGGACTAAGCATATTATTACGAATGACTTACCTCAATCAACTACCGCAGATTCTCGAATTGAGCACTAAACCACTACTTTATTTTTATAACAGCAAGTTTCGCAATATTTCGTTTACTAATCGAACTATACGAACATAGTAAGCTAAAATTCAGGACAGATTGTCTCATGTCTCTTCATAAAGCAAGAAATAGCATGCGCCTACAGGCACACACACAATCTATTTCTATGACCCCAGATTAGGACACCAAGAACATCTGAACTTTAGGATACCGTAAACATTAAACTAAAATTCAGGACAGATTGTCTCATGTCTCTTCACAAAGCAAGAAATAGCATGCACCTACAGGCACACACACATTCTATTTCTATGGCCCCAGATTGAGCACCAAGGACATCCGAATGATAATTTAATTAATTCATACAGATAACACTACCTTACACGTTAACAAACAACTACTAGTTGCTTAGTTGCTCAGCTGTTACTCTGCGTTGCGCTTGATTAAGATGCTTTCATACTCGTACAATCGCCTTCTAAACGGTACGTACGCCGTCCCGTGGTTATCTATTGTGAGTGTCATACTCGTTGTAAACCGCCTGACGTCCGGCGTCGGAAATGATCGTGTTAAGCTTTCACGGTTTAGGTGTAAGTAATTCTTTAGAATCTCAAAGATTGCAAAATTGCATAATGTAAATTTGCAGTGTTCAAAATTTGTTACACGTGTATGAGTAATTTCCATGTATTCAACAATCACACGGTAAAATGATCGCCGTGCATGTTGCAGTCTCAGATTAAAATTGGTCTTTTATAGAATTTCCTAACCAATGCAATTTATTTAAATAGACGATGTATATAGCACTAACAAAAACTAAATTAACTAAGTTTTGATTACTTTGCTTATTATTTTATAATGGTCAGAATATTTTTTTAGTTCTATCAATCTAGGAATTGTTGTGATCAAAAAACCATGTGCACAAAACCGCGAAAACTTAGTTAATTTATGTTGCAGTTAAACTCAAAGCTGGTGTAAAATCATCTAACTACTAAAACTAACAAACATTTATAAAAAAAACATGTATATAAAGTCGGTTTCTAAATTCAGCAATGGAATTAAGCGATTACCATTCAATGAATTCCTAGACTAAAACCAGCTACAAAAAATAAGTAAAGTTGACATAACTTTATTAATATCTGTCGATCGTCGAACTCATTTATTTCAGTCGATGGAATAGGTATCGTTTTTATTTAAAGAACACCCCTCCCCCAGTTGATGGAGATGATTATAGACAGATCCATCAAACTCAAATTTTAATTACGGACTACAACATGTACAGCGATCGTTTTGCAATAAAGTTCGAATAAGCAAATTAATACATTTCGCAATTTTGCTATCTTAGACGTATGCTGCAGTAAAACTTTAAATTAGTATAAATAACTAATATCATCTAACGACTAAAACGAACTTTTTTATAATCATTCAGTAGGCATTGATATTAAGATTTCAATTTCAAACAATTCCCAGATTGATATTAAGGTATCACATTTTTTTTTTCTGAAATCAGCATATTATTACAAAAAAATGTAAAGTTATGTCAAGGCAAGAATCACTAATTTATAATAAGTTAAAGCAATTGGTATCGTTATTTAAAGAACACCCCTCCCCGGTTGATGGAGATGGTTATAGACAGATCCCTCAGACTCAAATTTTAATTACGGACTACAACATGTATGGCGATCGTCTTACAATACAATAAAGTTCGAATAAGCAAATTAATGCATAATGCAATTTTGCTGTCTTTGATATTGTAAAGGAGCATTTATACATACAAGGCGGCTACCTGTTACGTTTCCAGACGCTTATCGTCAGGTGATTTGTGAATGAGTACGGCGCGGCGAGTCCAACCGTTGAACGACACATGCTCCGTTTTGACGGTGATTATACGGGCGGACTAGACGACAGGACGGCAAGTGTGCAGTAAGCATGCAAAACCAACAGAATACTTATAAAAAGAGAGAAGTGACAACTACACAACACATTACTTGTACGTTAACATGAAAAGTAGTGTCGTCTGTTTGAATTAATTAAATTAAAATTTGGATGTCCTCGAGCCAATCTGGTCACTAAAAATAGAATGTGTGCATGTATGCTATTTCTTACTTTCGTGGAGAGACATGAGACAATCTGTCCCAAATTTTAGTTTGAATGTTTACGATAACCTAACGTTCAGATGCAATCGGTGCCCAATCTTGGGTCACAGAAAACTGAGTTCGTGTTTAGCCTATGTGGTAATGCACTTTCTCTAACTTTTGTGGATATGCATGAGACAATCTGTCCTGAATTTTAGGTTGGTGATTCAAACAGCAAGCGTCTTATTTGTTAACATGGAAGCTAGTGTATGAATAATTAAATTAAAATTTGGATAACCTTGGTGCCCAATCTAGGGTCATAGAAATTGAATGTGTGTGTGCCTCCAGGTGCATGCCATTTCCTGCTCTGTGAAGTGTTATGAGACAATCTGTCCCAAATTTTAGTTTAATGTTTACGGTATCCTAACGTTCAGATGCAATCTGTGCCCAATCTAGGGTCACAGAAAACGGAGTTCGTGTTTAGCCTATGTGGTAATGCACTTTCTCTAACTTTGTGGATATGCATGAGACAAACTGTCCTGAATTTAGGTTAGTGGTTCAAACAGCAAGCATCTTATTATTAACATGGAAGCTAATGTATGAATAATTAAATTAAAATTTGGATAACCTTGGTGCCCAATCTAGGGTCATAGAAATTGAATGTGTGTGTGCCTCTAGGTGCATGCCATTTCCTACTCTGTGAAGTGTTATGAGACAATCTGTTCCAAATTTAGTTTAATGTTTACGATAACCTAACGTTCAGATGCAATCGGTGCCCAATCTGGGGTCACAGAAAACGGAGTTCGTGTTTACCCTATGTGGTAATGCACTTTCTCTAACTTTTGTGGATATGCATGAGACAATCTGTCCTGAATTTTAGGTTAGTGGTTCAAACAACAAGCGTCTTATTTGTTAACATGGAAGCTAGTGTATGAATAGTTAAATTAAAATTTGGATAACCTTGGTGCACAATCTAGGGTCATAGAAATTGAATGTGTGTGTGCCTCCAGGTGCATGCCATTTCCTGCTCTGTGAAGTGTTATGAGACAATCTGTCCCAAATTTTAGTTTAATGTTTACGGTATACGTTCAGATGCAATCGGTGCCCAATCTAGGGTCACGGAAAACGGAGTTCGTGTTTACCCTATGTGGTAATGCACTTTCTCTAACTTTTGTGGATATGCTTGAGACAAACTGTCCTGAATTTTAGTTTAATGTTTACGGTATCCTAACGTTCAGATGCAATCGGTGCCCAATCTAGGGTCACGGAAAACGGAGTTCGTGTTTACCCTATGTGGTAATGCACTTTCTCTAACTTTTGTGGATATGCATGAGACAAACTGTCCTGAATTTTAGGTTAGTGGTTCAAACAGCAAGCGTCTTATTTGTTAACATGAAAGCTAGTTTATGAATAATTAAATTAAAATTTGGATAACCTTGGTGCCCAATCTAGGGTCATAGAAATTGAATGTGGGTTTGCCTCTAGGGGCATGCCATTTCCTGCTCTGTGAAGTGTTATGAGACAATCTGTCCCAAATTTTAGTTTAATGTTTACGGTATCCTAACGTTCAGATGCAATCGGTGCCCAATCTAGGGTCACAGAAAACGGAGTTCGTGTTTACCCTATGTGGTAATGCACTTTCTCTAACTTTGTGGATATGCATGAGACAATCTGTCCTGAATTTTAGGTTAGCGGGGTGCATGAAAGGAGCCTCCTCGTGGCGCACCCTGGAAGCAGCTAGACACGGTATCGCAGTGTCTAGGCTGACTAATCCTTTAACTTGGTGATATTGAATCTAAGAACTAAAAAAATAGTCGAACAGGTGTCGAACCAGTATTTTACTGCACAACCAAAAGAGTTTCAAAAAGTGGAGTAGCGTACAAACCACAATCTTTGTAGAGCCATTTATGTTACCATTATAAATATTAGACCATTTTCCGTTATGTTTAGTTGCGAAAATGAGATTTAAAAGTTAAAGTTGCGCCCAAACCACAAACTTTTTTGATCAATTTATATTATTGGACATTCTAACCGTTTGCCATTCCATTTGCAATCAAACGAAATTTTCAAAGCGTAATGAGATTCAAACCACAAACCTCATTAATATCCTACTGTACCGTTTTTTGTAAAACACAGTATAGTAAAAGGTTTTAACCTTTAGTTATATAACAATAAACGGTAGGTTTGTAGGGACGATTCAATCGCAACCAAACGAGATTTTAAAATTAGAATAGAGCTTAAACAACTAACTGTGTAAATCCGTTTATGATATTGAACATTCTAAACCATTTTCCGTTCCATTTGCAACCAAACGATTTTAAAAGTGGAATAAGACTCAAACCGCAAACCTCCTAAATATTTATTTATTCAAAGACAAAGATATTTTATTTCAAGTAGGCCACCAAGCGGCACTTTTGAACGTTAGGTACATTCAAATTTACAAGTTATAAAAGTTGATTCTACCACGCATTCGGAAAGTAGCTTGTTATGGAGAAGAATGCACAAGAAACTCCAAACTTACTCTTTTAAAAAACATGTTTTTTACAATATTTAGTTACATAAGTACATACACTAATACATTCATATATGTGAGGACAATGCACCTGCATATTTAAACTTCATGTACAATAGTGGTACATAGGCGGACTTAATGCCACAAGGCATTCTCTACCAGTCAACCTTTGAAATATCGTACCGTACCGTACTTTGTAAAACACAGTACTGTAAAAGGGTTTAACCTTTAGTTACATAACGGTAAATGGTAGGTTTGCAGAGTCGACCGAATCGCAACCAAATGAGATTATAAAAGTAGAATAGGACTTCAACCACAAACTTTGTAGATCCATTTATGTAATTGAGAATTCTAGAAAACATTTCGTTCCGATAAAACTAAACGAGATTTAAAAAGTGGAATAGCGCCCAAACCACAAACTTTGTAGATCCATTAATGTTATTGAACATTCTAAACCATTTTCCGTTCCATTTGTAACCAAACGAAATTTTAAATGCGGAATAAGACTGAAACCACAAATCTCATAAATATCGTACCGTACCGTACTTTGTAAAACACAGTACAGTAAAAGAGTTTATCTTTTAGTTATATAACGGTAAACGGTAGGTTTGCAGAGTCGACCGATTCGCAACCAAACGCGATTATTAAATTAGAATAGCACTTCAACCACAACTATGTAGAACCATTTATGTTATTGGGTATTCTAGAAAACATTCCGTTCCAATCGAAACCACACGAGATTCAAAAAGTGGAATAGCGCCCAAACCACACACTGAAAAATATTATTGAACATATTGAGTTTTAGAATTAAAAAATTGTGGAATAGGCGCCGAACCACTATTTTAATGCACTCTGTAAGATTTTATTTATATTTAAGCCATCGATAAACTTTTCGTTCCAATCGTAACCAAACGAGTATTTCATTTATATTATTGGGCATTCTATTCCACCGCGACGAAGGCGAACGAAGTGAGCCGTAGGAAGCGACAGGTGGAATAGAATGCCCAATAATACACTACTTGAGTTCCAGGGTCGGCGAAAGTGGTATTGGGATTTTTATCTGGATTGTCACAGTAGCGATCCCGGAGTTTGGATATAGAATAGAATAGAAAACATTTATATCGACATAGACACAACAACAACAATCACAAAGTAACAGAGAAGAAAGTAAACAAAAGTACAAACAAGGTTTAAGAATTATTGCCCAGGCCGTGCCCATACCGAAAGGGTTACTAACTCAGCATTTGCTGGGTGTCAGACACCCAGCGCTGATTTACAGTTGGCACCCCGCTAGTGACACACGGACGTGGGTAAATATATATAATAAGATACTTAAATTTTTTTATAATGTAAATATGTAGGTGCTTAACATATAAATTGAAAATAATATATATGTAAAATAAATAAAGAAATAGTATAAATATATAATGTAATATAATATAAAGTAAATAAATTGCTTCAAAAATATGTTTAAAATTGTCTCTTAAAACCCCAAATGCAATGTGGCATAGACGGCAACCGGCCTATCACATCCAGCAAATCTCTTCCCGACTCATTTCCTAGAAATAGGCACACCACTTGATGGATTAAACTAAATTTTAAATTAACGTGGAAATTATTCATATTAAATAATAAATATTGGATTGAATTAAATTAAGATAGGATAGGATATGTGAGTGTGCTATTATAGATTAAGGAAGTCCTTTGCAACAACCTTTATCGACAATAGAGCACGCCTAATCATCATCATCTTTTCAGCTGAAAGACGTCCACTGCTGGATATAGGCCTCCCCCAAGCGTCGTCACATTGATCGGTCCTGTGCTTTTTGCATCCACCGGACACGAGCAGCCTTGACTAGGTCGACGCTCCACCTAGAGGTAGGCCTTCCAACGCTGCGTCTTTCAGTACGCGGTCGCCACTCTAGAACTTTTCGGCTCCAACAGCCATCCGTTCTGCAAGCAATTTGCCCTGCCACTTAAGTTTGGCAATTCTTCAGGATATGTCGGTAATCTTGGTTCCCTTAGATGTCTTCATGCACACATACCTCAGCTGTACGCACTATGAAAGATTTCTGATATAGTACGGCGGAATTAAATTCCCCTTAGACAAAGCTACTGAAGCCCAGTCAATACAGCCTCCCACCATATTTGGCCCAAACATTTGATAGACTTATGGATTCCACACCTAGTCATAGGCCCAGACCCCGGCCGGACACACCACTCTTTAGATGTACGCACAAAGTTATCCATAAACTTTTTAGGCGGATGTTAGACGATTCGCCTGTAAGTCTTGTCCGATGATGACCTTGGTGAAATTTAATTAATCCCCTTACACTTTCTCAGACAACACTACTCAAGCCCAGTCGATACAGTCCCCACCATACTTGGTCCAAACATTTGACAGACTTATGGATGCCGGTCACGTGTGGCTAAAGTAGTTAAAGTTGTTACTTTGATGCAAGAGCTCCAACTTTGGTTTAGTGCTGGTTTAACTCGCGTGTTGTTGGTATTGGGGCCTCGTTCGAGGTTCATTTGGTCTTTAATCTGTATGGTTTTAGCAGTTCTGCGTTAGAGGTACATTTCATTGTGGAGTAAGTTTTGTTCGGTGTCTGATAGCGTGGAGTGTATAAATCCCTATCTCTAAATAGTATAAAACAAAGTTGCTGTCTGCCTCTGTCTGTTTAACAGTTTAATTCTTCTAAATTATGCCATGGATTATGATACGGTATTCACTTGTAGAAAGAATTATATAGGCGAAGTATATTTTTGTATATAATTTGTCTTGTGCGATGCCAGATGAGTCGCCGGTAAATTATATTTTCTGTTTTATTGTTTGGATCAAAAATTATTTCTTCCAAATCCTTTAACTTAATATCCATATCATGGGTGAGTACAAAAATAATTGGTCCGCCATATTTAATTCAAGATGATATCATCTAAACTCAACGTGTATGCAACATTTTAGCTCAATCGGTTGGCGATTAGTTTAAAAAAAAATACAAAAAATCCAACTGCTTAAAAACCGAACTAACTATCCGGTTTTTAAGCAGTCGGATTTTTTGTATTTTTAATTTACTTCTTTTATTTATAACGTATTAGTTATTTTTTTTAACTTAATACAAGTATTATATATTTTTAGCCCACACGAAGGGTTTGGAAGAAAAAGAAAATTTTGTCCCCCACAATACGGCACCCAAAATCCGCCATTTTTCTATTTGCCAATTTTAATGTAGCTAGTGACACTCGTAGGGTTAAGACAAATCGATTGACGTAAGAATCATCAATATCGGCAAACTCGTTTGGTCTCTAGAACGCCACATAGGAACAAACATACATACATATATACATACATAGACTGATAAACACATTGCCCTCCTTCGGCAGTGGGGTAAATAGTTGCAAGATTTGACTCATACATACTAAGTAACAAAAATAATTAAAGAAAAGGGTGTAAAAAGGCAATACGCTCGCGCCTTATAGACTGAAACATAACTGACGAAATGTGTGTCCTATCGGTGCATCTCTGTTTAACTTTTCTGGGAATACCGGCGCAATTTTTTGATTTAAGTGTTATATTATACGTTTTTGGCATACCTATTATTGTCTTGCCCAATTACTGTGTTGCCCAATTTCTCACAGGGCATGGTAACTTTAAAAGTTAATTATTTTCCTTCAAGCTTTTTGCCTCGCCTTTATGTCAATGTTCTACATCTGAATGCGAATATGTACAATCTGCATCATATCTAATGGGAGTGTATTCTTTGGCAGAATGATCGCAATATTATGTTGGACAGGCTGCATCTAGAGTTGTAGAAACTAGAACAAATTGCCGTGCGTTCAAGCGTTTTTGCCATACCTATTATTGGAATTAAATATAACAACTCACAATATTATTATAATATTATTATCCCAGTTGTAAACGACCCTTTGTACCTATTGGCCTTGTTTGTTCTGTCTCCTGCATGATATGGAGGGAAATGGAAACAATTTTTTTTTTCCTTCTCCTCCGTTATTCTTTTCTGATTAATTTCGATGCAGGATCCAAGACAGTTAAAATCATTCGCCGGTAATTCGTCGAGCTTCATTGGCTCGGCTCTTTTCTGGTGGTCGCCACTGTTGATTCTGGCTTTCAGGAGTTGCAGTGGTTTGGGAATAGTGTGGTGGGTTTTATGTGTTATATTGTAAAAAGGTTGTAACAAAATCAAAAATTTACCAGTTGCAGTACAATACTCTGAAACCCAGTCTGCCAACAAAGCTATTTCATCAAAAATAAATCCTTTGCTTCTCAAACCATTGACCCCGAACCACCGCAGCACTAGTTTTAAAAGTCAATAAGTCAATAACTTAAAAGAAGTCTGGTGGCTTCCCGTACGATGGAAAACTTTTAAAGTTACTAAACAAGATACATTACTCTTTGTTGTTGAAAATACTCCTGTAGGTACTCTTTAGTGTGGTGACTTAAATAAGCAATTACTCATTTGGATCGTGTTCTTTTGTTTTGTCGTTCGAAGTTCAGTTTTATGGAGTTACATTATGCTTTTTATGGGTTTTGCAGTAAGTTGTAAAAGAGTATTTTTCAAGTTAGTTATGTTGTATCTGTTACTTGAAGGGACAGTGAATCAATATCTAATGAACGTTTTAACAAGCTTTCATTCAACTTGCGTAATAAGTAAATTAGAATCTATGTATGGATCAACACTTGCAATTGAATTTTAAATCGGTTATCCACAACCGATTGAGCGGAACTTTGGTTTGGATATCAATGCACGCTTACGCCCTACACGTACATGTTCGTGATTGAGTTCCGAGTTCAAAATATTCTGAAGTATGACACATTATGACGGATAGAGTTCGGATGTAGTGCGTAAGCTTCCCAACAAGAAGTACTACGGCTACTTCGGAACCGATTTTTCACGGGGACGGATCGGATGTAGTGCGTATCCGTCCATGGTTGACTCCTAAAAATGACAGACGATGATGTGCGAATCAAATGAAAGATTTGGTTTATTTAGGATGGTTGAATTTGTTGAGAGTCAACGGCGCCTTAAATCAAAAATAAGATTTGTTCACTGCATTTTCTCACGATGTGCTGAAGAATTTAAATCTAAAGTCCTGGTTTTTTACGATATTTTTATTCTTTTACCGGATTGGACGAGCTTCATACCGTGGGTGTTTCTGGTTTAAGACCTGCAGTAAAGCTCATACCTCCTTCAAATCTTGTCGTAACAACCCCATAAGTCTTGAGGATTGACATCGGTCGGCGAAAGAGTATAATGGTCTTTCACGCTTTTTTGGACCGGAGTTATCTTAATTTAGAGGTCCGTCGTATATAAAAACCTTACAAGAAAATTATGATGTCTCAACGTACATACATCTACAAACTTGTCTGGCGAAAAAAGGCGAGAAGAGGACAACCAATCCCAGATAATTAGATAAAGCTAGAGAGAAGCCATGGCAAAAATTCCTTTCAAAAACGTAATTTTAAAACGTTTCCGAAATGAAAAACAGATTCATTGCCGTCATCCTCCTACCGTCAAACTCTGAGAGTCCCAAAACTTTACAGCCTGTAAAATATCTGTAACCTCGATTTAAAATGAATTAAGTCCTGTCCCTGGGGAGTTTGACTAATGAATCAGTAATGGCACCCGATTTGCTTAAATATTTTATAGCAAGTAACCTAGGGAAGAGCGTATTCGGATTATTCGATTGGTCAAGATATTTATACCGACTGAACCGATATTTTTTTTTTCGATTGTTTAGAACGCACAATGCTGCAGTATTTTTTAATTTTTTATCTTATATAGGCTCGCGCTTGACCACCATCTCACCTGATGGTAAGCGATGATGTGGTCGATGATGGAGCACGCTTGCCTAGAAGTAACCTATTCACTCTTGGCTGGGTTGTAGCTATCGGGAAACACAGACTCCGGCAGGGAATTCCACTCCTTAGCTGTACGCATAATAAAAGTATTCTCAAAACGTTTAGTGCGTATGGGTGGGATGTCCACCATGTACCGATAGCGCATCGCCGTACGTCTGGTAGTCCGATGATGAAACGGGCTGGGCGGAATTAGATTATGCAATTCCATCGCACATTCCCCGAAATGTAATCGATAAAAAACCGACAAGCCGGCAACTCGGCGACGATGTTCAAGGCTCTGGAGCTTTGACTTAACCAATGCCTCATCGCCGATGAGCCTCTTGGCCCGCTTTTCGATCGACTCTAGTGCATCAAGTTGGTATTTGGCAGAGCCGTCCAAGAGATGAGAACAGTACTCCATGCATGAACGAACTTGCGCTTGATACAAGCTAAGCAGCTGTTCTGGCGTGAAGTACCTTCTCACCTTTGCAAGGATCCCCAGCTTCTTGGCAGCCAGCTGAGCCTTTGCCTCAATGTATGGGCCAAAATTGAGAGTCGATGTCAACGTAACGCCAAGCAGCTCAAGATGGTCAGTTATTGGCACGGTCACACTTCGGAAAGTTGGAGCCGGGTGAAATTGACTCTTTTTAGCGGAAAAAAGACACGCCTGGGAGTATGTGGTATAGGGTGGGTAAGAAAAGGTTTAGAATAGATTTTAGTTCCGTGGTAGTATGCGTTAGCGGTAGAGAGGTTTACTCTGCGGTTATGCGTTCCGCATCAAGAGATTAAAGCTTTACGAAGAAATGGCGGGAATTTAAAAAAAATCGTGCTAAAACATAATTAATGTACTATTATATACATGTTGCTGCGTCCCGCTATTCCTTCGACGCAGGTGTACGTGTCACGTCTGCATCACTCCACGAAGGCAGAAGAGTTCGTGGAGTATATAAAGATCAAGGCTAAATACTCCCTGAGAGTCGAGCAGTTGGAGTCGCGTCACAAGATTAAATTCAAATCTTTTGTGGTACGGGTTCCGACTCATCATTTGGAGACCTTCATGAAGGAAGAATTTTGGCCGAAGGGTGTCGTGTATCGGCGTTTCCGCGGAAGGCTACATGACACCACGACTTAAATACGTCGCCGACCCTATTTGTGTTGACTTTGTTAAGAATTATGTCTTAGTTTATTTTTGTATGTTTCATTTGTGTATTTTATCTATGGGCTTAGTTGCCTGAAAATAAATAATTAGAATAAAAAATAATAATGCAACTAGCTATTGTATGCCAACCGTATTCTACAATCTTCTGTACCAACATTCATCAAAATTGATTGGTCAGCGGTTTAGGCGTAAACCATAACAAACATACAGGCAAAGAGAGTTAGCTGTAACATTAATAATAATTATTATTAATTGATTATATTGTTCTTATGACTTTAGAAGTGTGTCAATAATGATAAACGTAATCACACTAATAATATAAAAGCGAAAGTATGTGAGTGTGTTTGTATGTTTGTTACTCTTTCACGCAAAAACTACTGATCGGATCTTGATGAAATTTGGCACAGAGATAGATTATAGTCTGGAATAGCACATGAGATATACATTTTTATCCCGGGAATATGTTCTCTTGGGATAATTTTGGACATACACGCGGGTGAAGTCGCTGGCAGAAGCTAGTTAGTCATGAATGATAAGGCCCCTGTATTCTGCGGAGGTTTAGACATAGATGAACCATATTTGCCAATTATGTTTAAGTAACACAATAATTAATAAACGACATCAAAATAAGGAGGAGGTTCTCAATTCGTCGAAATATTTTTTTTATTTAAAAACTAGCTATCCCACGTGGTTTCACTCCCGTCAATTGGCTACCTACACATCTACCCTACCAACCCTACATACATGGTTGTTGCGTAACTTTAACCGTTTACGCAGCGCACGCAACGGAAGCTCACAAAAAGAAATATTTTTGTCCGTTTTTGCAACATTTGTCATTTATACTCCGCTCCTATTGGTCGTAGCGTGATGTTATATAGTTTATAACCTTCCTCGATAAATGGACTATCCAACACAAAAAGAATTTTTCAATTCCAACCAGTAGTTCTTGAGATTAGCGCGTTCATACAAACAAACAAACTCTTCAGCTTTATAATATTAACTAGTATTTGCTTGGTGCGCGAGCTGCAAGCAGCTCGCGTGTTGTTGTTCCTACACCTACTCTACACCTACCCTACACCTACCCTACACCTACCCTACACCTACCCTACACCTACCCTACACCTACCCTACACATACCCTACACCTACCCTACACCTACCCTACACCTACCCTACACCTACCCTACACCTACCCTACACCTACCCTACACCTACCCTACACCTACCCTACACCTACCCTACACCTACCCTACACCTACCCTACACCTACCCTACACCTACCCTACACCTACCCTACACCTACCCTACACCTACCCTACACCTACCCTACACCTACCCTACACCTACCCTACACCTACCCTACACCTACCCTACACCTACCCTACACCTACCCTACACCTACCCTACACCTACCCTACGCCTACCCTACGCCTACCCTACGCCTACCCTACACCTACCCTACACCTACCCTACACCTACCCTACACCTACCCTACACCTACCCTACACCTACCCTACACCTACCCTACACCTACCCTACACCTACCCTACACCTACCCTACACCTACCCTACACCTACCCTACACCTACCCTACACCTACCCTACACCTACCCTACACCTACCCTACACCTACCCTACACCTACCCTACACCTACCCTACACCTACCCTACACCTACCCTACACCTACCCTACACCTACCCTACACCTACCCTACACCTACCCTACACCTACCCTACACCTACCCTACACCTACCCTACACCTACCCTACACCTACCCTACACCTACCCTACACCTACCCTACACCTACCCTACACCTACCCTACACCTACCCTACACCTACCCTACACCTACCCTACACCTACCCTACACCTACCCTACACCTACCCTACACCTACCCTACACCTACCCTACACCTACCCTACACCTACCCTACACCTACCCTACACCTACCCTACACCTACCCTACACCTACCCTACACCTACCCTACACCTACCCTACACCTACCCTACACCTACCCTACACCTACCCTACACCTACCCTACACCTACCCTACACCTACCCTACACCTACCCTACACCTACCCTACACCTACCCTACACCTACCCTACACCTACCCTACACCTACCCTACACCTACCCTACACCTACCCTACACCTACCCTACACCTACCCTACACCTACCCTACACCTACCCTACACCTACCCTACACCTACCCTACACCTACCCTACACCTACCCTACACCTACCCTACACCTACCCTACACCTACCCTACACCTACCCTACACCTACCCTACACCTACCCTACACCTACCCTACACCTACCCTACACCTACCCTACACCTACCCTACACCTACCCTACACCTACCCTACACCTACCCTACACCTACCCTACACCTACCCTACACCTACCCTACACCTACCCTACACCTACCCTACACCTACCCTACACCTACCCTACACCTACCCTACACCTACCCTACACCTACCCTACACCTACCCTACACCTACCCTACACCTACCCTACACCTACCCTACACCTACCCTACACCTACCCTACACCTACCCTACACCTACCCTACACCTACCCTACACCTACCCTACACCTACCCTACACCTACCCTACACCTACCCTACACCTACCCTACACCTACCCTACACCTACCCTAAACTTTGTTCCAAAAAACATAACCCTAATGCTTGCTTGTCGTCGCCAGGCACTGAGTTTCGCTTCACCCACTCAACCTTCGTTACGCTACGGAGGTCGCCGGCTCGCTTCGCTCGCCACCTCCCCCCTGCGCTGCACTCGGTCTCGTAGGTTCGCTCCACTCGGGATCCCTACGCTGAATCCGTAAAAAAAACAAAAAAAAAAGATTCGCCAAAACGGGGGGGGAGGGGGGAGAAGGGGGGCAAGGGGGTCAACTTAGAAAACTGGTTCGTTTGTGACTATAGCATTGCCCCTTTATATGAATCTGAAAAAAGAAATGTTCCAAATGTTCCAACTTTCGAGATCCGCTTAAAGGGGGGGAGAAGGGGGGCGAGGGGGTCAACTTTGAAAAATGCTTTTTACTTTTCCGAGCCTCCTCTAAACGAATCCGTAAAAAAAACTGAAAAAAAAGATTCGCCAAAACGGGGGGGTGGGGGGAGAAGGGGGGCAAGGGGGTCAACTTTGAAAAATGGTTTGTTTGCGACTATAGCATTGCCCCTTTATATGAATCTGAAAAAAGAAATGTTTCAAATGTTCCAACTTTCGAGATCCGCTTAAAGGGGGGGAGAAGGGGGGCGAGGGGGTCAACTTTGAAAAATGCTTTTTACTTTTCCGAGCCTCCTCTAAACGAATCCGTAAAAAACAAAAAATACGGGTATCTTAGTTTCCGAGATACGATAGAGGGGGGGAGGAGGGGGGGGGAAAAGGGGAGATTTGGCACTTTTCCTATACTCGCGGGAGTTACTTGTTTACGAATCTGTCAAAATATACCCACCTTCCCCTCCACCATCTGGGAGAACAATTATGTCAATGAGTCAGTGAGTGAGTGGTAATCCAGCTTTATATAATATAACTAGTATTTGCTTGGCGCGCGAGCTGCAAGCAGCTCGCGGCTTTGTCGTGTTTTTGAGAAGTATTCCTTAACCTACCCTACACCTACCCTACACCTACCCTACACCTACCCTACACCTACCCTACACCTACCCTACACCTACCCTACACCTACCCTACACCTACCCTACACCTACCCTACACCTACCCTACACCTACCCTACACCTACCCTACACCTACCCTACACCTACCCTACACCTACCCTACACCTACCCTACACCTACCCTACACCTACCCTACACCTACCCTACACCTACCCTACACCTACCCTACACCTACCCTACACCTACCCTACACCTACCCTACACCTACCCTACACCTACCCTACACCTACCCTACACCTACCCTACACCTACCCTACACCTACCCTACACCTACCCTACACCTACCCTACACCTACCCTACACCTACCCTACACCTACCCTACACCTACCCTACACCTACCCTACACCTACCCTACACCTACCCTACACCTACCCTACACCTACCCTACACCTACCCTACACCTACCCTACACCTACCCTATACTTTGTTCCAAAAAACATAACCCTAATGTTTGCTTGTCGTCGCCAGGCACTGAGTTTCGCTTCACCCACTCAACCTTCGTTACGCTACGGAGGTCGCCGGCTCGCTTCGCTCGCCACCTCCCCCCTGCGCTGCACTCGGTCTCGTAGGTTCGCTCCACTCGGGATCCCTACGCTGAATCCGTAAAGAAAACAAAAAAAAAAATTCGCCAAAACGGGGGGGGAAGGGGGGAGAAGGGGGGCAAGGGTGTCAACTTTGAAAAATGGTTTGTTTGTGACTATAGCTGTGCCCCTTTATATGAATCTGAAAAAAGAAATGTTCCAAGTCTCTCAACTTCCGAGATCCGCTTAAAGGGGGGGAGAAGGGGGGCGAGGGGGTCAACTTTGAAAAATGGTTTTTACTTTTCCGAGCCTCCTCTAAACGAATCCGTAAAAAAAAACTGAAAAAAAAAGATTCGCCAAAACGGGGGGGGGGGGGGGGGGAAGGGGGGCAAGGGGGTCAACTATGAAAAATGGTTTGTTTGTGACTAAAGCATTGCCCCTTTATATGAACCTGAAAAAAGAAATGTTCCAAATGTTCCAACATTCGAGATCCGCTTAAAGGGGGGGAGAAGGGGGGCGAGGGGGTCAACTTTGAAAAATGGTTTTTACTTTTGCGAGCCTCCTCTAAACGAATCCGTAAAAAAAACATTCTACGGGTACCTTAGTTTCCGAGATACGATAGAGGGGGGGAGGAGGGGGGAGGAAAAGGGGAGGTTTGGGACTTTTCCCATACTCGCGAGAGTTACTTGTATACGAATCTGTCAAAATATACCCACCTTCCCCTCCACCATCTGGGAGAACAATTATGTCAATGAGTGAGTGAGTCAGTGAGTCAGTGGTAATGCAGTTTTATATAGTATAATATATATATTATAAGTATATAGAAGATATATTGTACCCGATTACTTAAAGACGCCTGGACCAATTTGGGAAATTCTTCCTTTGTTTGAAAGAGTTTTAATTTTCCAGGTGGTCCCATCGTCATCAAGTCGAGATCGAGGGAGGAGTTCCCTCGATCTCCAATATTATAGATATATATATAGTGTTTTTAGTATTTTCATCAACATGGTGCATTTGGACTCGGCAAGTATCAGTTTTTTATTTTTTTTTATTTGTGATGGGTTTGCTCTTGACTCTAGTCTATGTCATAGGTGACAGAGACAGAGTCGACGATAGATTGATGAAGAAGACCACAGATAGTCACTGGAACTCCTCAATGATAACTATGAAACCAGTATGGTACGGATAATAGTTAAGCGACTATGATGAAGCAAATACATATAAATCAATGGAACTGATGAAAAATGGTACCATCGTACTGATCTGATGATAAAACCGTAAGGTCGGCACTGGAAATCCGTTATAAAACAATATAGCCAGGACGTATTGGGCTTATTGGAATTGCCATGAGATGTACTCTGGCTATAAATGATTTTCAGGGTAATATATTTTGAAATATCAAAAGTAAAAAGAGAATAATAAAAACTTTTTACAAAAAATAATATATTTTATAATATATATTTTTCAACACACTTGCTCATAAAGTGGCTCTAATTTCACCGCAATTAGGCACATAATGATACCTGTTATGAAACTGTGACTTTTTCATTGCTATAATTCACTAGTGAGTTATAGAGTTTTTTTTTTATTTATTGGTTGAGTTGCTTTGTTCTTAAAAAAGTTTCGATACAAAAAAGATCGTGCTCAATAGTACAAATAAATTAATGTACCTAATGCTTGCTCATTTCATGCAACTTCGTATTAATTTCAACTTGTACGTGTTTAATAAATAAAACTTTCACTCAAATATAAATTTTATTTACTCTGTAATTAAGAAAAATTTAAATTCCCTATTTTGTACGTGGCTAAAACACTATCCACGAAAAGCCAAAAAAAAACAAACCTCATTATTTTAGTCTATGGCCGATCACCATTGTTAAATGCGCGCGCATAGGAAAACTGATTAATTTTGCCCGCCATTGTGAAAAAAAATCATAACTCGATTTTACTGTTGAAAATGATTTTTTTGTATTATTTTCTTCACAAGTGTGTTGAAAAACGTCGTATGATACACGTGTGTATTGATGATTACCGTCCTTGGCTCTCTTAAGACCTTCACCTACGGCTCGGGTCTCAATGGCGCCTCAGCGGTAATCACCAACATTGCACACTTGTACCATAATGTACTATTATAACGGGTCATAATACAGAAAGTCGACTGATCAAAAGCTGATCAGATAATAACAGCCGCACGGGTCGATCATCAAGGTTAAGCAACGCTTGACGAGGTCGGTCCGTGGATGGGTGACCATTTCAACATTCCGAGTTTCCTCCGTGCCTCGGAAAGCACGTTAAGCCGTTGGTCCCGGCTGTCATTTGAAGATCTTTGGCAGTCGTTACGGGTAGTCAGAAGCTTGAGATCTGACACCAGTCTTGCCAAGAGGTACCGTGTTACCCAGTTACTGGGTTGTGGAGGTCAGATAGGCAGTCGCTCCATGTAAAACACTGGTACTTAGCTGAATCCGGTAAGACTGGAAGCCGACCCCAATATAGTTGGGAAAAGGCTAGGCAGATGATGATGATGAATACAGAAAGTCGACTATTATCGAGCCAATTAAACCCAACAGCTCAAACTCAGTCAAATCGAATAATTCGAATAACAATTGTGTATTCGAATGAGAAATTAGAACGAATGGAATCGAACGTTGTTTGCTCATCTCTGACCCGGACGGATAGATTCATCCGGGCATACATTAATTTCGGGCAAGTATTTATTAGGGCCCATTTGCTGATCATCTGCGTTACTTAATTACGGGATGTCCTCTAAGTACTCGAGTGATTGTATTTTTGTTCGGTAGGGATACGGCGGTTTTGTTTGGATGTTCTTGCCCATATTTATTTTTAAAGACCTTCTTTTATTAAGCTGTTTTGTTTTCATGGTGGAGGAGGTCGTATCTAAGTAGATAATAACAGCTGCACGTGTCGATCTTCAAGGTTAAGCAACGCTTTGAGATCAGTCCGTGGATGGATGAACATTCATAAAATTCTGTAGCGTTATCCGCTAAACCGACTTGTTTAGTTTAGTAGTAGGTTTAACCTCCTTTTTTTTTTACTTGTCACTAGTCTGCGAAGATCAAACTGTATTTAATGTTTTTATTTGTTTCTCTTTTGACATTATTTTTAAAACTGTATGACATCATATTGAAATCTGTTTGACATTATTTTTAAAAGTGTTTGACATTGTATTGAAATCTGTTTGACATTATATTTAATCCTGTTTTGACATTATTATCTATACTTATTATTAATTAATTATTTTAATAATATATATATAATATTATAAAACTGAAGAGTTTGTTTGTTTGTTTGAACGCGCTAATCTCATATTTTTGTGTTGGATAGTTCATTTATCGAGAAAGGTTATAGGCTATATAACATCACGCTATGATCAATAGGAGCGGAGCATAAATGAAAAATGTAGCAAAACGGGAAAAGTTCTTCCTTTTTGACAGCTTCTGTTGCGTGCGCTGCGTAAACAATCATGTATCTAGGGTAGGTAGAGCCTATAGGGTAGATGGATAGGTGGGTAGCCGGAGCCAAGCTGCGTGGGACAGCTAGTATTTTATAACTGTTTGATGTTATCTTTAAAACTGGGCATTAATACTTAAAACTGTTTTAGTACTTTACTTGAATTTCAACCTAGTATTTATGTGTTAGTTTCTACTTTCTAAATTCTACTGATGAAAACTTAGTTTTACGACGTTAAGGATTCTTTACTACCTGGATGCTTAAGCCAGAATTTTGCGGTTGCAACTGTGTTGAGGATAGGCACGTGTGTTCAGCTTAATACCTTCAAACAGTGGCAAAATTACACTATAAGTTATTATCTTACTAAATATTAAAAACAATTGCCTGTATTTTTTTGTAATAATGTGATTTTCCTTTTTATCCCCCGACGGAAAAAGAGGGGGTTTGAAGTGTTTTGCTGTCTATCTGTGTATCTGTGTGTCTGTCTGTGGCATCATAGCGCCTAAACGGATGAACCGATTTTGATTTGTTTGTTTGAACGGTGATTTTGTCGAGAGTGTTCTTAGCTATGTTTCGTGCAAATCGGTTTAGCCGTTCAAAAGTTATGGGCTGTTTTCTGTTTGAAACGGAGTATTGTCGCAAGATATCGTGTCATAATTACGTGTTCGATAGAGTGTTGATCGAAGCGTGTCTACTACTAGATAACTTATGTAGTTTAAAAAACATGAAATAAAAAAATTGCCGAGGGTTTTGGATTTTTTTATTTTTTACTTGTTGTATTCTTATTTCATTTTCGGTGTATTATTATTATAAAACAAATTTTGGTGAAAGGGCATGCGGTATAGTTGTTCTATCACACGAAGAAGGGTTACGTGACTTTTATGACGCCGAAATAAGATTCATTTTGCTACGATTCATCCGTCATCGTGAGATAGAACAAGTATACAGGACGAAAGGTAAGCCATGGTCATGCATATACTGGATATCAGAGTCATCCGAGATTGTCTTATCTGCGGTAACCAGGAGGGTGACCATAAGCTCTTAGAGCGGTATCAATTTGAGTTCGAGTAAGTGACAGATGTATACAAGTCATAATCGATCTGAAATTGATACCGCCCTAAGAGCTTATGGTCACCCCCCTGAGTGTGGAATTTATTAATAAGGTTACACTAGTCGAAAATTCTTCCAACCAAACGTAGTCTAGGGATTATTCCACTGTTTGACGATGTACGTTCAAAAAAAAAGTGCTATCAATTTGTCTCATCATTATCTAGCCCTGTATGGAAGCAAAAAAGTAAAATAATAAAACATTTAAAAGTTATGAGCGTCGAAAGTTCCATTTTTCGACACTAATTTTAACGCATGTTTGGGCGCAAATAAATACCATAAGAAGACGGAAAATTGCAAAACGGTTTCCATACAGGAATAGATTAGTAGTTCAACAATGCAAATAACTTTATTTTGAACAAATAGATTTAGTCGTTTTTTCATGATATCATTATCCATTTCGCTACAAATTTGCAAAAGTGTGCATTCGTACGCGAACTAGCTTCCTAATTCTCATCACAGCATCTATCTCTTCCGCACGTGTTGTCGGTTGAATGCATTTTAACCCCGCGCACAAAATAGTTCGTCTCGTCGAATAGTGTACCCTTAAACAACAAGGAGAGAAACGAAAACCAAACGCAAGCCTACCGCTAACAAAAAAAAAAGCAAAAAAAAAATCAAAAATATTCCCCTGGAAGCCGTTCAAACAAGTTTACAAAATACACAGCCTATTCCAGATCACTAGGTCTTCCCATAAAAAAGTCAACATGATACATTACTCCACCAGCTAATATAGCCAACTTTTTATAAAAAATACCTATTAAAATGAACGTTAACCCGAAAATAAAGTTATTTCAACAGGCAAAGTTAAAAGTGCCGGGCGGTCGGCTTCGCAGGAAATATGCAAAATATATTACATACACTAAATCAGTTTTGCAATGGGTAAAAGGAAGTTTTTTCGTGCACCCGGAATGAATTTCTCATTGCATATGGAGGGATTTCCTCAAAATGTGTCTGAAAGCGGTGGAGCGACCTATCCTCGAGTTATTACTACAGAAGTGATCGTAGAGCTACGAAAGTAGTAGACAGTATTGACAAATTTTGATATTTGTCTACACTAATATTGTAAAGAGGTAATATTTATTTGTAAGTTTGTTTGTAATGGATAAACTCAAAAACTACTTAACCGATTTAATTAAAATTCTTTCACCAGTAGAAAGCTACATTCCTTCTCATTCAGGTTCATTATGCGTACAGCTAAGGAGTCGAATTCCCTGCCGGAGTCTGTGTTTCCCGATAGCTACAACCTCGGGGTCTTTAAGTCAAGAGTGAAAAGGTTACTTCTAGGCAAGCTTACTACAACGTCAACTACATCATCGCTTACCATCAGGTGAGATAGAGGTCAAGCGCGAGACTACTTGAAAAAAGAAGCGTTTTTACTCCGACAACGAGTCCTGTGAGGTGCGCCACGGGAGCGAAACCGCAGCGAAAAGCTAGTTTTTAATAAAATTATTATAAAGTCGAGGGTTTGACACTCGAGTCGGGATATATGCCCAGTTGACTAGCCTTTTCTCAATGACATTGGTGTTGGCTTCCAGTCTAACAGGAATCAGCTCAATACCAGTATTTTATGACGAAAGACTGACCATCTGACCTCCACAATCCAGTAACTGAGCAACACAGTACCCCTAGCAAGACTGTTGGCTTCTGAGTACCCGTAACGACTGTCAAAGACAGACGGGACCAATTGCATAGGGCGGTAACGCACGACATCCAATCCGTGACCGTGAATTTTCGGTTCCTTAAAACTGGGGAAACTTACGCACTACATCCGAATTGTAGCCGTCATTATCTGTCATAATTCAGAACATTTTGTACTCGGTACTCTAATTACGGACACGGATCAAGGACACGGATCATGGATTACGGACACGGATCACGCACACGGATCACGGGCTTGGATCACGGACAAGGATCACGGACACGGATCACGGACACGGATCATGGACACGGATCACGGACACAGATCACGGACACGGATCATGGACACAGATCACGGACACGGATCACGGATACGGATCAGGGACAGGGACGTGTAGTGCGTAACTACCTTTAACGTGCTTTTCGAGGTACGGATCACCCATCCACAAAACGAGCTAAGAAAGTATTGGTTAATCTTGAAGATCGACCCGTGCGGCTGTTATTACTTTAACCACAAGATTCTCCGTCAGTAGCTTACTAACAAGATGTTCCTTATTTGAAATTCAAAAATAAATTATAATAATGACAGGTCTAAGAGAATCCTAGCCTCATTGGCAATCTTCACATGAAGGAGACTGCTAGAGGACATTGAATTAAATAAAATAAATTAATTCTGGGTAACAGTATTAAATCTGAATAACTTTTACGCGATGCTGTGTGAACTGGCGTACGCCTTGGTGATGTTTATAACGTAATTTAAAGCTTCAATTCTTCGTAGTAATTTAGACTTAGGTTTATTAGAGAAACTATTAGAGGTTATTTATTTACACAATCATAAATAACGCTCACTCAGCTCGTGACTAAGTAATAAGCTGCATGTGTCGATCTTCGAGGTTAAGAAAAGCTTGCCGTCATCGGTCCGTGCGTGGACCAACCGTTGTGTGGTGATGGGTTGGGTGAACAATGTCACCATCCATCACATCATACTAAGACTGCTGCCGGAGAATAAAAAACAAAAAATATGGGTTTAGGCTCAATAATACCAGTATAGTTTTTTTGGGGTCGGCTTTCAGTCTTGGATGTATCCAAAAGGTTAGCAGATTGATGATTGATATAACATTATCAAGATGTCTCTTATGACAGGGATGCAACAGTCAGACAGGCAGTCTAAACAAATTTTGTGACGAAGTTTTTATGTATTTAATTCTTTACGCACACAAATGTACAGAGTCGGACTTAGTGCTTTGTGCTAGGAAACAATTGACGTCAAAACAAAACAACATCACCAACAAACAATTCGCCCTAACTTTGAAACGTCGTCGCGTCTTTTCAAAAATGGAACTAAATACGTAACAGTAATTACTGAAGCCTAACTTGTCAAGTCAAGGTCTCGAGTTCTTCAAGTTTTGAGCGAACTCGACTAATGTTCCAACAGTTACCACGCGTCAAAGTTACTCACTTTAGCTTGGAAGTATTCCTTGGCAAGGGATAATAGCTGAGAGCAGGCGGGAGCGGGGAGAGTGAAACGAAAGAGTTTTTGAGCGTGAAATGTTCATGGTTTCAGAGAGTGTGAGCAAATGTGTAGCATATTTTTCAGTATTCAAACACGCTTGCTGCCACAAATCCAACGCGATTTGAAATTCTTTTGATTGTTTCAATCACGCAAAAACGACTGAATGGATTTGGATTATATTTGTTACATAAATATTTTATAACCTGGATAACCATTTAAATAATACTTTTTACGTAAATCAATTTTCACGTGGGCGAAGCCGCGGGCAGAAGCCAGTAGAATATATTTTTACCCATTTTTATGATAGTGTCGTATCGTGCGTCTTTACTATATGTCATTTTAAATCTTTGACAATAGTTAGGGTTTAGAGTGCATCATCAGCCTATTAATGTTACCTTTGCTGGTACACAGGCCTCCACTCTGAGAGAGAAGGAATGAACCTTAATCCACCACGCGGGCCCAGTGCGGGTTGGTGGATGTCACATGTCACATGTCTTCGCATATTTGGTTCTTGGACATGCCAGTTTCCTCTGGAGAAGTGCTATTACAGTGTAGATGAATTTTTAAACGATATTTAGCTTGTATAAAATTCAATCTCAAGCTCAAGAATTCTTAATGTGGGTTTTTTTTTCTGTCTTTCTTACGTAAATTGAATAAAACACATAAACATAGTGTTTTTAATGGAATTTTAAATTGTGACAGTGATTTTTTATTGAATTCTAATTGTGACATAGTGTTTTTTATTGAATTTAAATCTTGACATTGTAATTTCAATTTAATTTAAATTTTGACATCGTGATTTTTTATTGAATCTAAATTTTGACATTGTAATTTAAATTTTGATATTGTATTTTTTTGTATTGTTTGTCTAGTGCAACTAATTTTGTACGCCATAAATGGCAAAACATGTAGCCACCTCATATTAATATAAGACCTTCATACTGTACTCATGTTTTACAAAATAAATATATCTTATCTTATCTTATCTCACGATGTTTTCCTTCACCTTTTTTTTGGTGTTGAAATAATTTATACAAAGTAAAGCGCCTGCCTAGGTTCGAACCCACGACCTACGAAACTTAAGTCGGGGCCGTTACCACTAGTTCACCACTGCTCCCACTGGGCCACCACTGCTCCAACAATTGGATTATGTTTATGTTAGTTATCACTACCTCGCCATCTGACATACAGAGACTTCTCCGTGGCTTGAAAAGTACGATAAACTATTGATCCCGAATGTATTTTGTCTACTCGTATCTTCGACAGTTGTTGCACGTAGACTGAGGGCAGAAAATCTGTCGGGGCCTCTACCACTGGGCCACCTCTGCTCTAGGGTTAGTGTTAAATACCCTTAATTCTGACAACGATTTTTATAAGTCTAGATAGAAGCCCGTCAGACTGTCGGTCTTGCCAAGGGGTATCAAGCTAACCAGTATCTGGATTGTGGAGAATAGATAGGCAGTTGGTCCATTAACATGGAGCAACTGCCACATGTAAGCTGTATCCGCTTAAACTGAAAGCCGACCCCAAATCCCAAAATATTTGAGAAAATACTAGGCCTATGATGATGTCCAGCTACCTATAAAATACAATCGTTCGACTCTGCTTCCCGCTCCGCTATTCCAATGAATTCTTACCCTTATTTGGACAAGGGCGCAAGGTGCCGCGAATTTTACCTAACTCAGAACTTTGTCATATTTCAACGGAAACAGTTCAAAGAACGATTTAAGCTATTCTTGGAGTTAAACATTGGTGACATTTTAGTGTCGAAGGAATTTGGAATATCTGTTCATAATTTAGAGGCTTCTAAATGAATTATTGGCATATTTTTTTACCATTAATTGATTATTATTTGCCGTGCAGGAGGACAGTAACTGGTTGTTATAATAATATTATTATTCGACTTAGGGTTTGCCAGAGAGCTAGCAGGAGCACAATATTCTGGGTGTATAGAGAACATACCGAATACGGAATACTACTCTGCGCTCCAAAAGAGGCATAATAGGGGTGGGCAAAAATGGCTACCAGGTTCAAATGGGATTGGTTGGGTTGTGCCATCAGGGCCGGCCCAGTAAGAGGTAGCGAGATGATTTGGACGCGTACCATGTGTATTGGCCTTTGTTCAGCAGTGGGACAGCAATGGCAAGACAAAAAAAGATTTGAACTATAAGAAATATCAAATATTTTTCTGAAGGAATCTCTGTCATACAATGTTAATCTTCAGTAATATCTTTGTTAGTACTGATACGATTAAAAAAAATTAAACCCTAAAAATGCACCGTCCTTGTGTGAGAGACATAGACCACGGGAGCGAAGTCAACGGAAAAATATAGTATGATATAAGCCAAAGAGATGGATCCAAAAATAAAGTCTTTGCTTATTTAAGAATTACCAACGCGGTACAAAAAATAAAATTGTACACAAAATATAATAATTGGTATTGTTGTATTTCAGTTATGCCGAAATGCCGATCCGGAATTTCATTCACCTGATTGAGGATCAAACAAAGTATGCATTCCCATTCTCCATTATACGATGTATGTCTTTTTGTCAAGTAAATAATGAACGAGCATGGGTACTCGACGAGCAGACATGTCACAAAGGAATTCTTGAGATTGCACCGAGGGCTGAGGTGAATTCTTGGTAAAAAAACGTTTGTTTATCCTACTAAACTAATATTATAAATGTATGATAGATTGTGAGTATGGATGGATGAAAGCCTTTCAAGAAAAATAATGCACGGATTTAGAAGAATCATTACAGTTATTAATATTATACGAGAGAAAAATACCTTCATAATTATGTTTAAATCTGTCGACATGCCAGTGTAAGACACGCAATGAATACTGTTTTTTAGGGTTCTGAAGTCAACAAGGAACCCTGATAGTTTCGCTCTGTCCGTCTGTCCGTCCACAGCTTAGCTCAGAGAATCTAAGTACTAGAAAGATATAATTTGGCATGGACATACATATTAATAATTCCGACAAAGTGGTAAAATAAAATCATGAAAAAATATTTTATTTCGGGTACCTCCCATAGACGTAAAGTGGGGATGTATTTTTTTTTCTCATCTGTCCCATGGTGTGGGGTATCGTTGGATAGACCATTCAAAAATATTATGGGTTTGTTAAAACCATTTTTCGATTCAGAGGTCCGTTTGCGTTAAATTAAGCTTTAAATTGCAAATTTATGTTAGAGTCAAGTGTCCCCCTCCCCTGCCAGCGAAATTGTTGCTCTTGGCTATGTGAAAAAAATCACGGCAGTAGTAAATATAACGAAATTAAAAGGAAAACTATCACGGATCAGTAGGCTGTACAAGTTTACGAGTTGACCAACTTATAAAATGTATTTGGAACTGTAAAAAAATTGTACAAATGCCATAGAAAAATTACTTAAATAACGTTGTTAGCTGTGTAAAACAGATAGTAAGTATATGCTTATGAACCATGTAAAGAAATACAAAAAAAAACATAACATCCTCAATAATAATGATTTCTAAATTAATAATATTTAAGCTCGAATAACGCATTGGAGTGGCCGGAGTCGTTAGCCGTACCGAACCGTAGCCCATACGGCGTATGCGCGCGGGGGAGTCTATTTTGTGTAAGTGTAGAAGTATTTTCGACGTTTTGTAATCTAAAGTCAAATTAGATTCGATTTGCAAGCAAATTACTTATTTTCTTTTGTCGATATCCATCTATAAAGTCAATATTCGACCCGACTACATCACTAATTGAGTAGCGTAAAACTTTCCATAACGAAATAGCGTATACCGCAGATTAGAGGTGAATACATAGGAAATTTTTAAAACGCCGAAAGGGAAATAAATGAGGAGCGTGCGCGCAAGTATCCAGGAACGAGCCATACCATTCCCCGTGGCTCTAACGCGCGCTCGTATCGCCTCCTTTCGCAATTCGCACCCGCGGTGGTACTCAAGTAGATAGTATTTTTCTAACTTCAGTTGCGAAGTTGGATTTTGTAACTCCTTCTTCAGTTGCCAGTTAGTCCTTATTTAGTTTAAGTCAATACTGAATAGGTTACATCTAAACAAGCGTGCTTCACCGTAGACCACATCATCGTTTACCATCAGGCGAGATAGTGGTCAAACGCGAGCATATAGATTTAAAAAAACATCATCCTATGTGGGCCCGTTTTTAGACGTTGTGTGCCGCTGAAACTGTTTTAATGTTCATGTAACAACAACAAAACCCCCTTCTTAGTCCGCATTATAATGCGACTTCAGAACCCTATTACTGCGCGTAGCCCGATACGCACTTGGCCGGTTTTTTGTTGTTTTTTGAATTGTCAAAATTAAAGGGAGCTTAGGTTCGTATTATTTGTGCTATTCATAGGGGGGGCGCCATATAAAATCGCCACGCTCGGCAGGCGGGTTGGCGATCGCAGTATAGTTGTTATAGATGCACAGAGAACACTGCTGTCCATTTTCTGGTTTGTCCCTTAATCGCCTCTTACCACGTGGTCGCTCACAATGGGCCTATCAGAAAGCTCAAAATCACCCAAAGAGCAATGGAGAGGGCTATGCTCGGAGTTTCCTTACGTGATCATGTCAGAAATGAGTACATCCGCAGGAGAACCAAAGTTACCGACATAGCCCGAAGAACTGCGAAACTTAAAGGGCAGTGGGCAGCACACATTGCTCGCAGAACGGATGGCCGATAGGGCTGAAAAGTTCTGGAATGGCGACCGCGAACCCGAAGACGATACGTTGGAAGGCCTCCCCCTAGGTCGACCGATGACCTGAAGGTTGAAGGTTGCGGGAAGGCGCTGGATGCGAGACGCACGGGATCGGTCAGTGTGGCGACGCCTGAGGGAGGCCTATGTCCAGCAGTGGACGTCTTTCGGCTGAAATTATGATGATGATGATAAGGTACGTGTTTCGAGCTGTCCAAACAGGTACCTACTCATTTAGGGTGCTAGTTGAAAGGATAAAAGAAAGCCGACTAACAAAACGTATTTGCTCTTCTTCAGGCTCATGTTCATTGATCGTTAAAGCTCGCATTCCGGATGCGGGATATATCTGTTCACCCACGCCATAAGGACCGCATGATCTAATCGTTTTCATTAGTCGATAGCGTATTGTTTCTGTCGATAGAGCCCACGTGCGAAAGAGATAGATGTTGTAATGAGCAGTAAAAAGCTAGTTCGCGTACCAATACACATTTTTGCAAATTTGTACCGAAATGGATGATGATTTAGGACGAAAACTAACTCAAAATTTTATAAATAAACCTTTGGAAAAATATATATCTTGATAAAACGACTAAATGTATCTGTTTAAAATAAAATTATTTGAACTACTAATCCACACCTGTATGTTTTCCATTTTTCTTTTTTCTTATGGTATTTATTTCCGCCCAAAGATGCGTTTAAATTAGTGTTATAATATGGATCATTTGACGCTTATAACTTTTAAATATATTTTATTTTACTTTTTTGTTTTAATACAGGGCTAATGATGAGACAAATTTTATTTTGAATGTACACCGTCAAAAAGTGGAGTAATCGCCATACTACGTTTGTATGGAAAAATGATCTACTGGAGAAACCTTAAGCGGTGTGCGTGTATAGCCAGATGTACAAGTATGAACGTCGACAAAGCAATAGAAATGTGTAAGGTTCGTAGCTGGTGGTGTTCTGTAATTTCGACCTAACTCCATGGAAAAAGGGGAGGAATTTATGTATGTGGCCATAATATATCGATCTTCTTCTTCGTGTCGCTGGCATGCAAGAAGCATAATATAGAAATCCTCCGCCAAACAACACTCATAATTTCCTCTGTAAACACAACACATGAATTTCGGATTACAACCCACATGTTGCTATTAAAGACCACACTACTTATATATTCCGTCGATGTTCGCGACTGTACTTGGCCGCTCTATTGGTTCGCCGGAAGTTCCGGCCAGCGGAACTGGGTGACGCGATACATCACAATCACATACGTTTGAAGTCAGAACGTTGATTTGGCATGTCGCGTTCAGAAATATTGTTGGAGGCAAATAGGGATGGCGAACATGGCATATTTTAATAATAATCTCATCGGGGATGTAAAGTACGCAAGAGATCCTGAATTTGAGAACTAATGATGTAGACTAAAATGACAGCTATAAATGTAAATTTTTACTTTAATAGCTGTTCCCCGCGGCTTCGCTCCCGTGGTCCACCCCACAGGACCCGTTTTCGGGATAAAAAAATAGCCTATGTCACTCAGGAATAATTTATTTATTTAAAACTTCATGCAACATACAGATACAGATATTTGTTTAAGTTTATTTAGTATGTAAGAATTTTAAATATTAAGTGTTTTTAAAATTTTGTTGTGCACTTGGATGTATTATGCTCATATGCAAATTTCTTAATGCAACTGAGGTTTGCTGTAAGAGAACCCAGTTATGGGTTAAGCTCGCCTTTGTACATAAGCTTACCTATTGTATCTGTGTCTTTATGTTTTTGTGTACAATAAAGAATAAGAATAAGAATACATAGGCGGACTTAATGCCTGAAGCATTCTCTACTAGTCAACCAAGGCAAAAAATAACTAGTCTGCCACCTTGCGCCGTCCGCCGTATTAGATTTAGAATGACGTGACTAAGCTAACCATGCATAGTTATCCAAACTAAATTTGTATGCAAAATTTCATCTTAATCGGTGGAGGATAACTGCTTTAAAATGCAGTTCTTGCAACTGCATTTTAAAATGCAGTTGCAAGATTTGACCCGAACACACATATATACATTGCAAGTTAATAAAAAGCTTGTAAAAACGCTAGAGGGAGGCCTTCCAACGCTGCGTCATCCGGTGCGCGTTCTGCACTCCAGAACTTTTCGCCCCAACGGCCATCCGTTCTCCATCTAGGTGGAGCTGGGACCTGGTCAAGACCGCGGGAGTCCGGTGGATGCGAAACGCACAGGACCGATCAGTGTGGTGGCGCTTGGGGTAGGCCTATGTCCAGTAGTGGACGTCTTTTAGCTGAAATGATGATTATGATGATGATAAAAACGCTGTAATTTTAGTCGGCATAATAAAAAATGACAGTTTAGTGAAAACGTGTGTGCGCAAATCGCTTCAGCTGTTCTAAAGTTATGGGCGTTTTACTGTTAGAACCAGAGTGTTTTCGCAAGATATCGTATCTTAATTACGTATTCAATAGATTGTCGATCAAAGCGTGTCTGAAACTAAAATCGGTTCTTCCGTTTAGGAGCTATGATACTACAGAGAGAAACACAAACATACCCAATTATGGGTTAAGCTCGCCTTTGTAAATAAGTTCACCTTTTGTATTATTTTGTGTACAGTAAAGAATATGAAGCACACATTTAAAATTTATAAAACTCCTCTTTTTCCGCCGTGGGTTAAATATATGAGAGGCTTCTTCAGTCACAATAATCATTCAAATTTGTTTGGCCCAAGACTGCCACTTCCACGGCCAATAAGATAAGAGTGAGATATGGATAGACGAAGAAAATTCTTGAATTGGTTTTTTAACTTCACCAACCCTGCCTCAGACACAGGCGTCGCGTTGTTTGCTCATTTCCGGCGGTCTGAGTGTTTGTTGGTTATTTCACTTTAAAAGACTTATGGGATCGAATGTGGTAGCTTAATTTATGTTCTTGCAGACAGCACTGTGTTTGGTATGAAAATATTTGTTCAGGTCTGGGTGGAATCATCATCATCATCAGCCTTTTTAATGTTCCCACTGCAGGGACACAGGCCTGCTCTCTGTGAGAGGGAATGGGCCAAAATTTACCACGAGGGCCCAGTGCGGGTTGGTGGAAGTCACATGTCTTCGATTTTTGGTTCTAGGATATGCCGGTTTCCTCACGATGTTTTCAGATGGGTGGAATAGATACAATATACTTTATTGTACACCAAAAATAGAAATTACACATATTACCTAGATACGATAGATACGGTAGATTTAGAGACGTTAGTATGTATACACAGTAATTGCGATGAGACGACTAAAGTATTGAAAAATAATATAAAACCCGACTACAGAAAATCACGCTCAAAAATATATGAAACAAGAAAATATTCTCATCTGAAATTGTTATGTACTAATTATTCCGTAGAGGATGACCGTGGTCGTATGCCACCTGCCCCGTAACAAAACAATACATTCATCCATCCATTTCATACTTTTTAGAGGGTGATTTTTTAGTAGTCGCGTTTTAGTTTCTGAACTTATTTTTTAATTAAAGTATTTTGGGGTTTTTGCAGAGCCACATCACATTTTTTTCTGTTTAAGGTTTGTTGTTTTACATGTATCTAGATAATGCATAAGTTAAAAGGGTGGACTTTGCGACGCCGTAGTCGGAAAAAAATTTTTTTCATGACTTTGACGGGATATACCTCGCAAACGGTACGCTTGACAAAAATATGATGTAACAATCCCTGCCTTCATTTTAAAATTCCTGTTTAATTATGCCACACATGATGGGTTGGGCGATATTTTTGTTTTTGACTTAGTGCTCCCTAGAAGGCGCCATATTCAATTTAATGTGACGTCACGTCACATTAAATTGAATATGGCGGACAAACAAGACGCTTCCAACGACACCTCACATGTCAAATTATGATAAGTAGTTTAGAAGTTATGAGGGAACGGATGAATATACATACATACACACACACATACCGGTCAAAAACGTAGCCCTACCTTTTGCTTCGCCATGGTCGGGTAAAAACTTTCGGGTTTTAGGATGAACATGGACAAGGTGATAGGAGTGGGTGTAACCCATGTTACATCGACTCCTATCAAGGTCGGAGACTCTACACTCGAAGTTGTGGGCGACTATGTCTACCTGGAAGAAACGATCCAATTGTGTAGGGCCAACTACGGGAAGTTGCGCGGTATTTCTCGTCCAACTTACCACAGTGTCTCAAGACGAATGTTTATTACCAGTGTGTGTTGCCAGTGATGACATATGGCTCTGAGACGTGGTCGCTTACAATGGGCCTTATCAGAAAGCTTACAGTCACTCAAAGGGCAATGGAGAGGGCTATGCTCCTCGTTTCCTTGCGTGATCTAATCAAAAATGTAGAGATCCGCAAGAGAACCAGAGGTACCGACACAGCCCGAAGAATTGCCAAACTTAAGTGGCAGTGGGCAGAGCAGATTGCTCGCAGAACGGATGGCCGATGGGGCAGAAAGTTTCTGGAGTGGCGACCGCGAACCGGATGACGTTGCGCTGGAAGGCCTCTTACCAGGTGGACCGATGACCTGGTGAAGGTTGCGGGGATCCGCTGGTTACGAGACGCATGGGACCGGTCAATGTGGTGACGCTTGGGGGAGGCCTATGTCCAACAGTGGACGTCTTTCGGCTGATATGATGATGATGAAAATATAGTAAAAAGGTGCATCAGCACCTTTTTACTATATTTTCTTGATGGGTTTTCTGTATGTGTTTACTGTGTAACATTAGTAATACAATAAATAAATAGCAGTAAATGTTAAACCTGGTGGTAATTATTTAAAAAAGAAAGTCCTTCCATCCAAAAGGTAAGCAACATCAACAACGCATGAAATCCGATAAAAAGCAAAACATTAAAATTTCTAATTATAAAACTCGGCAGTGCTTGAAATAAATTATAGTGAAAAATATAATTTAAAAGCGGAGATTCTAAGTGGAATGCACGGCACACTAGGATTTACTAGATTATCCGAATTAATTATGCACCTACTTTACTTTGCAAAGACTTTTAGAAGGTAAAGTGGAGGTATTTTTCAGAATTTTAGTTTACATTTCGAGTACGTATTAACTTTGGAAAGCTATTTTACGGTGTTTTTCGCCAGAGATGTGTGAGGTAGCTGGGCAGTGTGAGGATGGTGTAGCGGTGATGAAACCGTGTGATTGTATAGCGGCGCCTAGACGTGAAATTGAGCTAATGACCTGACGTCATTTGAAAATCCTGTATTGCGCAAGCAATGTTTTCGGCGCGATTTGAACTTATACAACCATCCGACTACAACCATTGGGAAGTTGCCCGGAAAAAACACAACACTCGTCTGGTCGGAGGATCCTCCCTTTTCAATGGAGGTTTGTGAGACTGTTCACCCTGTTTTGCATATCTCCAAAATCGTTCTACCAAAGCTGATCGAGGAGCTTGCACGGCGCAAGAATGCATATCGTAGCTGCGAACCGTTGTGTAGAGTGTTGCAAGCTGCGTAGCGGACTCTTTGTCTCCCTTGCCTTCCTCACACAGATTTCTTGCACGCATCGCTTGCACACACATCTCTCTCTCTTTTGTAGTTTAGTGAATTGTCGAAAAGTGTCATTTGTTCAATTGTAGTGGCACGTAAAAAGTAATAAAAGAGAAGATGCAAGTAGGAAAAAAGCTAAACTACTCGGGTGTAAACTACTTGTTAGAAGTCAAGAATTTAAATAACAGAAGCATTATTCACGTGAGACGTTTTTTTTCATTTTCTTTTCTTTTCTTAAAAAATAGAAAAAAACGTCTTATGATAAAATGGCCCACTGCGGTGGAAAGCGAATGCCCTCTTTTTATACAGAGAAGACACAATCATTAAGCTTCAAGCTTACTTAATCCTACATCCGTCGCGCTAAAATTGCGACGCGAACCATCGCGTGGGGTCTTCAGAGACCGCAAGAGTAAATGTCTATTAAATGACATTCTAATCTAAATGTTATGAATTATTTCGATGAATTATATTTGGGAAATTCATAAAATTTCTTCATTGAAGTAAAAATAAAAAGATTTGGAAATAGTTATTTATTTATAATTAGCGATCCGCCTCGGCTTCGCACGGGTAGTAAAGCATATTATGACCAACAGCATTTTTTCTTTCGTAGGATCCCGTCATCGGTATGAGGCCCACCCGCTTGAATTTATATTCGCGGGCGTTAGTTTTTATTTTGCGATAGCTCCGAAGATATTCATTTAAATTATATGGTGATAGAGACTATCATAATTTGCATAAAATGCTTAAGGTAACTGACTTATTTAAGTTGATAATGATTAATACTGTATCCGTCTAAATAGCTTTTCATATTACCGCATTGTATGTAACCATTTTTTTAAGTTAGAATGGATATAGTGCTATCATTAAAAGATAGACAAATGCCATTCCGAACTTTTCTGTAGACTTACAAAAGAGGAACAATTCCACCATACATTGTTTTGTTATATCTCAAAGGGCAGCGTTTTTGATGAAAGCTCCCAGGCGGCTCTAGCTTAATTTTGCCGAAATTTAGCTAGACCAGCTACCAGTTACCAGCTAGATGCACTAGAGTCGATTGAAAATCGGGCCAAGAAACTCATCGGCAATGAGGCACTGGTCAAGTCAAAGCTCCAGAGCCTTGAACATCGTCGCCGAGTTGCCAGTTTGTCAGTTTTTTATCGATTACATTTCGGGGAGTGTGAGATGGAACTGCATTACTTGATTCCGCCCAGCTCGTTCCATCATCGGACTACCAGACGTACGGCGATGCGTCATCGGTACATGGTGGACATCCCACCCATACGCACAAAACGTTTTGGGGACACTTTTATTATGTGCACAGCTAAGGAGTGGCATTCCTTGCCCGTGTCTGTGTTTCCCGATAGCTACAATCTAGGGGTCTTTAAGTCAAGAGTGAATGGGTTTTTTCTAGGCAAGCGTGCTTCACCGTCGACCACATCATCGCTTACCATCAGGTGAGATAGTGGTCAAGCGCAAGCATAGATAATATAAAAAAAAACATTTATCTTCGTAATTCAACGAATTTACACAAAACCGTAAAAAAATATACACTTCAACCTGCCACGTGAATCAGTCTGTCTATTGGTGAAAACAGCAAGAAAATCCGTTCAGTTTTTTCGGAGTTTATCGCGAACAAACGCGGCGGGGGCCTTTGTTTTATAATATGTAGTGATATTATTAAAACTGAAAAAACAACAATGAAAACATCCTTTTTATTATTTCAACACTTTCAAATTAAGAACAATTTTTTATAAAAAAAAAATGTTTTGTGCGTCTTATGATTATTTGAGATAAACAAAAACTAAAAATTAAAATAAGATCAACAAAAGCATTCAATAATAAAATTACTTTCATTGGTTTTAGGTGGCCATATTGGACGCTATCGGTGCATAAGAGGCTTAGGTATGAGTTGGAAAAATGTAGGTAACATTACAATTTTTGCCAATTTTTGCGGACAAATTGCGTAAAAAATTTCTTCGTCACCCGCATCACCAACAGAAATTTATTTATTTTCTTCTTCCAACCATCTTGCAATAAATTCACGTTGTCTATCATCCATTTTTCTGTTACCATACAGTTATAGTTTTTGTTAAACACCAGTGTCTTGAACAAAACGAAACAATAATATAAATATTATTACTAAAAGAACAAAAAAAATAGCAGTACAATAAAATTTTACTTGCGCCAGTCGTCGCGTGGGGTCCCTCAGAGCCTAGCGTAGAGAAAGTGAGGGATCCGTCAAAACATTGTAAGATTACAATAAAGCTCTGGAACGCGTTACCCTTTAGCACTAAAAAGGCTGAAAGCAAATTCACTTTTAAAAGAAAAGTTCGTGACCACTATTTGAGTCAGACTAAATAGCTCTCAATGCTCTCATCTAGAGACAGAAGTCTAGTCATAATAATTATTAATAGGTTTCTCTATTATTATTGGTATTTATTAGTCTATTTTATTTGTATATTGTATATGTGTATTATTAATATATATGTAAGTATATAAATTTTCGTATACTAGTTGTTATTTTTAAGTATTATTTTGTACCCATTCACAATGTTGTCCTTTTTAAACCAAAGGTTGACTAGTAGAGAATGCCTTGTGGCATTAAGTCCGCCTATGTACCACTATTGTACATGAAGTTTAAATAAATAAATAAATATTACACAATTTGCAGTTTTATAAAACCTGGGCTTACAAAGACCCCACGCGACGGGTCGAGGATTAAGGCATGTTGGCGATTTTAAACGTATATCCCATTATTGGATATAAAGAATGGATTAGAATGAAACTCTCCCTGCTCACAGGCAGATTATGACCTGGATTAAGCAGAGAGTAGAAGTGAGTAAGCCGCTGGCAAAAGTTAGTTATTTATTAACTAACTTTTGCCAGCCAGGTTTCAAATTCAAATTATTTATTTGTAAAAACATAGGTACAATATAATAAGATCTAATTCCAATGTCAGGATCGCTATGTTTAACCTATATTGGCATACAAATTTTGGATACATTTACTCGTACAATTCTAATTTTAAAATATATATTTTATGCAATGTATTATTTAAATTATTATTAAAATTAAATTAGATTAGATAATGCAATAATAGGATTCATTAAATCGAATTGAACATAAATAAATCGGACATTTGACTCACACCAAAAATTTACAACTATGTATAATATTTCATAACGATGTTTTCCATCACCGCGCCGATCTCAGTGATATCCAAGAAACAAACCACCATCCAATTTTATTACAAACGGCAATACAACCTCATTTAAATTAACCCTTTATTGTAATAAAAGTCACAATTTGGGCTCCACAAAGATTTGTGCCGCATTTAGGTTGAATTTTAGTGTTCATAAACAGACCTGTGGGTCCAAATTTAGGGGGTGATCATTAATTTAGTCGTGGGCCCGCGAAGACAGAGGATGGTTGTAACGTTTCAACATTACAATGTAAGTGAGACATAGTTCTAAGATGTGGTGAAAGATTGAGAGGTGGTTGTTAAGACGTAGAACAACCATTAGAGAACTGTGTCTTAGAAGGTATCTACAATAAGACAATATTGGTATGCTGCATGTTTATTTAATGCGATAGGCAGTCGCTTTATATACAGTAGTTGCAATTGTAGGTTGACAAGGCATTTTCTACCAGTTGAACTTTGGGTTAAAAAAATACATTGAAGCTGACAGACTGTTGAAACTGCTGGAACAAAAATCAGATCAAAATTCATTTATTTGCATAAACAAGGTGCAGAAAATTGGTAAAATGGAAGAGCTCGTGGCTAAATAATAACAGCCGCACGGATCGATCATCAAGGTTAAGCAACGCTTGACGAGGTCGGTCAGTAGTGGATGGGTGACGATTTCAACATACCGAGTTTCCTCCGTGCCTCAGAAAGCACGTTAAGCCGTTGGTCCCGGCTGTCATTTGAAGATCTTTGACAGTCGTTACAGGTAGTCAGAAGCTTGAGATCTGATACCAGTCTTGCCAAGGGGTACCGTGTTTCCCAGTTACTGAGTTGTGGAGGTCAGATAGGCAGTCGCTCCATGTAAAACACTAGTACTTAGCTGAATCCGGTAAGACTGGAAGCCGACCCCAATATAGTTGGGAAAAAGGCTAGGCAGATGATGAGAAGGTTGGTAAAATGTACAAAATTTTTCTCTTATTCTGCTTTTAATTTCGGCGTGCAAATATAAAAAAGGTTTAAAATTTTAGTAAAAATTGTTGTTGATCATAATCATGCAGTCATATAAGCCCATTAAAATTGTATTATTGAACTAAATAAAATGTCAATATAATATGAAAATAATAAAGTCAATAATGGGAGAGATTCACCACACAATAATAATAACCAAACGCAAAATAATAACAATCAAAATAAAAAAATGTATGATAATAATCATAAGTGTCAATAATAATCATGTCAATAATGGCCGAAATTCGCCACACAATAATAAAAACCAATGACCAAATAATAACAATCCTAAATTACCGTGCAATTTACAAAAAACTTACAATTTATAATCCAAAAACTCATGTACACTATAAAAGCATTTTTCAATTAGAAACCTCATCAAATTATTTTTAAATCTAGAAAATGGTAGCGTTTTTATGGAATTTGGTATTTTGTTATACAATTTTATGCACATAATGTAGCTGTTGTTACCCGTTAATGTGAGATTCGTCCTCGGTTGAAATAACTTATTAGTATACATAGATCGAGGGGTATGCTTTCTTTCTTTGTTTCTAGTAGTTCGTCGCCTGCTAAACATGTCTCTTATGTTTGAAAACAATTATACAGGATTCTAATATATAAATACATGGGAGAGTTAGTATTTTATATTTCCTAAAGAATGGACGACATGACTCTATTTGCTTCAACCCAAATATAGCTCTTGGACACCTTTTTTGCATTACGAATGCTTGATCAATCTCCACACAATGACCCCACAGGATAATACCATACCTTAGACGTGAGGCGAAAGTCCCTTCTCATGAAAATACACCAATACGCACTGGGCCTTTTTTTTTTGCTTCGAAAAATGCTCGTGCATAATGCACTACCACGGGGAGATAGTGCAGTTATGTGGGACTCTAACCCACTAAAACTCCAACGTGTCCTCCTGTGCCGCTTATGGCGGGAACACGGTTAGCGTTAGCGCTCACCACGAACCCGCCGCGGCTGTCCGTCACCGGACCCTCCTCGGGGCCCCGCCATCACAAGCGCACCAAAACACACTGTACGCCGTGACCACCCCAGGGACCAAACCAGCACATGGGCGCCAGACGACTCCGTGTATCCCTCTATGACGGGTCAAGGTCAATGGCCCTGTCACCTACCATTTTTCGGCCGCAGGGGATAGGGAGAGTGGCTAACGCAATACCGACATTCCTCCTCCCCTGCGGCCCTACCACGCCCGCCATCAGATGGTAGCGACCCCGTCCAGGCCGCGGAAGGTAGCGAGGCCATTTCCTCGCGGAAGGTAGAGAGGAGGCCTGTGTCCCAGCAGTGGGAACATTAACAGGCTGCTGATGATGCTAAGACGGAACGTGCATTGATCACTGCGCTTGATGATGTCAGGTGCAGTTAAAAAAAAAAAAAAACAGCTTCTAGATTCTGCCAGCAGCTTCGCCCGCGTATAATTTTTTTCATATCAAAGGTAAGGTTATACCGAAATGAAAAGTAGCTATTACACGCTATTATCTATCTCAGTGCCAAATTTCATCTAGATCCGTTTAGCCGTTCTGGCGTGATTGAGTAACATACATCCATCGAAACTTTCGTATTTATAATATTAGTAAGATAACGTAGGTGCCGTATGGTGCCGGACGTAAAGAATTTCACCATCCCATGTCGTCTTTCGTCCATTCCCGTGGGTGTCGTAAGAGGCGACTAAGGGACAAACCAGAGAATGGGAAGCAGTGTTTTCTGTGCATCTATAACAACCATACTGCGAGCGCCACCCCGCCTTCCAAGCGTGGCGATTTTAGCAAAACCCCCCCAATGAATAGCACAAATAAAAACGGCCGCCCACTAGGGGCCTGCCTGTAGCCTGTCCTTAAAAAAAAAACAAAAAAACAGATGGGGGTGGCCTATGACCAGCAGTGGACGCCTTTCGGCTAAAATGATGATGAAGATAACGATTGTGGTAAGTCGCAGATGCGATGACACTTTTTCCATACTCCGATGGTTGCCTAGTTCGCTGGATGGTTGGTCATATGTCAGATCCTGTAATGGTCTCACGTTGGTTCCGAGACTCTCCAGTTATGAAAACTACAAACCAGCTGATAACAGTCCCTTACTATTAGGGTAATTATTAACTTTTTCAGTCAAGAACTAACCTCAAATTATAGGGATCTCGCTCTTGCCACAGACAGTTCAAAAGCCCAATATATTCTTTTTGAACCTTAATTTCGAGCTAAAAAAATTCTTCGCAGCAATTAAAACCTAGAAATTATTTGTCTCCAAAACCCTCACTTATCACATATTTCGCTATTTGCATAAAACTCCTCCAAAGAATACAACTTAAATAAAGGTTTGCATTTTAAATTTTAACAAAAAAAAGGAGAGAAACTGTTTTAAACCCGCGTCTCGCTATAAAGCGCTTTTGTTCAGCGCCACAAATGGCTGAAACTGCCAACTCGTGATTATTTTCAAGAAAAACATTATTCAAATTCGCTAACAGTCTCAGAAGGTATTAAATTCTTTTTAAAACGAAATGATACGGTGAAGTATCTGCTTTGCAGTTGAAGCCTGAATAATACGCTATTTAGCTGTTTCATTTGGATAAAGGATGTTTTCAAGTTTGTCTTCTTTTTTGTTTTGGTTCGGTAGCGTCTTTGTTTGCTCCATGTCTTTTCTTTTATTGTGTCTTTTGAGTTATGGACTATATTCATTCATTAGGCATATCTGCATATTCATCATCATCATCATTTCAACCGAAAGACGTCCCCTGCTGGACATAGGCCTCCCCCAAGCGTCGCCACACTGATCGGTCCTGTGCGTTTCGCATCCACCGGACGCCCGCAGCCTTGACCAGGTCGTCGGTCTACCTAGAGGGAGGCCTTCCACCGCTGTGTCTTCCGGTTCGTGGGCACCACTCTTGAACTTTTCGGCCCCAACGGCCATTCGTTCTGCGAGCAATGTGCGCTACCCACTGCCGCTTAAGATTGGCAAATCTGCGGGCTATATCGGTAACTTTGGTTCTATTGAGGATATCTTCATTTCTGATTCGATCACGAAAGGAAACTCCGAGCATAGCCTACTCTATTGCCCTTTGGGTGGCTTTCTGATGAGCCCCATTGTTAGCGACCAAGTCTGTCCCGTAAGTAATCACTGGCAACACGCACTGGTCACAAACTTCGTCATGAGACACTGTGGTAAGTTGGAAGAGAAGATACCGCGCAACTTGCCGAATGCTGCCCAGCTGAGTCGGATTCGACGGTTGACCTCTTTCTCAAAGTTGGACCTACCTAACTGGACTGTTTGTCCCAGGTGGACATAATCGTCCACAACTTCGAGTGTAGAGTCTCCGACTTTGATAGGAGTGGGTGCAACATGGCCATTCAACACCACCTTGGTTTTGTCCATGTTCATTTTTAGACCCACTTTTTCGAAAGCTCTACTGAGATCATCAAGCATGGTACTGAGGTCCTCCATGGTCTCAGCCATGACCACTATATCGTCGGCAAACCAAAGGTGAGTGATGTACTCGCCTTTGACGTTGATGTCTATCCCTCTCTCGAAAAGAACATTGAAGAAATCCTCCAGTGCAGCAGAGAAGAACAGTTTCGGAGACATGACGTCTCTCTGTTTTACACCTCGCTGCAGAACGATAGGTCCTGAAGTCCGATCCTGAAGTCGGACTGACATGGTGGCGTTTTTGTACAAACACTTCAGCACCTCGATGTACCGGTAGTCAATTTGGCACCGTTGGAAAGACTGCAGTACAGCCCAAGTCTCAATCGAATCGAAGGCTTTCTGGTAGTCCACAAACGCTAAACAAAAAGGTAGGTTTATACTCTTCGGTCTTCTGTATAACCTGCCGTAGCGTATGTATGTGGTCTACGGTGCTAAAGCCTTTTCGGAAACTTGCTTGTTCGGGAGGCTGAAAATCGTCAAACCTGCGTGCGAGACGATTCGTGATGACTCTTGAAAACAACTTGTATACATAGCTAAGAAGTGAGATGGGCCTATAATTTTTCAATCGGGCAGTGTCGCTCTTCTTAAAGAAGAGTACCACCACACCCATGCACCATGCCTGTGGCATTTTCCCTTCGAGTATGACGGAATCAAACAGCTTCTAAAGGACTTTAAGTACCAGTTTTCCACTGGCCTTCAGGAGTTCGGCCGTAATTCCGTCTTCAAACGGCGCCTTGTTGTTCTTAAGTTGTTTCAGAGCCATCCTAATCTCGTAGACAATCTAGCTTTTGGATCTTTTACTAGATTCGCAACGGGTTTGCTGATCGACGTGTACAACTGCCCATAGAACCCCTCGATATCCCTCAGAAGCTCAGGTTTGGCGGATACGATCCTGTCATTAGCTGGCTCTGCTCAATAGTTAGATCTCTTGCAAACACCTCTGAGCCCTTATTCCGCTCAATCTTTAATACGATCAGTATTAAAGCGGCGGAGGTCGCTTTTCAAGGACTTCGAGATCTGTCTATTGAGCCGCCGATAGTTCCACGCATCGTATGAAGATTGCATGATCATTTCACGCCTCTCTTTCGTGAGCTTGAGAGTTGAATCGTATATTTTCTTGTTCTTATTTGCACGGGTTTTGAATATGAATCTGTGCTGGACGGAGCGTAGACTTCATCAGTCCAGATGTTTCCAGCTTAATATTTAAGTTCAATGTGCCTCTTACCATACGGTGATCACTGCCGGTTTTGACCGCGTTGATCACAGAGACATCATTGTATTTTTGCTTCTTCGTCGACATGATGAAGTCTATCTCATTTTTCTTTGCACCTACCTCTCTGAAACAGTACTGTCATCTGCATACCCAACAATACCAGGCTGAAGTAGGTCATTGATGTGCAGCAGGAAAAGAGTTGCAGAGAGAACAGGCCCCTGAGGTACGCCGGCATCAATAGCCATAAGGTCAGAGGAGCAGCCGTCAATGACTACTCGGATCGACCGTTCGTTAAGGAAGTCTGATATCCAGCTACAAAAACCAGCGGGGATGCCATAAGCAGGAAGCTTACTGAGTAGACTTGCGTGCCAGACCCTGTCAAAGGCCTTCGAGATATTAAGCGATACAGAAAGTGTTTCGCCGTATCTCTCGATGGCTTCGCCCCAACAGTGCGTGACATACACAAGAAGATCGCCAGTTGACCGTCCCTGGCGAAAGCCATATTGACGGTCACTGAGGAAATTTTTGTCTTCAAGGTAGGTCAGCAACTTACTGTTAAGTACCCTTAAAATAACTTTGCACAGAATGGAGGTAATGGCGATCGGACGGTAATGGGCAGGGTCTATACGGTTGCCTTTTTTGGGCACTGGTTGCACATTTGCAAGCTTCCAGGATTTCGGCACCGTTCTTTTTACAAGAGAGACGCGGAACAAGCGTGTCAACACAGGAGACAGTTCAGGCGCACACTGCCTCAGCACTCTCGCTGGAATGCCGTCAGGCCCACTGGCCTTATTCACGTCTAGACTGCACAATACTCTCCGGACCTCTTTAGTGTGAACAGCTAGCTGCGGCACCGAAGAGTCTCAATGAGGTACAGTAGGTGGTTGCTTGGAGCCAGCGTCCAGACGTGAATTGCTAGCAAAAAGAGATGCAATTAAATTTCCCTTTTCACTCGCAGAGTGAGCCAGCGACCCATCAGGTTTCAGCATTAGTGGTAAAATGGGACGACTGAACTTCGTGTCAACCACTTTAGACAGGGACCAAAACTGTTTACTACCCAGAGGGTGCGATGCCGGCTTGGCCCAAATACGTCCAATATGGTCAGAACGTGCCCGACGCAGAACCCGCTTGCAGAACTTGGCGGCATAATTAAAGGCTCTTTTTCTAACGTGAAACCTACGCGCTCTAATTATGCGGTCGCGGGCCTCGACCCAGGCTTGGTAGGCAGACTCTTTTCGGGCCTCAGCGTGGGCACATTCTGCATTATACCAAGGTCGGGATTTGTAACCGAGCGGAATGTCGAAGAATGGAATGAAATATTCCATTCCCTGCCGAATCACATCCACAACTGCGTCCACATAGCTCGAGAGGTCACCCGAGGAGAAGCACACATCAGCAAGGATAAGACGCCCAGTCGTCCCAGTCTGCTGAGTCGTATCGCCATACTCGCCTAAGTAAGGTATTGTTTATTGTTAACCTATTTGTAAACTACCTCCAAGTGCGCTTACAATAATAATGTATTACAATGTTGTACAAGCGATACATTATTATTGACACGCTTTTTTTACAATAATAATGTGTCATTAACGACGAAAAAGAGATCAGTGGTGGCCCAGTGGTATCGGCCGCGACTTACAAGTTGTAGGTCATGGGTTCGAGCCCAGGCAGGCGCTTTACTTTGTGTAAATTATTTCATCAGCACTGCTCTCAAAACGGTGAAGGAAAACATCGTGAGGAAACCGGTATGTCCTAGAACCGAAAATTCGAAGACATGTGGCACAATCCACCAACCCGCACTGGGCCCGCGTGGTGGATTACGGCCCATTCCCTCTCACAGAGAGGAGGCCTGTGTCCCAGCAGTGGGAACATTTATAGGCTGATGAAGTGATGTGAACGACGAAAAAACTAGAGCAACACAGGGTATCCTAATGTGGGGTCTAGGTTTACTACTAAAAAGAGCCGCCTACCTTTCTTTTTTTTACTTAGTATTTTTGTTTTATTGTATACTAATGCTGTAATTTTTATTTTGCACATGTGCTTAATGTATCTTAAGAAAGGTGTCAAAAATCTCATGTAAATGCACTATGTGTATAATTTCAACTCATAAAGTGCTCCCAAATTTTAACGTATGGATTTATATATTTTTATTATTTTACAGGCTCGCGCTTGACCACTATCTCACCTGTTAGTACGCGATAATATGGGCGACGGTGAGACATGCTTGCCTAGAAATAACCTATTCACTCTTGACTTAAAAACTCCTAGATTGTAGCTGTCGGGAAACACAGACTCCGGCAGGGAATTCCACTCATTAGCTGTACGCACGAAATGCAAACATGAAACATTGACACGAAAATTCAACGAAAATCAACACAACTGGTTTTTAATAAACCCCTGATACCTGGAAGCGTCACACTAACCTCAAATATCTGGTCCCTGGAAAGGCCAAATGAAAAGCCAACAATTCCCTCGTGGTTTAATTACTACTGCCAAAGGTGTGGCTTGCATTGGCGTATGCGTATTTTATATAAAATAAAAATGGCAGAATGCAGGTTACCGCAATCGAGGTTCTGGCTGTAAAATTTTGTAGGTAGTTTTTTTATTCTTGTGCATTGGACTCTTATCAAATAATGGATTATTGCGTAATTATTATGTATCTTTGGGGTAGGCTTGCAACAGCGGTATCTCTTGGACAGGAAAATAACAGGTAATACAATTAACGTTATTGTGGTTTTATCGTTTTTAGGGTTCCGTACCCAAAGGGTAAAAACGGGACCCTTTTACTAAGACTCCAATGTCCGTCTGTCTGTCTGTCACTAGGCTGTATCTCATGAACCGTGATAGCTAGACATTTGAAATTTACACAGATGATGTATTTCTGTTGCCGCTATAACAACAAATACTAAAAGCAGAATAAAATAAATATTTAAGTGGGGCTCCCATACAACAAACGTGATTTTCTTGCTGTTTTTTGCGATAATGGTACGGAACCCTTCGTGCGCGAGTCCGACTCGCACTTGGTCGTCGTCAAATTGTAAATACTGTTTGGGCTTTTACAAAAAACTCTTTGGCCTTGCTTTTGTCAGGTAAAATTTTAAAAGTCTTCAAAATGAAGCTTCTTCTAAGGCTTCCTTTTTAACACGCTTTTATTAGCTTGGTATGTATTTATCTATGTATCTATGTATCAATGTAATTTTCAACGTGATTTTCACCCACTTCAAAACGTTGGATTGATTTGAAACTTTGCACACAAGGACCGATGACAATGCAATAATTTAAACAGTTTGTCCCATTATCCTTACCAATAAAGCGTGTTTTTTAGTTTTTAGAACTACAATTTAATTGTAGATATTGTTCTGCTACCCATAAAACAATTTCTTTAAAAACGCTTTTTCGTATTGTTGCGTGGCGACTGTCTGTCCTTCGGATAACTTCTTTGACAAGAATCAAACGTTTAAATTGAAAACCAGACATAGTAATGGAGATATTCAACTTCAGTTTTATTTCCAACTACATTATGTAAATGAAAGTTTAATGACCTGAAAATTACACCCGAATAATTTCACACACACTATCTAGAAACAAACAAGGTCTTAACGCAAATTAACCCACACTTCCACAGACCCTCACAAGTCACATTCCATTTAAAACAAAAATAAGCTTCAGAAAACGAAATTAAATTAGTGACGATTGTCCCTAGACGCTGCCTGAGCAAAATCTCGACGAGAATACCCTTTATATTTATTTAGGACTTGGGATATTTAATCGTCTTATTAATTCGTGTTTTTTTTGCTCAGTTTTAGGGGAGAATGGACTTTAATTGGATGTGGCGGTAAAGTAAAAGTGGGGAGAAAAAGGGTTCGTTTTGATGACATAGATTTTCGGAACCTTTTCCCTGAGTCGTCGTTTTCTTCACGAAGGAGAGGGAAGGTAGAAAGAAGGGCGTTTCGTAGCATGCTTTATATTGGACAATTGCATATAATTTTCATCATTCTTTGATAATGTAGGTATGTATGCCAACACATCAACCAGTCTAACCTTTTTCAATCTTATGTCGGTGTTCGCTTTCAGTCTAACGTGACACAGCTCCATTACTGCTACTCATCTACTAATAAAAGCTGGGACTAACAGCTTTATCTCTCTTAGAATCAACATGTGTAATTTTTTTTATTTGCATTCAAATTCTGATCAATCATGGTAAAAGAGGAGCAAGGAATTGGCTAGCTATCTGGAACAAAGTTGATTTAAGCTTTAGTACGAGGCAACAGTATTTTTTTTTATTTAATGATTTGCTCGCATTTGACCACAGTTTATCTCGTGATGCTATTACATTTGAGTGTAATGACACGACAGAATCTGTCTATCAGTATTGATAAAAAAATATACTAATCTAAACGCACGATGCAAACTCGCTCGCGGTTTAACATGAATAAGGTTTATCGATATCGTCGGCTATGTAGCTAATCCTGTAATGGAAATGGACATTACTGTACATTTTCTGGAATGTGTTTTCGATATTTCTGGTTGCAATGTTTTGGAAAATAGGTAGGTAAGTACTTATTTTTTTTTTGTTATTACATACAAGAAATTAAATTTCTTGTTAAGAGCGTATTTTGAAAATTAATTGTATTTAAAAGGAAATGCGGGCAAGTTATAATTCGGGTATAATTATAGATATATATATATTAATAGCTCTCGCCTTTTGCCTATTGGGAAACTGATAAAAATATTATGTTGTGCTTCTGTTTTAATTTTTTTTTACACTAGGTGGCTGTTGACAGCGCAATTTTGAGCATTTTTTGAGGGATCTAGTGCTTCTAAAGCAAATATACCATTAAAAAGTAAAACATAGGCACACAAAAACCAACATCTTTCTTTTTTAGTTTATGGAATATATTTTAAATTGTTCCAATACTGGAGCAGGAAATAAGCGTAAACCAAACCTCGAATTATGTTATTTAAGATATTCAGTCGTATGTCTGCGACCGCATTGCCTCTTACTTAATTCGCTTTTATTTTATTCCTATTACTGAAAATTTTGGCTTACAATTTGCAATTCTGTGATCGCTGCACAATGAATTAATTCTATGAACCAGAATATTTTTGGAATACAAATATGATTACATTTATTTTTCTAGCTGTTTATTTTTAAGATTTATTTTACCACATTTAGATCAAAGAGTCCACGCTTAGATCTCTAGGTAGACAAAATTACATTATTTCAGCTATCACAATTGTTAGGCGTCCAAAATAATTGGAATTGACCATGTGTCATTTCGGTAGTATATGTCGACGTATTCAACTCGAATGTGCGTGTATTTATAAAGCGTTGGAAAGTGTGTTTATAGCATTTAGGCTATTTGTTTTTATGAGTATTTACAGTTGGTCCGAGCGATGTACAGTCGATGCAGTACCCAAGTCCGATCTACAGTGGGCACTACTTGCACTAAGGGTCAGCTCTCAGTCCTTACCTCTTCCTGATGATAATGGACGCGCTGTCGTCGGACATACAGGAAGAGGCAGGTATACTATTTGCCGATGACATTGTGCTGGTTGCCGAAAGTTGCCTAGAGGTCCAGAGCAGATTGGAGATGTACGGGGGCACAGACTAGATAGTGTTGACTTGAAATTGAGCAGAACTAAAACCGAATACTTGTTCTGCAATTTCGATCCAGTTCCGTGCCTATAGCTCTTGCTGGAACACCCATACACAGGTCACTGAAACAACCCACGGATGCCCCTCAAGTTAAAGGGTAAAATTTACAAGTTCGTGATTAGACCTGTCGTACTGTTTGGATCAGAATGTTGGGCTGTGAAAAAGATGGTTGAAAAGAGATTGCATGTAGCAGAGATGAGAATGTTGAGATGGATGTGCGGAGTGACGAGAATGGATAAAGTAAGAAATGCGTATCTTAGAGGAAGTTTGAAAGTGGCGCCAGTGACAGAAAAGTTGAAAGGTTCAACCGTTCATTCTGGTATGGTCATCTGATGAGGAGGGATGAAACGCATGTTACTAAAAGAGTTATGAATATAAATGTGGATGGATGGTGAGGGAGGGGACGGCCAAAGAAAAGATGGATGGACTGTGTGAGGAGTGATATGAAAGAAAAGGGAGTCAGTGATAGCGTGACGGGGGACAGAACGGTATGGAAGAAGAAAACGTGTTGCACCGACACCAAGTTACATGGGACAAGGGCAGGATGATGATGATGAGTTAATTTTTTTTTTTATTTAATTAAATTATTGTTATTTTGGGGGTATGTGGAACAGGGTGTAAAGTCCCACAAACCTCCATAGAAAAGGGATGATCCTCCGACCAGACGGGTGTTGTGTCTGGTCCGGGCAACTGCCCAACGGTTGTTGTCGGACTGTTGTATACGTTCAAATCGCGCCGCAAACTTTACATGCGCGATGCAGGATTTGTGTGACGTCATGTCATTAGTTCGTAAGTGGCGGCGTTGGTGCCGCTACATCACTCCCCTCCGGAGACCGGAGGTCGATAGTAGGTTGAATCGTCCGTTCATCTCATGAATGTGATGCGTGCCAGGCCAAGGGAAGATTGGTTCCAGTGAGTCGGGATGATGCCCCAGTGCGTCTGGATGATGCCCTAGTGCGTCTGGATGATGTGATGCCCCAGTGAGTCGGGGTGATGATGTTCCAGTGAGAGGGATGATGCTCCAGTGATTCGGGGTGATGATGTCCCAGTGCGTCTGGATGATGCTGCAGGCTCCAGTGGGTCGGAGTGATGATGCAGGTTGAGGGTGATGACCAGGCATACGTGTCTGCTGCATGTTGGTGGTCAGGATACCCCCGTAGATACCGTGCTGGCTGGCTGATGACTCGCTGCTCGAACGCTTGCGGAAGTGATGACGTCACGGTGAAGTAGCTCTGCACGAAGGCTGCGCTTACGTTCATACTCGAGGGTCACCAGTTTGGGGGTTAGGTGGAACAGGGTGTAAAGTCCCACGAACCTCCATAGAAAAGGGAGGATCCTCCGACCAGACGGGTGTTGTGTCTGGTCCGGGCAACTGCCCAACGGTTGTTGTCGGACTGTTGTATACGTTCAAATCGCGCCGCAAACTTTACATGCGCGATGCAGGATTTGTGTGACGTCATGTCATTAGTTCGTAAGTGGCGGCGTTGGTGCCGCTACATTATTAAATTAAAATTATTGTTAATTTATTTTGATTATTTGGGCATTGTAATGTCTAGGATGATTGCTATGTTTTACTTGTGTTGTTTAATATCTTGTAATTAATTATTTATGTTTTGCTATAGTATGTGTTTTAGTTGACTCTCTGCACTTGTTGGTGTAGAGAGTAATTGAGATAAATTTAACTGATCTTACTAATATTATAAATGCGAAAGGTTGGATGGATGTATGTTTGTTACTCACTTACGCCAGAACGACTGAACAGATCTGGAGAAAATTGGCACAGAGAATTATTACATCACCACTGCTCTCAAAAAGGTGAACAGAAAACATCGTGAGGAAACCTGCATGTCTTAGAACCAAAAATTCGAAGAAATGTGACATCTACCACCACCACCCATACCCACAGTCACCCCACCCACAGGCCTGCACGTACAACGGACCAAATGCGAATCTAAGTGTGGAAAAGGGGTCCATCTACCCTCTCTATCCTTGACACAGAGATAGGTTATAATCTGGAGGAGCACATAGGCTTTTTTCATCTCGGTATAATCAATCAACTCCAGCAGAATTCGTGTACGGATAAACATTACGTCTGCCAGGTGATTTATTCAAACCAGAAGCGGTCAACAACACGGACGTGACCGACTATATATCTAGGTTAGGTTAGAAACATGCAGCCGTCATGCGTCACGTCATTCTTACAGTCGAGCCATATTTGTGTTTAAGGACCTACACACCGCATCGCACGTATTCTTAAGAGTTAACGCTTCATCTGGTTCATTCAAGCCAGCATACACAGGACCACATGTAGTACTAGAGAGAGGTGACAAAGTATTCAAACTCCTTTTTAACGGAAAACCGTCCCAGTATCGGTAGGCCGCCCAAAACCGGTCTACATACTTCAGGACTCACACACCACTATAACACACAACACACACACCCATAACGAACCTGGACAAAAACAGGCTTCACAGGATACACCAGTCGCAAACCCGACGCCGGCAAACGAAGACGACAACATCAAAAGAACACGGTCAGGCCGTAAGGTGCGTTACCCTGACTTCTATCGCCCCTAACGGTCTCAAGGGGTGTAGCGTCACTTGTAAATACCTTGTTTCATATAAATTATGTATAAAACAACGGACAAGCCGATTTACTTTTTGTTGCATAAAAATGCCATTACCTCCTATGAAAAAAGCAGTTTCTGACAGAGTTACTCCTGTCATCCAGTAAGAGAATTAAAGTAATATTATGTACTGATATCTGAATTTTGTTTCTTCTGGTTTGGTACTCAATCACGCAAGAACGGATCTGGATGAAATTTGACATGGAGATAGATTATAGTCTGGAAGAGCTTTATCCCGGTATAATGTTCCCTTGGAATGATAAAATACTTTTCACGCGGGCGAAGTCGCTGGCAGAAAGTAATAAATAATTAATTGTCAATTCCTTACATTTCGTCTTTTAATGTTCCCCTAGTCGACGGCACGAACTATTTTGTGCGCGAGGTTAAAATGCATGCTATCTCATCTGACAACACGTGCGACAGATATGCTATGACGAGCGGTAAGAAGCTAGTTCACGTACGAATTAGCACTTTTGCAAATTTGTATCGAAATGAATGATGATTTAGGACGAAAACGAGCGCGAAATTTTATAAACGGACCTTTGGGAGTCTAGATATCATGATAAAACGACTAAATATATATTTTCATAATAAAATTATTTGCATTGTTGAGTTACTAAACTAACCCTGTATGGAGGCCATTTTGCAATTTTCCTTCTTTTTATGGTATAACCAATTTTTTGTTTTTACTTTTTTGTTTTCATACAGGGCTAGATAGATAATGATGAGACAAATTGCTACCATTCTTTATTTTGAACGTACATCGTCAAACAGTGCAGTAATCCCTAGACTACGTTTGTATGGAAGAATTATCGACTAGTAACCTTAACAACTTTTATTGTTGATAGATTATTAATTTATCTTGAGCTAGATGGCTGGTTTCTGAATTGAGTATTTGGAATTAAGAACGTTTCAAATACCATTTAATGCCAAAAGTAGAGTTTAACAAATACTCAATTACGAATTCTTAATAGGCTTAAGATCCAAGGCATTTAGTGTCACCTAGTCAATTTGGATACTTTTAATTGCTTATAAAACGTCCCTTTGTTTAGAGCCCAAAGTCACATTGACCTTTAAAGGTTCTTGATTGTTATTTATTTGCCGATCTAAACCACAAACTAATGAAATTACCAGGCAATACATCACTTATTGATCCATCCCTCTTCCAGGAACCCAATTATCTGTAATTCAATCCAGAGAATTGATTCCTCTTCTTACGTTACACGATGCGCTAAGCCACGAAGAGTTTTGTACAGAAGCTGGAGGTTACTGAGTGCTGATAGAGTTTAAAATTTTTGTTTTAATATATACTGCCTGTTTTTTTATTATCACCAAGTCAGTCTTTTTGACTTTTGCATAAGTCGTGTCAATGAAAGACACGATTTATTCAAACTTGCCAAGACTATCCAATTCGTTACTATTATAAAGTTTAACAATTGCTAACTATTTGTTCCGTATGGTGCCGGACGTAAAGAATTTCACCATCCCATGTCTTCCCGTGGGTGTCGTAAGAGGCGACTAAGGGACAAACCAGATAAGGGCAGCAGCATTCTCTGTGCTTCTACAACAACCATACTGCGATCGCCAACCCGCCTGCCAAGCGTGGCGATTATAGCAAAAACCCCCCCATGAAAAGCACAAATAAAAATGGCCCCTAGTGCCCGGCAGCCTGCCTACCCTCGACTACGGTAGCGGTCGAGGTTACGGCATGGCAAGGGGTGCCAAGAATCTCCGGACGAGTTCCGGCTACCCAAAGAATTACCGACGACTGTACCTGGCAACGTACAATACGCGCACACTTCGGACCGACGAGAAGATCACCGAACTCGAAGAGGAATTGAGTAGGTTGCGATGGAGTATTATAGGGTTATCTGAAGTCCGAAGAGAGGGGGAGGACTCGATAATCCTCAAATCCGGTAACCTGCTCTATTTCCGAGAGGGTGACCGGCAGTCCCAGGGTGGTGTCGGGTTTATCGTCCACAAGTCCCTTGTGAACAACGTGGTGAAGATCGAGAATGTGTCGACCAGGGTGGCGTGCCTAATACTCAGAATATCAATAAAAACAACAAGGCGCCGGGTGATGACTGAATCATGGCTGAACTCCTGAAGGCGGGTGGAAAACCGGTCCTTAAGGCCCTTCAGAAGCTGTTTGATTCCGTCATACTCGAGGGCAAAACGCCACAGGCATGGTGCAGGGGTGTGGTGGTACTCTTCTTCAAGAAGGGCGACAATGCCCGGCTGAAGAACTATAGGCCCATCTCACTTCTTAGCCATGTCTACAAGTTGTTTTCAAGAGTCATCACGAATCGTCTCGCGCGCAGGTTTGACGATTTCCAGCCTCCCGAACAAGCCGGATTCCGAAAAGGCTTTAGCACCGTAGACCACATACATACGCTGCGGCAGGTTATACAGAAGACCGAAGAGTATAACCTGCCTCTCTGTTTAGCGTTTGTGGACTACGAGAAAGCCTTCGATTCGATCGAGACTTGGGCTGTACTGCAGTCTCTCCAACGGTGCCAGATCGACTACCGGTACATTGAAGTGTTTGTACAAGAACGCCACTATGTCAGTCCGTCTTCAGGATCAGACCTTGAAACCAATTCTTCTCCGGCGCGGCGTGAGACAGGGAGACGTCATTTCTCCGAAACTGTTCACTGCCGCGCTGGAGGATGTCTTCAAGGTTCTGGATTGGAAAGGGCTTGGCATCAACATAATGGCGAGTACATCACTCACCTTCGGTTTGCCGACGACATAGTGGTGATGGCTGAGACCATGGAGAGCCTCAGTAAAATGCTCGATGACCTCAGTAGAGCTTCCGAAAGAGTGGGTCTTAAAATGAACATGGACAAAACCAAGGTCATGGTGAATGCCCATGTTACACCCACTCCTATCAAGGTCGGAGACTCTACACTCGAAGTTGTGGGCGACTATGTCTATCTGGGACCAACGATCCAATTGGGTAGGGCCAACTTCGAGAAAGAGGTCAACCGTCGAATCCGACTCGGCTGGGCAGCGTTCGGGATGTTGCGCGGTATCTTCTGGTCAAACTTACCACAGTGTCTCAAGACGAAAGTCTATGACCAGTGTGTGTTGCCAGTGAAGACATATGGCTCTGAGACGTGATCGCTTACAATGGGCCTTATCAGGAAGCTTACAGTCACTCAAAGGGCAATGGAGTGGCCTATGCTCGGAGTTTCCTTGCGTGATCGAATCAGAAATGTGGAGATCCGCAAGAGAACCAGGGTTACCGACATAGCCCGAAGAATTGCCAAAATTAAGTGGCAGTGGGCAGGGCACATTGCTCGCAGAACGGATGGCCGATGGGGCCGAAAAGTTCTGGAATGGCGACCGCGAACCGGAAGACGATACGTTGGAAGGCCTCCCACTAGGTGGACCGATGACCTGGTTAAGGTTGCGGGAAGGCGCTGGATGCGAGACGCACGGGATCGGTCAATGTGGCGACGCCTGGGGGAGGCCTATGTCCAGCAGTGGACGTCTTTCGGCTGAAATGATGATGAATGATGAACTATTATAACTTTCATTTTTAATAATCTTTAGGCTCGCGTTTGATCACTCGCCTGATGGTTAGCGATGATCTGGATAAATATTTAAATTAATTGCAATGTTTTTTTTAATATTTTAGCTTCGCACGGTTTGTGCATTTAGCCAGTGTCACGTTTAGAAGTTCTAGTTTCTTTAGATTTAAGTCCGATATCCTAGTTGGGCTCCAATAAAATGGCGATAATTTTATTGGAAGCTTCTACGGAGTTTTGTCGACAACATGTACAAACTCATGTTTTACCGCTGTGTTATACTTGTCCACACTCGTGTAGGTTCACTAATATTATTAGAATAAATAACTACCATTTTACACTATTAATATTCACAATTTTAGGCAAATCAAAGACGCCGTCACGTTCCCGCCAAAAAAACAATTATAATGATATTTTAACATATTAGTAATTCCAGTCCTGCTCAGTCCTGGCTGTCATTTGAAGATCTTTGATAGTCGATGTATACGAGTAGTCAGAAGCCTGAAATCTGAGACCAGTCTTGCCAAGGGGTACCATGTTACCCAGTCACTGGGTTGTGGAATGGTGATAGGCAGTCGCTCCATGTAAAACACTGGTACTCAGCTGAATCCGGTAATACTGGAACCTCAACAAAGTTCGGAGAAGAATAGGCTGACTGAGAGAAAAAAAAAAGTTATAGTTGTTCTATCTCACGAAGAAGGGTTACTTGACATTTATGACGCCGAAATAAGATTCATTTTGCTACGATTAATCCGTCATCGTGAGATAGAACAACTATACCAGTCTGTAACTACTGTAACTATCCTCTTGTAACTGGAGGGCTAAGGCCCCTTCTCATACAGATAAAGCGCGAGCATTGATTTCCACACTTGCTCAAGATGGGTTGGCGATTTCAAACTTATCATCATCATCATCATCATTTCAGCCGAAAGACGTCCACTGCTGGACATAGGCCTCCCCCAGGCGTCGCCACATTGACCGATCCCGTGCGTCTCGCATCCAGCGCCTTCCTGCAAACTTAACCAGGTCATCGGTCCACCTAGTGGGAGGCCTTCCAACGTATCGTCTTCCGGTTCGCGGTCGCCATTCCAGAACTTTTCGGCCCCATCGGCCATCCGTTCTGCGAGCAATGTGCCCTGCCCACTGCCACTTAAGTTTGGCAATTCTTCGGCTATATCGGTAACCCTGGTTCACTTGCGGATCTCCACATTTCTGATTCGATCACGCAAGGAAACTCCGAGCATAGCCCTCTCCATTGCCCTTTGAGTTACTGTAAGCTTCCTGATAAGGCCCATTGTAAGCGACCACGTCTCAGAGCCATATGTCATCACTGGCAACACACACTGGTCATAGACTTTCGTCTTGAGACACTGTGGTAAGTTGGACGAGAAGATACCGCGCAACTTCCCGAACGCTGCCCAGCCGAGTCGGATTCGACGGTTGACCTCTTTCTCGAAGTTGGCTCTACCCAATTGGATCGTTTGTCCCAGGTAGACATAGTCACCCACAACTTCGAGTGTAGAGTCTCCGACCTTGATAGGAGTTGGTGTAACATGGGCATTCACTATGACCTTGGTTTTGTCCATGTTCATTTTAAGACCCACTCTTTCGGAAGCTCTACTGAGGTCATCGAGCATTTTACTGAGGCTCTCCATGGTCTCAGCCATGACCACTATGTCGTCGGCAAACCGAAGGTGAGTGATGTACTCGCCATTAACGTTGATGCCAAGCCCTTTCCAATCCAGAACCTTGAAGACATCCTCCAGCGCAGCAGTGAATAGTTTCGGAGAAATGACGTCTCCCTGTCTCACGCCGTACCGGAGAAGAATTGGTTTCGAGGTCTGATCCTGAAGACGGACTGACATAGTGGCGTTCTTGTACAAACACTTCAACACTTCAATGTACCGGTAGTCGATCTGGCACCGTTGGAGAGACTGCAGTACAGCCCAAGTCTCAATCGAATCGAAGGCTTTCTCGTAGTCCACAAACGCTAAACAGAGAGGCAGGTTATACTCTTCGGTCTTCTGTATAACCTGCCGCAGCGTATGTATGTGGTCTACGGTGCTAAAGCCTTATCGGAATCCGGCTTGTTCGGGAGGCTGGAAATCGTCAAACCTGCGCGCGAGACGATTCGTGATGACTCTTGAAAACAACTTGTAGACATGACTAAGAAGTGAGATGGGCCTATAGTTCTTCAGCCGGGCATTGTCGCCCTTCTTGAAGAAGAGTACCACCACACCCCTGCACCATGCCTGTGGCGTTTTGCCCTCGAGTATGACGGAATCAAACAGCTTCTGAAGGGCCTTAAGGACCGGTTTTCCACCCGCCTTCAGGAGTTCAGCCGTGATTCCGTCATCACCCGGAGCCTTGTTGTTTTTAAGCTGTTTCAGAGCCATCCTAATCTCGTACAGGCTGACGTCCGGAATATCTTCGGTATAGTGTCGGGTCAATCTAACTCTTGGGTCGTTTGCTAGACTCGCAACGGGCTTGCTGATTGATGTGTACAACTGCCCATAGAATGTCTCGATCTCCTTCAGAAGCTCCGGTTTGGCGGATACGATCCTGCCATCGTCGGTCTTCAGTTTCGTGAGCTGGCTCTGCCCAATAGCCAGATCCCTTGAAAAAACCTTGGAGCCATTATTTTGCTCAATCGCGTCCTTAATACGCTCGGTATTAAAGCGGCGGAGGTCTCTTTTTAAGGATTTAGAGATCAGTCTATTGAGCTGCCGGTATTTGCACGCCTCATCTGAAGACTGCAGGATCATCTCACGACTCTCCTTCATAAGCTTGAGGGTATGATCAGATACCTTTTTCTTCCTATCTGTACGACGGGTCTTGAAAAACTTAGACCCAACCGTATGGACAGCTTCCACGAACCCGTCGGCGTAGTCGTCCACGGAGCTCCCTAGGCACTCGAAACGATTCTGGAGTTCGAGCTGAAAGCTTTCGGGGTTTTGGACCTGGATCTGTGCTGGACGGAGCGTGGACTTCATCAGTCGAGACCTTTCAAGCTTAATATTAATGTTCAATGTGCCTCTTACCATGCGGTGATCGCTCCCGGTTTTTACCGAATTGATCACAGAGACATCATTGAACATTTGCTTCTTGGTTGACATGATGAAGTCGATCTCATTTTTTGTTGCACCATCGGGGCTCTGCCAGGTCCACTTCCTGTGTTCACGCTTTTTGAAGAAGGAGTTCATCATAAAGAGGCCCTCTTTCTCCATAAAACTGGCCAGTAGGTGACCCCGAAACTTATCATCATATAATAAATCTGTAGAAAAGTAATTTTTGTGCATCGAAAATATTTCCAAAACATAGCTTAGCCAGGGTGTTAAAGGTGTTCGCGGATAAATTTGAAAGAGAGTTACCGCGGCCCTGGCACAAGCAACTGAAGGAACACGGGTGGGTTTTTGTCAGTAAAAGTCTGACACGCCCTTCCGCTTCACCCAGAGCGGGGGAAACCATTTGATGATTACCCACCCAAAAAAAAAAGTGTGTTAAAGGTCCAGCTTAACCTAACTTGTCTATTTGCCTGTTGAGTTGTGCACGCATTTCGTAAAATGTACGAAACCAATGTAGATAACTTTTATACATAAAAATTATTGTGCATAATTTGAAGTATTACTTAGTTTTGGTTTCGTCGCAATCGATTTACTCTATCAAAAGGGGAACCGATCACTTTTCCGATTTTTTTTGTTAGAATTTCATTTTACCGAAAACTATTGACCGATGTTTTTTTTTGCAATATACATTATTTTCACATATTTTCATATCATCGAAGTATCATGTGGCTATGGTATTATTTTACCGAACTACATTTCGCCGTTTTACAAAATAACTTTAAGCTTTTGACCGAGGCATCTTTTGAACTTTTTTCATTTGCCAAATGATTTATATGCCATATTTTTACCACACCGAAACAACATTTTATGGAATATTATTGGGTCACAAATATATAGCCGGTTACTCGGTAGCATTTCAAATTTAAATTTGAAATAGTGTCATAAAAATCAATATGTTGTGCTACAAAATTTAGTGACAGAAACGAATCGCTGCAAAACCGACTTCACGCAGTCTTGTCTGTGTTTACGTATTTTGTATTATTTTGAATTTTCATGCAAATGATTTATTAATGACTGTCATGCATTAGACATTTTTGTCAATTCATTTTTTCAACGAATTAGTCCAAGAGCGAGCGAAGCGAGCTCGGGAATTTAGGGCACCCCGACACGGATAGGTTAGGTTCCTTCATGTTAGGTTACTTTATACCCTGTAGACAGAAATAGGAGTAGCATATTCAGTGTTTTAGTGTTCTAGCATTTTAGGAGTGAATTATTATGCGTATTTGATATGCGTAAAAAAATATGTTTTAATATCATTATGCGTAAATAAATTTATGTTGTAGAATGTTATGCTTAAACATTATTATGATTAGAGAAATTGTGTTTAAAAAAATTATGCGTAAGCCGTTTGGCGTAAATAATGTTATGCGTAAATATAATTAGGGTAAGCAAAAGGATGCCATGTTATATTATGTCTTAACATTTTAGGCAAATGAATAGGGAACCATGTAATAGTGTGTACAAACTTTCTAAGCGTTTGGTGAAATGAAAATATAGTAATTAAAACAGTGGTATAATGAATGTTCGGGAAAATAATATTCGAATAAATGTTATTCTGGCTAAGTATAATTTCGGTAAAAAGTTTTTCGACCAAATGAAACGTCGGAGTAACGAATAATATCGAATTGATACAACTGAGACAGTGGCAGACGTGACTTCGATGAAGTATAAAAAAAAACAAAACGATAATAGTTAAAAAGTTTTAGGTGAAATGAAATTCAGTCAAATATTTTTCGAACTTATGACAAGAAAAAAAATAACCTATCAAAAGATATATGAATTTAAGGTGTTCGAGAAGTAAAATATAACAACACACGAAATTCACATACTCAGACAGTTGAACTCCATATTCGATAGATGGCATGTTGTACATTTGCCATCATTTTCTGAATGGCTGTGTTAAGATTCTCCTCGGAAGAATGACCCTAGAGGGCTTCGCTCCCGTCAACTGCTGCTGCAAGCACAGCTATTATTAAATTTAATATAAGTCCAGGTTTTCTCACGATGTTTTTCTTCACCGTTGTCGGCGATGTCCAAGATTAACTTAGAAAGTATTATGAATTTAAAAAAGGCACATTGGTATTTGCCTGGATTTGAACCCACGACCTCAAGCACCTCAAGCAAGATTTTAGCCATTGGGTTACCTCGACGATAATACTGTTTTTTTTTTTATAGGATCTGGTATAAGTATTAAGTATCTTTACCCACCATTTTCCAAGAAACTGCTGCGTAGACGCGGTTACCAGGGAAGCTGGTATTGTTTACTAATTCATGTTAATCAAATCAAATGTTTTATTTCGATTAAGTTATTAGTGATTATTTTTTTTAAGTTTTTCAACACATTAGCACAAAGCTCGACGACTCTTCACGTGACAAGTGGCCTGGCCTTTTATTCGGCCAGAGAATCAGCACTGCTATCCAAAGTGGCAATGCTGCCAGCCTTCTGGCCACGTTTCCCATTGACATCGATGTGGACGAATTTTTTGATGCACAATGAGTCCTTTCCCATCTCCCCTTTGTATATAGACTTGTTTTTTTTTAGAATATTCTTTGGAGGCATGCGGAACAGGGTGTAAAGTCCCTCAAACCTCAGTTAAAAAGGAAGGACCTTCCAACCAGACGGGTGTTTTGTCTGGTCCGGGCAATTGCCCAACGGTTATTGCCGGACTGTTGTATGTGTTCTAATCGCGCCGAAAACTTTGCTTGCGCGATGCAGGATTTGTGTGACGTCGTGTCATAAGTTCGTAAGTGGCAGCGTTGGTGCCGCAACAATTCCATTGTACGAGGAGGGATCAAAAAGTATTGATAATGAGATAGAATGTAATGACTATTGATAACTTAATAATTTATTTTTCTACATAGTTTCCGAGTCTCTCAACACACCGATACCAGCGTTTTTCCAAGGCTTCAATCCCTTTCACAAAAAAAGTTTTGTCTTGGTCCTGCAAAAAGCTCTCCACGGCATCCATCACCTCGTTATCGTCTCCGTACCTGTTTCCCCTTAAGTATTTTTTCAATTTAGGGAACAGATAAAAATCGCTAGCCGCCAGATCTGGTGAATAAGGGGGATGGCCAACCAATTCGAAGCTAGCTTGCTGAATGGCAGCCCGGGTGCGTTGTCGTGATGAAACAGCACGCCCCTTCGAAATTTCCCTCTCCTTTTCTCTTTGATGGCATTCCAACTTGGGAATTAAAGCTGCATAATATTGGCCTGTAATAGTGCTTCCACGCTCCAGGTAATCAATCAACAATATCCCTTCTGAGTCTCAAAATATTGAGGCCATAACCTTGCCAGCCGATGCCACGACACGAAACTTCTTCGGGGTCGGTGATGATGGCCGTTTCCATTGCGAAGATTGCTGTTTTGTCTCGGGATCAAAATGATAGACCCATGTTTTGTCCATTGTTACGAAACGAGACAAAAAGTTTTCAGAATCTTCTTGAAACTTGTCCAACAATATCTTCGAAATGTCAAGTCGATTTTGTTTCGACTTTGGTTAACATTCTCGGCACATATCTTGCGGAGACTTTTCTCATATTCAAAGATTGTTTCAATATGGATTGAATACTTCCATAGGAAATGCCCGTTTCTTGAATTAAGTATCGGATGGTAAGCTCTTCGATCGCTCAATACAATTTTCTCGACTTTCGCAACATTTTCTTGGGTGACTGACGTCGATGGACGGCTGCAACGATGTTCGTCGTCCGTGCTCGTTCTCCCTAATCGTAATTGAGAAGCCCACCTTGCGACAGTGGAATACGGCGGAGCAGACTCTCCTAATGTTGCCTCCAAATCGCAATGAATCTCTTGCGTCGTTACTTTTTTTAACAGAGATATTTAATAACGGCTCGCACTTAGTTTTTCTCCATTTTCGAGAACACGTTCCGACACGAATCAAACAAATGATTACATTCAGAAAAAAACAAAAGAAAATCGAAGATTTTTATCTTTATTAATATAACAAATATGTATCCGAGCTATGCCTGCCAGTATTTTTTTTTCTTACCAAAGAGCTTTGTTCTTACCAAAGCTTGGACTGAAATCTGATATTATTGATATTTGCGATCGAATTTCATGATCTAATTCCGTCGAGGCCGTTTCATCATCGGACCACTAGACGTACGGTGATGCGCCATCGATACATGGTGAACACACCACCCATAAACTCTAAATGTTTTGGGAATACTTTTATTATGCAGCTAAGGAGTGGAATTGCCTGCCGGAGTCTGTGTTTCCCGATAGCTGCAATCTATGGGTCTAGAAGTCGAGTGTGAATAGGTCACTTCTGGACAAGCATGCTTCACCTTCGACCACATCATTGCTTACCATCAGGTGAGATAGTGATCAAGCGCGAGCCAAAATATTAATTCTAAATATTTGAGTAGTTTTTAGAATCAGAAAAAAGTGCTGGGTTGTTTATCAAGCTAAATACCTTATTAATGAAATAAGTACCTGGCTAAATAGCTTATCTAAATCTCAACTAATATAAAGAGGAACCCACAATTATTTGGCTGTACTGATCCGATTTGAATTTTTTATCGCTGTCTGCCAATAGCCGAGTCTCGTAAGAAATCTATTTATCCCGGAAAACTGGCACGGAGTTAAACTGCGGTTATAATTAAGGCACAAATAAAATTGGATCGAAAAACTTGTTTTGTAAAGAAAACGCAAACGATATACAAAATAAAAATATGCATTTGTTAAAACCTATGTAGAGATAATACATTTGTTACATCAAAAATAAGAATAAAATAAATGAAACACAATATTCAGCATTCCCAGACACGGCAGACACATCTTCTGCAACACTGCACACAATCTCCCTATCTTCAAAACTCCGAAGGCAAGGTCTTTAGGAAACACATCTTTCACGGTTGTGATTCCAAAAACAAATTTAATTTTATCACTAAAGTTGCCCACCATGTTTTGTCCGATGCACCTTGGTTGACGCACTCAGGGACACTCATGCATGAATGTTAGCAAGATTTTTGGCAAAACAACAGAGGATGGGAGACATAAATATTCGATTCAACGTGTTGTAAAGTTTGGGAAGAATCCGAAGTTGAGTTTGTCATAAATCATGCGTTTCAGAATTTTAATATTGAAAAGTGTCGAAATAATGCTTGTGATATTATGATCTTTAGAAAATATAAGGGTAGAGGCAGACCAAATAAACAATGGATGGACTGTGTGATATTGAGATGACGAGAAATAAAGATGTAAGGAAGAAGAAGAGATGCTGCGCCGATCACAATCATCACCATCATATCAGCCGAAAGACACCCACTGCTGGACATAGGCCTTCCCCAAGCAGCCACATTGACCGGTCCCGTGCGTCCCGCATCCAGTAGATACCCGCAACCTTCACCAGGTCAACGGTCTACTTGGTGGGAGGCCTTCCAACGCAACGTCTACCGGTCGCCACTCCAGAACTTTTCTGCCCCATCGGCCGTCCGTTCTACGAGCAATGTGCCCTGCCCACTGCCACTTAAGTTTGAAAATTCTTCGGGCTATGTCGGTAACCATGAAACCGAACATTTTCTAATTTTTTTGGTATAATCAAACAAAAAATTATTGACAAATAAGTTGTTTAATCGAAGCCCTGACATCTAAGCTAGGTAAAATCCTGTATTATAGAAGTCAAACACAGGTTTACCTAGCTCAGTATCCAGGGCTTCAATTATAATGTCAAGAGGATCATAATGGAGTTATGTTGAAGTACGAATGGCCAGATTTTCCCAGATGTCTTAAATTAAGCAATTTAAAGTGTGCTCCTGTAGATAATAGAGCTTAGTTCTGGCGTAATAGCTCTTAATTAACCCAATAACTATTTAACTTTCAATATGAACTTCATCATTAGTTTGATCAAGATTTTCTAAAACTTATCACAGTGTTTAAAAAACTGTGTTTTCAAACCGATATCGGTGCCATTAAATTACAAAAACAATTTCTAAACAGCGTCGCAAAAAGTCAAACCAATAAATAACCACAAAATTCAATTATTGGCAAAATCAGCAATCGGAAAACATAAGATATATTGTAATTACCCAAGTTTCGCCTCGATATTTATCAACGTAAAACATTTAACTACGCATGCCGCCTGGAATTACCCGAACATTCCAATAACATAGATAAAACTCTCAACTTCTCATCTTAATCCTTTCTCCATCCGTATGGAAAATTTCGCCCCCACGCAAAGTTGGATCTAGTGGCGAGTTTTGCGAAAATGTTCGTTACCGTGTTTGGCTAAATTCAAACACAAGTTTTAAGCTCATAAATTAATTGGAATGAGATGCGAATACACTCTGCTGGTATGTGATAGCTGCAACTGCTAATCGTGGGAGCAAAGGGGAGGAAAAAAAATAAAGTGAAGTTTTAGATGGCGATTATAAACTGAAGTAGCAAGTGGTGGTGGTAGTGGTGGTAGTGGTGGTGGTGGTGGTGGTCAGTGGGGCCGAAAGATTTTATGGGAATCAGAATCAGAAATCTTTATTTGTGAATCATAGGTACAGTGAATGTAAAATGGTACAATTTTAAGTTCACTACAACCAGCCAAAATTACACAAAGCAATTAGAATTAAAAAATATTGAAATTAATATGCATTCAAAAATTAAAAACTGTGACTATGTAACAATAAATTGAATAAATAAATATAATTATAAAACATGCATAATACTATAAAATGATAATAAAGATTCAAGTTTATAACAGTAGATCTCACAGAAGGCCTGGTGAGACAAGAAAGGGATAAGCTCAAGAACGATTAAAATGCCGACGCTTTGGAGATACCTATGTCTAGGTGTGGACAACTTTTGGCTAAAATTATGATAATGTAGCAAATGATTGACGAGTTGTCATATCTCATAATAACGATATATATTATGTCTAGCAAAGGTCTTTACGTCATTTTTGAAGACTTCATCGTTGATCTGAGTAAAGAGGTAATGGTGTGGCGTGTAAATAGCCAACACCTTTTTTGTACTTGCGTACTGAATTAATTTTTGAGAATGCCTATAAAAATGGCTACCCCTCACTGTGAACTTATAGGTAGGATCCAACAAGAAACGTCAGTATCTCCATAGTGCAGTATTAAATGCGCTCACTCACCTTTGTCATCGAACTAGTGTCGCTGCCCATACTCCTCGAGAGAAGACCACTAGGATTAGCAGGACTCAGGAGCTACGTGAAATCGCCGGTGAACGGTCCAAATGACGAGTAGCAGAGGAAGCTCATTAGCTCACAACCACCAGTTAAGTCAATTGAATTAAATTCACAAGGCACGGCCGCGGTATTAATAAATGCAATAGAATAGTTTGTAATGTCTCTTGTTTAAAGGATTACAGGATTTTTTTTCACAGCAAGTTACGTCCGTTCAAATCGAATGAGAGTCGACTCGAAAGTTCTTTTTACCGACACAACAAAACAGAGCGAAGTCGAGGTATACACGACCAATCGCGTCGCAGATAACTTCTTCAACTCGCGACTGCTAACGCCATCTCTGAGTTCGATGGTTACAACTCTTGAACGAATCCATTGATAAGTGAGCGTTGCACAGTACTAAAGTTTTCTTGTTGGATAGGTATTTATGGATGTAAATTAAATAAACAATATCAATTTTAAAGAAGCCATGGTGCTTCTCCAGGTAATATTCGTAGTCCTATTGTTGTATATCAGCAATCGGTTACCTGCAGAATATGAAACTGGACTTTTTTTTATGTGGCAAATCTTCCAATCACTTCGCCCGCTCTGGGTGAAGCGGGAGGGCGTGTCAGACTTTTACTGACAACCCACCCATGCTCCTTCTGTTGCTTATGCCAGTGCCACGGTTTAGCGAAGTCTCTCGTTGTGCGGTAGGCGGATAAATAAAAGTTTTTACACTTGCACGGTAGATGAAAAATGTTTATTGCAAGATGAAGTTCACAGACACAGTAGAAAGAATACAGCTTGAAGAAAGTATAAAGGAGTGGACAGACAGAAGGCACAGATGAAACAATGTAGATTTAGACTTTAGATGATGAAGGTAAGCGCGTCAGCGAAGCAAGCAAGGTACTAATATTCAGGACGATCTGATGCAGAAAGAGGAGCGGCGGGCCAGCGGAGCCGAATATATCGGGCGCGCTACTCAGCGGAGGAGTGCCCCCTCCTCGCGCCGTAAACAATGGCGCTAGCGCGGCCAGTGCCGCCACACAATGGCGCGCTCGGCCGGCCAGCCGTTCCGTCATCTAATACGAAACTTGGTTCGCTTGTCCGCGCGTACATACATATTTACAAATTGTTATTTACTAATAATATACTAATGAACAATAGCTAATACATATTAACATTTATGCTTACTTATATACTAACAGCTTTTATTACAAATATATATATTAACATTTATTTATGCGTGTATATATCCGATTACAAAACAAGTATTTTTATATTGACATTTGTTTGTGGGTGAAATACAAATACACGCTACATCACCCCCTTCCAGAGATCGTCACTACGAGCGATAATAGTCGGGATAATGAACCTTACGCCCTGACCTTGTCGTCCTGATATTGTTTCCTTTGTCAGGTAATTTGATGGTGGGTGCTGTTTTTTTGTGTGTAAGTGATGGCGTGTTTAAGTGTGTTTTTGTGTTGTTTGTGGTAGTGTTTGTGTTTGGGTCATGTAATATGTATGCGGGTTTGAGCCTGTCGATAGTAACTGAGACAGTTTTGCCGTTGACGAGGAGTTTGAAAACCTTGTCTCCGTGCTGTAGGACTTTGTGCGGTCCTGTGTATGCTGGTTTTAGTGAGCCAGAAGTCTCGTCTCTAAGAAAAACATGACTACTTGTGCCCAAATCCTTGAAGACGAACGTTGTTCTGCTGCTGCTGCCGTGTCGGGATGCTGGTGACGGTTGCAATCTTTTTGCAAAGATTTTTAACCGTGCCACGTAGTCTGACATGTCTATTGTGTCGTCGACCTGTGGCTGAAATAATTCACCTGGTAGCCTGAGTGTTTCGCCGTAAAGGAGTTCTGCTGGTGTAGCTCCTAGGTCTTCCTTGTACGCGTTCCTTATTCCTAGTAGAACTAGTGGCAAGGATTCGACCCAGTTTTCTTGGGAGTGGCAGATTATTGCGGCTTTTAACTGCCTGTGAAACCTCTCTATGAGGCCGTTGCAGGCGGGGTGATAAGCCGTGGTACGCCTGTGGCTAAATCCAACCATCTCCGATAGATGTTTGAACAGCGCTGATTCAAACTGTCGGCCGCGGTCCGTAACAAGATCGACGGGACAGCCAAATCGAGAGATCCAGCCACTCACTAGGGCTTTTGCCACTGTCTCTGCTGTCATGTCGGGTATTGGTATCACCTCAGGCCATCGTGTAAAGCGATCGATGGCTGTGAGGCAATAACGATAGCCTTGTGACAGCGGGAGCGGGCCTATGAGGTCGATGTGGATATGGTTGAATCTAGCCCTTGGCATTTTGAAGGTTCCCAATGGTGAAGAGTTGTGACGGGTTACCTTAGCACGCTGACACTTTATGCAGGAACGGCTCCATTCTCTGCAGTCTTTCTTTACTGCTGGCCAAACGTACCGTTCTGTGACCATTTTGGTGGTCGCGTTTGCACCGGGATGACTCCAGGAGTGCACGTTGTCGAAGACTTTGCGACGAAGGTCTTTTGTGACGTATGGTCGTGGGATCTTGCCTTTTTCGTCGCAATACAGCTCGGTCTCTGATCCGGGCAGTTTTACCTTTGTAAGACGCAAGGCTGTGTTGCTGGTGAGCAGCTGTCCCAGTTCTGCGTCATGCTTCTGCGATTCAGCTAGCTGGTGTAGGTCTACGGGTTGAGCAATCTCCTCGACCCGTGAGAGACTGTCTGCGACAACGTTGTCCTTACCGGATATATGTCTGATGTCTGTCGTGAATTGTGAGATGAAATCCAGGTGCCTGAACTGCCTTGGAGAGCAGTTTTCTTTCCTTGAGTGGAAGGCGTAGCAGATGGGTTTGTGATCTGTATAAATCACGAAGTTTCGTGCTTCGACCATATGCCTGAATTACTTAATGGATTCGTAGATCGCAAGAAGCTCCCTGTCGTAAGGCGAGTACTTCTTTTGTGCTGGACTTAGCTTGCGGGAAAAGAATGCCAGTGGCTGCCATGGTTCCCTGTCCTTACACTGCTGTAATACTGCCCCTAATGCTGTATCTGAGGCATCTGTTACTACAGCCAGTTTGGCCTCACTGTCGGGATGGGCCAGCATCGCAGCTTTGCAAAGGCCTTCCTTGCTGGCGTTGAAAGCTTCCAGTTCCAGGGTTGAGAAATGCACTGGGTGGGAACCCTTGACAGAGCCCACCAACAGAGCATTCAACGGTGCCTGATGTTGGGCTGCGTCGGGTATGAACCGCCTATAGAAATTCAACATACCTAGAAATCTGCGCAGTTCCCGGACTGTTTTGGGTGCGGGGTATTTCATGATTGCTTCCACTTTCTCAGGCAGTGGACTGGTGCCGTCAGCTGAGATCCTATAACCTAAAAAGGTTACCTCTTTAACTCCGAACACGCACTTGGTAGTATTGATCACCATACCATATTCCTGCAGGCGGGTGAAGAGCTGTCGCAGGTGGTCTTCATGGGTCCTCTGGTATTTTGAGTAGACCAAAAACTCGTCAAGATAGGCATAGCAGAAGTCCAGTCCCCGCAGCATTTCGTCAACGAACCGCTGAAAAGTCTGTCCAGCATTACGAAGACCAAATGTCATAAATGGAAATTCGTAAAGCCCGAACGGCGTGGTAATGGCGGTCTTGGGAATATCCTCGGGGCTGACTGGTATCTAGTTGTACGCCTTAACTAAATCTATCGTGCTGAAGATTGTGGATCCTGATAGGCTGTGTGAGAAGTCGTGGATGTGCCTTATTGGATAATTGTCAGGTACTGTCCTGGAATTCAGTAGTCGATAGTCACCGCAGGGTCGCCATCCACTGTTCTTTTTAGGAGCCAGGTGTAATGGCGATGACCATGGTGAACATGAGGGTCTGGCGGTGCCGTCTTTCAGCATTACGTCAAACTCCTCTTTGGCTATTTTCAGTTTATCTGGGGCCAGGCGGCGTGGTGTGCATGAAACAGGTGGCCCAGGTGTAGTCTGTATGTGATGGACTGTATTGTGGGTTGATGTACGGTGTATACCATGTGGTCGTGTGATGTCTGGAAATGCCCGCAGTATGTTATGGTATGTCGTGTCACCAATAATTACCTTGACCGAGGAAACAATATCTGACGATCGTGTAGGTGAAGCCGGGGTCGCGAGGGTAGTATGGCTGTCAATTAGCCGCTGGTTCCTGCAATCAACAATTAAATTGTAGTAAGACAGAAAATCCACACCTATTATCGCTTTCGTAACTTCTGCTACAATAAATCGCCAAGCAAAGTCACGGCGCAACTCCAAGTTTAAATTTAAATTAATATACCCGTAAGTTTTAATAGGTGTACCGTTAGCGGCACAAAGTTGGTATTCTGTTGATTCATGTCGTCTTGATAATGCCGACCGAGGGTAGACGCAAAGGTCGCTGCCGGTATCGACCAAAAATTGGGTTTTCGATCGTCGATCGGTGACGAATAGGCGACCAGTGCTCGGACAATCATCGGTCGCCATTACTGATTGCCCATGGTGTTTTCCGACGGTTTATAATCGCAGGGAGGGTAGCATTTCCTGGCGCGTTCCCCGAACCGGTAATGGTACCAGCAGATAGGGTACAAGCTGTGGTTAGATTGCGACCGTGTCCTAGAACGATGACGTGACCGGCTGCTAGATCGGCCGCGCGGTCGCGACAATCTTTCGATTTTTGCCGTTAAAATATCTACCTTCTTATTCAGCATGGCTATTTCCGGGTCCACGCTGGGTGCAGGTGTCCCTCTGGCGATGGCTGATGTTGACACCACCTGCGGCCCGACGACATCGGCGATGCGGTCCGCCAGTTCCGCCAGCTCCTCCATGTCGGCTTTGGACTGCGAGGCGATAATGGCCTGCGTTCCGCTCGGTAGTCGGCTGGACCAGATGGTGCGCAGGAACTCTTCAGGCACGCCCGGTCCGGCGAGATTCAGAAGGTGGCGATAGAACTGCGATGGCTTCCGATCGCCAAGCTCCTCATGCATTAACAGTCGCTTGATCTTCTTCTCCCTCGATGCCGACATTCTCCTGATCAACTCCGCCTTGATTTTTTCATACTTGAGGGTAGGTGGCGGGTCATTGATGATATCCTCTACCTCTGATGCGAATTGCGGGTCCAAGTTCGATGTGACGTAAAAGAACTTCGTTTCGTCCGCCTTGATGTTTGAGAGCGCGAATTGCGCTTCCACTTGTGAAAACCAAAGTGAAGGTTTTTCGGGGTAGAACGGCGGTACCCGCACGCCCACGCGAAATATCTCTTGCCCATCCTGGCCTGCTGCGGCCACGTCGCACGTACCTTTGTCCGTCATCTTCTTGTTCTTGATCGGGGTCACCAATTTAGCGATGTCTCTCGTTGTGCGGTAGGCGGATAAATAAAAGTGTAAAAACTTGCACGGTAGATGAAAAATGTTTATTGCAAGATGAAGTTCACAGACACAGTAGAAAGAATACAGCTTGAAGAAAGTATGAAGGAGTGGACAGACAGAAGGCACAGATGAAACAATGTAGATTTAGACTTTAGATGATGAAGGTAAGCGCGTCAGCGAAGCAAGCAAGGTACTAATAGTCAGGACGATCTGATGCAGAAAGGAGAGCGGCGGGCCAGCGGAGCCGAATATATCGGGCGCGCTACTCAGCGGAGGAGTGCCCCCTCCTCGCGCCGTAAACAATGGCGCTAGCGCGGCCAGTGCCGCCACACAATGGCGCGCTCGGCCGGCCAGCCGTTCCGTCATCTAATACGAAACTTGGTTCGCTTGTCCGCGCGTACATACATATTTACAAATTGTTATTTACTAATAATATACTAATGAACAATAGCTAATACATATTAACATTTATGCTTACTTATATACTAACAGCTTTTATTACAAATATATATATTAACATTTATTTATGCGTGTATATATCCGATTACAAAACAAGTATTTTTATATTGACATTTGTTTGTGGGTGAAATACAAATACACGCTACAACGGTATCTCTCTTTCAAATTCCTTCAAACTCCTTCAGATAGTTTCTCAATATGTCTGGTGGTGTTGCTAATTCCCCAACACCTGGCTCTCGAACGACCTCTGTCCTCTGTGTAACCTCTCGAAGAATACATTAGAAACCTGTCAACATTTCTCATACTGAAATATACCAACGATGTTAAATGAATTCACTTGATTGTTGCACGCCTCCCTTACAACCCGACGTTCGAGTTAATCTCCGAATAATTGGTTTTCGAATACGATTTTCCAAATCGCTCACGGCAATTTTCAAGGAAATTCTTGGCCCTTTAATTTACATGAACAAAAGCTTCGAGTTCCTCCTATTATCATTTTAATTTGGAATAATGAAGAAAAATAAGGTTACTTTCCAAGTGATGATGGACCATTATCCTTATGTTGTAGGAGTGTCAGAAGACGCCATAGAAAACGTTGGCTTACTCGATTTTGAAAATTCTTTTTTTGTTTGAAAGAGTATGTTCCGAAATTGGTCCCATTTTGATTTGGTGAAGATCTGATAAAGAACTTCGAAGATATACAACAGAACTCTTCAATAAATAACGGAAGATCTCTTGGGGCTGTCGCAATCGCATGTCTGTCTTTTGTTTATACCATTTCATAACATAACATCACGCCAGTACGCTCTTAAGGGGTAAGCAGATCTCTCATTTGATTGGTTTTGTTCAAGTTTAATGATATTCGGGTAATCTATTATGGCGTTATAGGAAGCTTACTAAACAACTTGCGTATTAGGTAGGTACAACTAAAAAGTGAAAAAAAAAACACTTTTTTACAAAAAAAAAATACTACCGACTTCCAAATAAGAAAACTACAAAGTAAAAAATAACTTTATTTTTGGAAGTCGGTGTCCATAACGCAAAAAAATGGTACCTACAAACAGTGGGACGATCAATTGATCAGCCTCGCCTTTTTCTAACTGTTGTCTAATCGGATTCAGCTGATTACCATGGATACTCCGGATAACTTGGAGCGACGATTAAGGGATGAAATATGTTAGACCGTAACGGGAAATGTTCGTGATTTTTTGAATCCGTGCTTCGTTCGGGCTTCGCACGGGGCTCGGTTCGTGACCGCTATGGTCTAACATAATTCATCCTTTATTTGACATCTACAACCCAGTAACAGGGAAACACCCTACCCCATGGTAAGACTTCTGTCTGGTTATAAGTCTTCTGACGATCGAAACAACTGTCAAAGATCTTCAAATGACAGCCGGGACCAACGGCTTAAAGTAATTTTCGAGACATAGATAATTCTCGGTGTATAATGGAATAGCTTCTGCCAGCGGCTTGTGCTTCTGCCAGCCTATGTGCTATTCCAGACTATAATCTATCTCTGTGCTAAATTTAATCCAGTCCCGTTTCGCAGTTCTGGTGTAATTGAGTAAAAAACATATTTATGGATGGACACGCATCCATCCAAACTTACACATTTACGATATTAGTAAGATTGTCACTCATACACGAACTGATCTTGGCAAGCGTTGCTTAATCTTAAAAAGTGACCCGTGTGGCTGTTATTGCCATAGACCATATAGACTGAAAAAAAACATTCAAGTGGAAAGCCTTCCTGTAAACAATTCTACAAAGCAATGTGTCTAAAAAGTTTTTCAATAAGACCAGTCAAAACGTAAATATAAAGGTTGGCATTTAAACATTCCCCCCTTTAAGGGGTAGCGTGTAATTATTTCTGTAAATGTGGAAACTTGGCTGCGTTGAGAATTAACCCTTAACGATTAGCAGTTAAGGAGAAGTTTGCGAGATAATTGCCGATTCTCCAAGGCTTTCTTTATCGCTTCACAAAATTCGGATGTTTGTTTTTTGCAGGATACTTTGGGGAGCTTGTTCTTTACCTTTATAAATTTAATTAAGGTTTAATTAATGGAATCATTCTTCAATTGTTGGCAATTGGCTCGTAAGTCTAGTGGTTGCAAGCTCTACTGTTGAGCATGAGGTCCTGAGTTCGATCGCCGGGTCGGGTAAAGTGTTATTGGGTATGTCGTCTGAAATTTTTCAGTGGAAGCCCGAAAATTGTATTTTTATTTTTATTATATGTTTCACAAAACTGATGTACAATGAAACGAGCAAAAAAAAGGTCCAACATAAAAAGTCTGATTGACATCTAATACATGTGAATCTTACATGCACATATTCAAATAACAGTAAAAACACTTAAAATTTAGGAAATGTATAAAAAATTAAAATGAAAAAAATAACAATAAAAATTAAATCGAATCACAAATAAAATAAAACCAAATCAAGTTAAAATCAAATTATTCACAATTAAAGTAAAATTAGAGAACAGACACAGATTAAAATATAAATTAAATCAAAATACAATTGAAATAAAATAAATCAAAATTAAATCAAATGAAAATTAAACTTGTGCAATAGGCTCGCCCCCTAATACATGGAGCTTAAAACAAGGCGCATCTCTGCCCACCCATTCAGGTAGTACAGGCGTGATGTGATGTATATTATTCTTCAGATGTTACGAGGTATTTTCGGGGAATTGTGAGGTTATTTAGAGATGAAGCAGTAAAATTCACTCCTGGCTGTCTAGTTTACGATTGTAGTTTCATGTAAGATGATGCAGTTGTGAATTCTGTCATCATCATCATCTTCCTGCCCTTATCTCATGTTACTTGAGGTTGGCGTAACACGTTTTTTTCTTCCATACCGTCCTGTCCCCCGTCACGCTATAACTGACTCCCTTTTCTTTCATATCACTCCTCACACAGTCCATCCATCTTTTCTTTGGCCTTCCTCTCCCTTTCCATCCATCCACATTTGACATGCGTGTTATACCTCCTCATCACATGACCATTCACCTTTTCTGACACTGGCGACACTTTCAAACTGCCTCTAATATACTCATTTATCACTCTATCCAATCTCGTCACGCCGCACATCCATTGTTGTGAATCCTGCGTAATTTTATATTTTATTTATCCCCGAGTCAAACAGGTATTCAAGTTATGTCTTTATGCGTTAATTGCATAAAGCTGACACATATCAGGTTAAAGGACGAATTGTCTATATATTATGATTACGTCTGTGAAAACTTATATTGTGTTTGTACCACTGCTGCACCACGATAAAATTGTTTTTGCTTAAGTTTCTTTGTATTAGGTAATAAAATATTTCCATAAGATTTGTAAATACGAGAAGGAACGAGTCAACTTTTAACACACTCAGCGCCGGTGTATTCAACACACCAAGGTACCTCTTTTACCAGGCCGGTGTATCTTTAATGATACACCCAGGTTCCAGGTACTTTATGTGCTCGGGCCGGTGTATAGTTGAATATACATCGTTACGATAGAGCTGGCCCTGGAGAACAAGAAAAATTTCTGGGTTGAAAATATGTTCAGATATGACAAAGTTATGATGAAAAAGCAAACATGTTTAATTAAAATTATTATTTATTAAAATCATAACCCTTTCCTTGCAGCGGGCTAAAAAAGGGGGTAAATAAAGGAAAAAAAAACGATCCACTAGAAGCGATTTTTGTAATAAAAAAAGGACAAGGTTTGACTTTTAGCCCATATGACCGTTGGCGCTGAATGTGGGAGATTAGGCTAATCTGTACCATTCCCCAAGACCATTATATGGAAATAGATCTCTTCAAAGGAAATATTTCAAATAAGACGATTTCTCTTGATTGTCAGTTCTTGAGGAAATGCATAGATCGAAATGTTATCCATTAAGTATATTTTAAATCATTTTATTTCGTAAATTAATAGTAGGTAAGCCTTTAAAACATCGTCTTACGTATACCTAAGCCTATAAACACCAAAAATCCCAACACCAAAATATTTTGATAGAATTGCAATTATATTTGTTCTAATCTACTATAACCCCAAGCATATTTAAGCAATTTATTAGTACAACTGTTCGCACAATAACATGAGAACTCATCCTAATGTGTCGTTCACGTGATACGGAGCGATTTACACGTGAAAACCCATAATGATTATGTGAATGAGTGGGATGAGGTGTGGTGTCAGTGTTAGCAGGTAATGTATTGGTGCTAATGTTGCGGATAAGTGTACAGATAAGGGTCAAAAGTCCAGTCAGGCTCTACCAAAACAGCAAAGGCATTTTTTTTGTAGGCAAAAGCAAAGCCTTTCAAGGTTAGTAGGTATAATCTAATCACCAACGCCGCCACTTACGAACTAATGACATGACGTCACACAAATCCTGCATAGCGCAAGCAAAGTTTTCGGTGCGATTTGAACACATACATCGTCCGACAATAACCGTTGTCACGTAAAACTATCGTCCGTGAACGGACTTTACAGACAACCAATTTTTTTAATTGCTGTCACTCAGACCACACCCTAATACTGCGCCCGCGAAACTTAAGTTGGACATTAAACTATTATTACAGTGTTCTGTTATGAAAATCGTTAGTATAGGTAATAGCTTTTAGGTTGTTACTAAAACTCGTGCTTGCTGCTTATGTTGTTAAACCGCTTAGCTGCTAAGAAGATTCAGAATATAACATGATTCTCACATTGGTATTACAGAGAGAGCAGAGATTTAATGTTACTGGAGGTAGGTAATGTGTTTAACAGTCTATGTATAAAAATCAAAATCAAATAGTCTATTTCAAATAAAACAAAATAAAAAAATGTGACTAGTTGCAAATTCGGAAGCGTCAGTAGGTCTCAATGGAGAATTTGCAAGAAACTCCACGGACACTCTTATGTATGTATGTTTGTTCCAATGTGTCGTTCTACAGACCAATTGCGTTGGCCTATTTTGATGATTCTTACGTCAATCGATGCGTCTTAACCTTGCGAGTGTCACTGGCTACATTGAAATTGGAATGAAGAAAAATGGCGGATTTTGGGCGCCATATTGTGGGGTCCCAATTTTTTTTCTTCCTAGCCCATCGTGTGGGGTATCAAAACAAAGCGATTTAAGTGGTGATTTCAAAAATTTGAAACACTTACATATTTAAACTAGCTGTGCCCGCGGCTTCGCTCCCGTCATTTGTCTGCCAACCCTACCCTACTTACCTTCCTGCCTACCCACTTACCTACCTACCAATTTTTTTTCTATAGTCATCATTCTTTCGCGAAGAATTTTAACGTCGCCATTCAGAAAATGTCTTCAAATGCACAACGCCGTCTATCGAATATCGAGTTCAACTGTCCGAGTATCTGAATTGCATGCGTTGCGATAATTTTACTTCTTGAACACTTTAAATTCATATAACTTTTGATAGAGTGAACCGATTCCAATGAAACAAAAACCAAGTTATTCTTCAAGTTACACACAATTTTTATGTATAAAAGTTATTTACATTAGTTTCGTACATTTCGCGTGATGCGTGCACAAATAAACAGACAAAAAATCCAAAAATGCCGGAAATAGGTTCTGTTGGTTATCCTTTAACACCCTGGCTATTTTTTTTAAAAACATTTTCGATGTACAAAAATTACTTTTCTACATATTTATTATATGTATTGATGATGATATTGATGTATCTAATTCGGAAAAAAATATAAGTTCTGGGTCAAAAAAATATATTTCGTCAACAAAATACATCACATCACATCATCAACCTATTAATATTCCCACTGCTGGGACACAGGCCTTCTCTCTGTGAGAGGGAATGGGCCGTAAACCACCACGCGGGCCCAGTGCGGGTTGGTGGATGTCACATGTCTTCGAATTTTAGGTTGGCAAAATAATACATATTGAAACCTAAAACGTTATCAACAATAATAATAGTTGACCAATCAACACCAAAAAATATTGCAACGCAATCATCAATCACACCGCAAACCTAATCACGCGAAAACCACCATAATTAAACAATTCACACCTAACCGCATATTCCAGTAACAACGTGTTCAAACGAACACCCAGCACTATTATTAGTGCACATTATTTATAGTGCTCATGCATACTAGTTTTATAAATGCGTAAGTTACTTTGTCTTTCCGGTTGTTTGTTACGTTTTTACGCCTAAACCGCATAAGCAATTTTGATGAATTTTCTTAGACGAATTCGACCTTGGAAAAGGATGTTTTTTTTTTCAAATTAGCGTATAGTTTCTCAGAACAGACAACCAAGACAGAACTTCTTAGCGCAAGATAATGAGAAGACTTGATCGCGAATAATAGTACCAGCGAAGGAAGAAGAAGAAGATACTTATAGTTTCTTACTGTTGGGCTCGTCTTTATCTTTCCAGACACTCTTTTCTTGCGCTACCTCGAAAAGAACCTAGAAGACTTTTTACGTAGGGGGTATGATTTTCGACTTCCACGCAGGCGAAACCGTAGGCAGAAGCTATTTATTAATAATACCACATGTTATCTGAGTATTGAGTACCACCATCGCTCGTAGATAACTTTGTTTGCTTTGATCGCATTTGAATTCATTTGATTTTGGAACGGTTATTTTGATTGGAACAATTAATTTGTAACAGGGTTGTGGTTTTTCTGATACTGTTCCTTTCTGTTAAGTGAGTTGTTCAGATTAGATAATTGCATTTGATTTAACTAAATTAGTACTCAACAGAATATAAAGCTTGTAATCTCCGCAGGAATAGGCAGAGGGGGACATTGGTACACTCACAATATATTCGTCAGTTATATCTAATTTAAAAAAAGATTTTTATTGTTTATAGGCTTGCATTCGACCACTGTAAAATAAGCCCCATGTATTGTAGACTCTATGAGACTTATACTGATGAATTCCTAATTTATCAAAGATTCCATCCTGGTAATGAACCTGAAGCACCACTACAGTCGCCTTTGCAACGACTACAAACTAGCCAGAGTGTAACAAAAAGAAATCGAAAATCTGTGTTCAACTTGTTTGCATTTCTTTATTAAAATTCATGTCGCCTATAGTATTACAAAAGCGAACTTAATATCACAAAGCATTCCCCACCGAATGTACTACCGCGAAAAAAAAGGTTTTCCATTAATTCAATCACTCAGAAGCTTTAAAATGCCACCAGAGTATACAATACTTTATCCTCGACAATAATTGGATAGCCTCTCCGAAGGATTACTCATGATATTCGTCGAATTCCACAGACCACGGAACCTCCACAACCACGCCGGGATACGGAACGTACAAAAATACAAAATCGTTTATTGTCACAATTAGCATATTAAGCAATCAATGCCTGTATTAGGAGACTTCACTCTTCTATAATATTGCTTGCCGTGTTTAGTTATACTAGTACTACTCCTACTCGTACTACTACTACTCGTACTAATTGTGAGTTACTATAACATAATGTACTGTGATGTGGCACTTGAGAATATTTAGTTAAATTTTTTTTATTCATGATTAAGTCTAAAAAAAAACATATTTACATTTTCAAATATTAAAAAAAAATTGAACAAAATATAAAAATCAAATTATATTAATAAATGAATTTACTAACAATAAATAACAATTTCTTGTTGTTGTACGTGGAGTAATGTGTGGTGTGGTGAGGTATAGTGTAGTGAAGTGTAGTGTCGTGTAGTAAAGTGTGGTGTAGAGTAGTGCAGTGAAGAGTAGTGTGGTGTAATGTAGTGTCGTGTAGTGAAGTGAGGTATTGTGTAGTGTAGTGTCGTTTAATGTAGTGTGGTTGTACACATATACGTCCTATGTAACAGAGGGTGAGATTGCCATCAACTGGGTAAAAACCTAGACTCGCTGCTACTGAAAAATACCAGATGACAGAAAAATCCAATAACATATTGAGCCTATTCGTTAGCGAATTAAATACGGTCAGTAAAGAGTGCGAGACACGATCGCGTGGCCAGTAGTATTTATGGTAGTTTGATTGGTCCACGTCACCTTCACCACTATGATCAAAGGAAAACACAGGTACTGGCTACACTATTGCTTTATTTCTTTGTATAGATCAATTTTATGACGGTGTTGGATCTGCTGGATGCAAGACGCAAAGGACCGCCCGTGACGACACATTGGGGATATAGGCCGTTCAGCAATCGACGTCTTTTGTTTGGCTGAAATAATGATAATTCCACTATGTCTATGGGAAGAAGCTAATCACAAACTTATGTTTGAAAGGGCACTGAACGCTTACTTCTGTGAAAGCTGTCACTGTCTAAAGCTACGTCATTTTTTGTTAAACAAAACTGTATCCGACGGATAACTTTGGTTTGTATGGAAAGTGTTGTCTCTAGCAGTGGCCACCGAGGTGTTTGCATGCTCTGTGGACACAAACGTAAGATAAACGAGTTTTCCCGGAAACACTGATACCTGATACCGACAGTCAACAGAAAAATAACTGAATATTTATTTTCAATATTGTTTTTGTTTTAACCTGGGATTTTGGTTCCTATTATAATAGTATAAGTAATACACTGTTACACTTTTATTGTGCGTACAGCTAAGGAGTGGAATTCCATGCCGGAGTCTGTTGCCCGACAGCTACAATCTAGGGGCCTTTCAGTCAAGAGTTAATAGGCTTTTTCTAGGCAAGCGTGATTGACCGTCGACCACATCATCGCTTACCATCAGGTGAGATATAGGTTATCGCGAGCCTACAGTGTAAAAAAAAAAGATCACGCTGATATGCCCGAATAGGGTTGGCAGGGGTATTCGGTAACCAGATTTTGTGAATTTTATGATTCTGATACAGTAAAATGAGCCACTTGGCATTGTAAAATAAAAAGCACAAACCAATAATAACTAATTTACCAGACCAAAGGATCTAACAAAGGAACCCTGATACGCAGCAATGGTGCTTGCAAATTTCTTTTGCAAATTTACACTAGTCATATTGTTACAAGCACTTCGGCAGTTCATAAGTTACCATCATCAGCCTACCCTTGTCCCACGTTATTTGGAGTTCAGCGCAAAACGTTTTCTTCTTCCATTCCATCCTGTCAACTGTCTCGATGACACCGACTCCCTTTTCTTTCATATCACTACTCATAGGTACAATCCAGCCTTAGGCACTTTTCCCAGCGCCAACGAGTAAGTAATTAGCTATCGACTACTTTCCCGCTGAAGAAACTTACAAAAATTATAAGATCACGTGTTAATAAAATAGACACATATAGTAATACTTGGAGGAGCTCGTGGCTAAATAATAGCAGCCGCACGGGTCGATCATCAAGGTTAAGCAACGCTTGACGAGGTTGGTCCGAGGATGGGTGACCATTTCAACATACCGAGTTTCCTCCGTGCCTCGGAAAGCACGTTAAGCCGTTGGTCCCGGCTGTCATTTGAAGATCTTTGACAGTCGTTACGGGTAGTCAGAAGCTTGAGATCTGACACCAGTCTTGCCAAGGGGTTCCGTGTTACCCAGTTACTAGGTTGTGGAAGTCAGATATTCAGTCGCTCCATGTAAAACACTGGTACTTAGCTGAATCCGGTAAGACTGGAAGCCGACCCTAATATATTTGGGAAAAGGCTAGGCAGATGATGATATAGTAATACTTTATCGCTGGCTGTTCACACTGCCGGCGAGTACTCTCTCACTTCAAATTTATCGCAGCGACAAGAGCTATCAAAGTTATACTCGCTCAGGAATGCTCACTTGCTGGCTTGACGGTCAGAACTCATGCTGAGAGACCAAGTGGTAATTTTTACCTGCAGTGCATCCGCCCCGAGCAATTGATGCGAGTAATCGCTCATCGCATAAGAACACTAGCTTATAGCCGAGCGACAAAACTATCGGAACTACACACTCGTTGCTAGCCAACTCTTTTTAGTTTCTGGATTTACTCGCTACTCGCTGATCGTCAAAGTGCCTTAAGGTATAATTTACTAATACTGTACTTATACTAAAAAACTTTATAGACTAAATATTGCTTTGCACGTCACACGAAGGGCACATAACAGAGCAGCAAATCTGTGGTCGCTGTGCCCAAAATCTATTCTGCTAGATGTCATTATCATCAACGTCATACTTACAAACGGAATCCTAAGTACCGATCTAAACTTCAAACTAGGCAGTTATGTAATTACGAGTAGCTTAATAATAAAACAATGAAGGAAATATTACACCATCCATTAAAACCTTATTGGTTTTCTATAAAAGCACTACGAAAAATTGTTCCAACTAAAGCCGTATTGATATTTTTCCATTCATTGTACGTAAGGAAATATCAATCCATCTGTTGGATTCATTCCAAAAATATTGTCTGCCTTTGATGAGATAAAGGCTAGCTGAAACAATGAGGCAGTCTCGAGATTGGGCAGGAATCAAACTTTGATTTTGTGGCCTCAAAGTTAGGTATATAGTTGTTGTAGGATATATTATTAGTCGATTCTGATGTCTTGCAAGGACATAGAGAGTGTTCTTTACGTAAATTATTTTTATACAGCAGGATATTTTAGGATCATCTTTGTTTCTTGCTAATGTAAGGAAAATAGGAAAATAAAAAACCAGCCAAGCGCGAGTCGGACTCGCGCACGAAGGGTTTCGTACTTGGCAAATCGGCGGTTTACGATTAATGACGTATTAAAAAAAAACAACTTACTAGATCTCGTTCAAACTAATATAGTTTTATCATTCTCTTAGTCTAACGCGCCCTTAAACCCAACTCCGGCTGCGACCCACGCGCCAATACCCACGACACGAGGCATGACCCCCGCGAACCTCTGGCAACAGAGCGTCGTGCGGGGCAGCTCCACCCACATAGACTATAACCCAGACCGACACAAAAAGACTAACACGGGGCAAGATAACGGACCTGGCAGCTGTACCAATCTCACGGCTGTAGTTGACGAAGTACGCCTGGAAAAGCGCGGAAAACTCCCAGCCCGAGAAAATGAAGTAGGCGACCGAGAGCGTAGTTCTCGCGAAGGTAACAGCCAGCGCGAAGCGCGATCGGACGCTGAAGGGTGGGTACGAGTCCAGCCACGAGTACGCGCAGAGCGCGGAAAGGGGCCGGACAAGGGGCCACGCGACCGGCTGCATGCACGCGAAGGGGAAACCCAGCGCGACAAGCGGCCGGACGCGGAGCCACGCGACCAGTAGCAAGTACGCGTAGGGGAAACCCAGTGCGAAAAGCGACAGGACGCGGACCCAAGCGAGCGGGGACAGGTACGCGCAGGGGCAACCCAGCGCGAAGAGCCTCCGCAAGCGAAAGCGAAAGTACCTGCCGGGGTCGCCGCCCGACCCCAAGACACTGACACAACCCACACCCGACCTAGACGCACCAGGGGCAAGCGCTCCCATGCCACACGCCGGACGTTGCCATCACCCAACGCCCAGCCCGGCACCTCAAACCCGAAGCCTGTACCGAGTGGAACGGGGCCGGGGAAGAGGATTCGCCCCGACGACACGGCCTCACTTAGCACGCTCCAGGGGGACGCTAAGCGTGTGAGGGTTCACTCCGCACAGGAGGGGCAGAGGACCTACGCGCGGGCCACGAAGGACATTCCTGCGCGGCTCGCCGTAGCAATCTGCCTTACCCACCCCGGTAGGGAGCTAACTAGGGATGAGGCCGAGCACATCAAGACCACCCTGGAGGACAGACTATTGGACTCAGACCCGTCGACGCCACTCCCGGCCTTTCGCGGATACCCACGGGTAGCGGAGGGCACGGTGCAGATATGTTGCGAAGACGACAATGCCCTGACCTGGCTGACCCAAAATGTGCCCCACATCAGACTACCCGAAAATGACCAGACACTGACGGTGCTCAGACAGACCGACGTACCCACCCGTGTCCGAGCCTCGCTCTTCGTCCCTCGCTATAGAGGTGACATAAGCAGGCTCCACGTTATCCTGATCCGTCAGAACACTTGGTACGACCTTACAAGGTGGTCGTTGTACAGGGCAACTACCATCGGTGGCGACCGTTACGGGACTTACCTGACCCTGGGGCTGCCACCGGAGGAAGCTGAAAAGGTCCTGGGGCGGGAGCGACGGATATCGTACCTGTTAGGGTCGATATACGTGCGCTTCTGGCCCACGACCCGCCCCGCCGACAGCACACAGACGACAAACCCGACGACGATGACACAGACGGGCGACACGGACATTGCCCAGCTCGAGGAGGAGATGGCCCGAGCGGCAATGGCCGATGACGACGACACCATACCGGCCGCATCACCCGGCTGGAACGACCAACTCCTGGCCTCGTCGCCAGGGGACATACACGACGACGACAAACACCGGGAGGTGGAGACGGAGGGACTATCCGATGGATCCGTCTCCGATTAACCCCACTCCACCTCCACCAGTCCCCCTCAACATAATCCAAAATAACCTCCAGCATAGCCAGACTGACACGGCTAGCTTACGCAGGGCACTGGAGGATAAACACCGAACCATCGCACTGATCCAAGAGCCGTGGATCAGGAACAACAGAATATAGTGTACGCCTATGTACCACTATTGTACATGAAGTTTAAATAAATAAATAAATATGTGGCCTCGGTAACATCGGAGGTAAGACAATTCTCGACACACACGGCTCAGATAAGCCAAGAACCTGCATCTACATACCAAAAGAAATTCCCTTTACGACACTGACTCAATTCTGTTCCAGAGACCTGACATCTGTCAGGCTCCATACCGAAGGCAGCGCTCCAGACGTTGTACTGGCCTCGGCGTACATGCCAGGCGAGGACACAGATTGCCCGCCAAAGGAGCTAGCTGACCTGGTGCAGCACTGTGAGCGCGCCGGTTTGGACCTGATCATCGGCACAGATTCGAACGCCCACCACCCGCTCTGGGGCAGTTTCACACCGAACTCCAGAGGAGAGGTACTATCCACCTTTTTATTCACTACTAATCTTAACATTGTTAACCGCGGCACAGAACCCACTTGGGTCACGGCCCGTGGACAAACGATCATAGATTTAACACTAGCCACAGAAAACGCGACAAACCTTATTACAAACTGGCACGTATCGGACGAGCCTTCTTGCTCAGACCACAGAAGGATCCGCTTTACACTAACTACAAACACTAAAACACCCGCACCAAGGCGAAACCCGAGGCGTACTAACATCCCCGGGTTCAAAAGCCTTTTGGCCTCACTATTAGCTGGACATCTAGCACTGGCAACCGTTAGAGACCAAGCACAATTAGAACACACCGTAGCAGAATTATCCAAATACATAACAGAAGCTTACCACGCATGCTGTAAATCAAGAGCGCCACAAAGCAGGAACGAAAGGAACCCCTGGTGGAACGCTGAACTTGGTAAACTCAGAGATACGCTGCGGAAGCAATTTAACAGAGCAAAAAACACGAGACTCCCGGAAGACTGGGAGATATACAAAGAGACCCAATATGCATTCAAAAACAGACAAGAACTGCCAGGAGTAAGGCATGGCGGCAATTCTGTGAATCCATTGAAACAAATAATGAGGCCGCAAGGGTACGGAAGATCCTATCAACTGATCAGGATCGATCCCTTGGCGCGCTGAAAAAACCCGACAACTCATACACACAAACCGACTATGAAACCAGCAAGGTCCTCCTCGAAACACACTTCCCACACTGTCAAGTCCTGGAGGACAAGACGTGGGAGGCCGAACCCGAATGGACCCCAACGGAACAAGACTGGTCAAGAGCCCACAGTATAGTAACAATAGACCGAATAAAATGGGCTATCAACACCTTTCAGCCATACAAGTCGGCGGGGCTGGATGGCATCTTCCCAGCCCTGCTACAGTGGGGGGTAGATTATCTAACGCCATGGTTGTTGGAGATCTATCGAGCCTGCATAGCACTTAGATACATACCTCTCGGATGGCGCGAGGTGAAAGTCATCTTCATACCCAAACCTGGAAAATCTGATTACACAACCCAAGGCATATAGACCTATAAGCCTCACATCCTTTTTATTGAAAACCCTCGAAAGACTCTGTGACAGGCACATCCGTGATAGGCCTCTTCGGGAAAAACCACTACACATACAACAGCATGCGTACTCCACAGGCAAATCGACAGAATCCGCGTTGCACAACGTGGTTTCTAAAATTGAATGCGCAGTGGACCACAAATGCTCAGCACTGGCTGCCTTCATTGACATCGAGGGCGCCTTCGATAAAACTATGTTCAACAGTATAAACACGGCCCTTGACAGACACGGCATAGACCCGACCCTGGGGGACTGGATCACCAATATGCTCAAACTGAGAGCTGTTCAAGTCACGGTTAACGACACTACAAGAGCCATTGTCGCGAAGGGCTGTCCGCAGGGGAGCGTCCTTTCGCCACTTCTGTGGAACCTGGTAGCTGACAGCCTCATCAAAACACTCAACGACAAAGGTTATTTCACCGTTGGCTACGCGGATGACATAACAATAATAATAAATGGAACCCACGAAAATAGTAGAGGAATGGTGCAACGAGCACCAACTCTCAGTGAACCCCACAAAAACTGAACTAATTCTATTCACAAAGAAGAGAAAACCGATGACACTGCAACTACCGCGTTTCTTCGGAACAACCCTAAGCCTTTCAACCGAAACCAAGTACCTGGGCATTTACTTGGACAAACAATTGAATTGGGCAAAACACATGAACCATATCACAACAAAAGCCAGCATATCCCTGTGGCAGTGCAAGTCGTTTGCAGGAACTGGGGGATTAGCCCCATGGTCACTTACTGGCTATACACCACAGTTATCCGACCAATCATCACATATGGCTCACTGGTCTGGTGGCCCAGGACAGACCTCAGCACAGCCCAAAGAGATCTCGAGAAACTGCAGCGGTTCGCCTGCGTTGCAGTTACCAGTAGTATGAGAACCACACCCACTGCCGCCCTACAAGCAATGCTGGGGCTGCCACCTCTACACCTAATTGTGCGGGCGAAGGCAGCCCTAGCCACCTTTAGACTCCACCTATCAGGTTCCCTAAATAAAGACTCCAGAATTAAGCACACACGCATAAGGGAAGATGCGATCAAGCGTAAACCGATGTTAGTATCACCATGCGACAAAGCCCCAAAAACACACCACTTCCTTAGGCACTATAACATAATACTCACAGAGGAAAGATGTGACTACTCTGGCCCGAAAGAGATGAGAATATACACTGACGGATCGAAAACGGACTCGGGTACCGGAGTCGGAGTCTTCTCACATGATTTCAACATAAATATATCCAGACCGCTAGGAGGTTTCAACACCGTCTATCAGGCGGAGTGTGTGGCCATCATACAAGCGGTCCATGCCCTAGAAGTCAGGAGGGTTACGGACAGCCACATACGGATACTCTCCGACAGCGCATCAGTCCTACAATCCTTACGGAAAAAATAAATTACATCAAAACTAGTACTAGAATGTCACAACGCACTAGAACAAATAACTGTATCCAGCCGTAACACGGTGACACTACAATGGATAAAGGGTCACAGCGGATCGCTGGGCAACGACGCGGCTGACGAGCTTGCGAGACGCGGATCCAGCTCGGAGGTCTATGGACCTGAGCCTATTGTACCCATCGCCTTCAACCAAATACGCAGGTGGCTACAGGAATTCACCCAGACACAGGCAGAGAACTGGTGTGCCTCGGTACCGGGCTGTAGGCAATCCAAAGAAGCTCTGCCATCCTTGGACAATAAGCTTACCAGACGTCTTTTACGCCTGGACAGGAATGGCCTGCGCCTGGTGACGGGGGCCATCACGGGACACTGCTCACTCAACAAACACTTCCACACAATAGGCATAACGGACAGTCCTCTGTGCAGGGCATGCATGGAGGCCGAGGAAACCGTCGCGCACGTTCTCTTTGAGTGCACAGGTATCACACAAATAAGAACACGAACCCTCGGGTCACCCAGATCGTACATGGATGTTTTGATGAAACCAGGAGCTCTAATTGACTTCTGGAGGGAGGTGGGCTGGATGGAATGACCACCCAACGGCCGCCATGGCTCACGTACAAAGGTCCATCCAGGACTAAGTGCGGAAACCAAACCCCCCCTAACTAGAACTAGATCATTCTCTTATTTTAGAAGTTACAGGGGGAGGGGACACATTTTACCACTTTGGAAGTGTCTCTCGCGCAAACTATTCAGTTAGATACCCCACACATATGGGTTTGGAGAACCCCCAAAATTTATTGTTTTTTTTCTATTTTTGTGTGAAAATCTTAATGCGGTTCACAGAATACATCTACTTACCAAGTTTCAACAGCATAGTTCTTATAGTTTCGGAAAAAAGTGGCTGTGACATGGACAGACAGACAGACATACATGACGAATCCATAAGGGTTCCGTTTTTTGCCATTTGGCTACGGAACCCTAAAAATAGAAATCAAAGATTCGACGAATTTAAAACTATAGGTAATCTTTTAGGTATTTACTGATATAAAACAAAACCGAGCATAGATTAAAAAGAGATCGCCAAAATCTATTCACTCATTCTCAAAACCTGAGAGCCAAATCGTATTAATGGGTGCAATGTGTATCAAAGCCGAATCACCGCATGTAGATCTGCCATCATGGATGCAAGATTTATCAGTCTCATTCATACATACACAAGTAAACAGTGGTAGATATTATCGTCAAAGAATACCACAGTTCGTGCCGTCGACTAGTGTACCCTTAAGTGGCTAATATTTGTTAGAGTCAAGTATACCCCTCCACCAGCTAAATGGTTGATTTTAGATATGATCTGAAAAAAAAACAACATACATATATATGTGGGAGATGGGTAGGAAAATTAAATTATGTTTTAAATTTTAAAATAATAAAATATATTTGGTCTAATCTTTTTGACCGTCAATGACATCCATCAAATTGAAATACAAACAAAAACCAAACAAAAATAAAATTCTGAAACTTCTTGAGGTTGAGGTTGCTACACATACATAGACTGATAAAAACATTACCCTCCTTCGGCAGTTGGGTAAAAAACACGGTTGTAACAAAATTTAAACACATCAGTCATGCTAACCTACAGGACAATGCCATCGTATTACAAAGTATCTCATGTCACTATTTGGACCGCCGCCTCCTTTGTTCCATGCTTTATCAATCTAAACGCGATGTTACTCGCTTGGCCGGCGCCCAGTAGTGGCATGCTGCTTTTATTTTGGACTGTGCGACTGATTTTGTCATTGTGATACGTGCTTGCGTTACAAGCATGTGTTAGATTAGGTTTTCAATTTTCGAGGATGTTTGGGGTACTGTTGTGTCATTTCATCTATGTAAAATACAGGAGTGTAGTGAGTATAATCCTAGAATAATTCTCAATTCACCCAAAAATAACTATCGAAGGTACGTTGTTTTACTGATCTTTTCGCTTTATGTTCGGTACTAGGCGTGGTCCTAGGCGATAAACGATTGCCAGTAGAATATGGAAAAGTATTCAGGGCGAACATTAAGGATGATGGTAAACAAAATCTATTTAGTCTTTCGGTTAGATTACCTAAAATATTAGACTCGCATTTTTTATTTTGTCACATAAACAAAAAATTACATCGATGCAGTGCGTTTAAATATCGTGTGACGTCATGCCATGCTACTCTTTTAAGGTCTATCGACACATATCAGGGCCGTGCCCGGGACGTTCATGGGACGTGCCCCGTCAGGGGCTCAAAAAAAATCGGTTGGTACGTTTTATATGAATTCGTTCACACACGTCCGTGCACGGGAGTGGGGGACGCCTGAACTATGATGCGCTTTATCTTTGTACATTTTTATTTATTTGATAAAGCAAAAAATCTAAACAAAAAGCAAAAAATCGTAGCTAAACAATAACAACCGCACGGGTCGATCATCAAGGTTAAGCAACTCTTGACGAGGTCGGTCAGTGGTTGGGTGACCATTTCAAAATACCGAGTTTCCTCCGTGCCACGGAAAGCATGTTAAGCCGTTGGTCCCGGCTGTCATTTGAAGATCTTTGACAGTCGTTACAGGTAGTCAGAAGCTTGAGATCTGACACCAGTCTTGCCAAGGGGTACCGTGTTATCCAGTTACTGGGTTGTGGAGGTCAGATAGGCAGTCGCTCCATGTAAAACACTGGTACTTAGCTGAATCCGGTAAGACTGGAGGCCGACTCCATTATAGTTGGGAAAAAGTCTAGGCAGATGATTATAAAGCAAAAAATAAGTGTCCAATATGTTTTGATAATCTCACTAAATGGACTGGATGGACTAAATAGAATCATATTCGGGTAGAAACTACCCGAGAAACATCCCTATTGAATATTTTAATTTATGGTTTCAAGTTACATAATTATTGTTTACAAAACATGAACATGATAAGAGTACTCTCTATCATGTTTATAAAAGTTTTTATATGAAAGTACAAAAAACCCATTGGACCCATCGCATATTATAGTAGGTTTTCATTTTGTATTGGTACACGTTGGCAGGTGAAGGATTACTGGCGTGAAACTGATCAAAAATGCATAAAAGAGAGGTCCCGCTTACAAATTCACATTTTGCTTTATAGGTAATCTTATGTTAGAAAACCATAAACAATTTGTCTTAAATTCAAACCGTTTTGGTATATACAGTCACACTTTTTACTTTTGTCTAAAAATAGGAGTTTCTAACTTACGGAGTGTTTGTACAAGTCTTCATCTTTTGCCTTAGTTAAACACTAATGGCTTATGGATAACTTCAAGCGAACTTGTCTGGTAGAAAATTAAACATCTGTTCATTTATATGGCAAATAGATGCCGCCAGGAGACTAGACTCTAGAGTATAATTGATTTTGAATACATCTATACTAATATTATAAAGAGGAAAGATTTTTTGTTTGTTTACCGAATAGGCTCCGAAACTACTGGACCGATTTGAAAAATTCATTCACCAATAGAAAGCTACATTATTCCTAAGTGACATAGGCTATTTTGTAATCCCGAAAATGGGTCCTGTTGGGTGGTCCACGGGAGTGAAGCTGCGGGCAACAGCTAGTTTGTAATAAAGTAGTTCTTCATCAGACTTGGACATCGCTTACATTGATAGAAGAAAACACATTGTGAAGAAATCTGGACTTCATCATCATCTGCCTAGCCTTTTCCCAACTATATTGGGGTCGGCTTCCAGTCTTACCGGATTCAGCTAAGTACCAGTGTTTTACATGGAGCGACTGCCTATCTGACCTCCACAACCCAGTAACTGGGTAACACGATACCTCATGGCTAGACTGGTGTCAGATCTCAAGCTTCTGTCTACCCGTAACGACTGTCAAAGATCTTCAAATGACAGCCGGGACCAACGGCTTAACGTGCTTTCCGAGGCCCCGTGGAAACTCGGTATGTTGAAATGGTCACCCGTCCACGGACCGACCTCGTCAAGTGTTGCTTAACCTTGATGATCGACCCGTGCGGCTGTTAATATTTTGCCACAAGCTCCTGAACTCAAGAAATCTGGACTTATGGTTATTATAGGTTTGAAATCGCTAACCAGATTTTGGCAAACGTGGTATCTAATGCTCCTGCCTTCTGTATAAGCGAAAGGGCATGTGCCCCATAGTGGGACAGTAACAGGCAGGTTTTATTATTAAAAATAATTGTGGTATGTTTGATGAATCATCATCATTGGCCTCTTAATGTTCTTACTGCTGGGACACAGGCCTCCTCTCTGTGAGAGGGAATGGGCCGTAATCCACCACGCGGGCCAGTACGGGTCGGTATATATCACATGTCTTTGAATTTTTGGTTCTAGGACATACCGGTTTCCTCACGATGTTTGCCTTCACCGTTTCTTGAGAGCAGTGATGATGAAATAATTTACGAAAAGTAAAGCACCTGCCTGTTCTTTGATGAATACAGGGATTATACCTTGGTCGCGGATAATTTGAAAGAGAGTTACCGGGCCAGGGCCCCGGTAACTCCAACCAGTAACTTAAGGTTACATTGGTGAATTTTAGTGAGTGACACACCCTCCCGCTTCACCCAGAGTGGACGAACTCATTGGACTTTCCCACCCAAAACAAAAAAAATACAATATATATATATAATAATAATAATATCTAAACTAATATTATAAAGAAGAAAGATTTTTTTTTGTTTGTTTGTACCGAATAGGCTCCCAAACTACTGGACCGATTTGAAAAATTCTTTCACCAATAGAAAGCTACATTATTCTTGAGTGACATAAGAAATTTTTTAATCCCGAAAATGGGTCCAGTGGGTGGTCCACGGGAGCGAAGCCGCGGGCATCAGCTAGTAATATATATAAGGGGTTATAGTCATCACCATTTTCCTGCCTTTCTTTAGTATTATTTAAGGTCAGCGCAACTAGATTTTTTCTTCCAATGGATCCTTCTCAGTGTTGAGCTCTAACTGAACCCACTGCCACAATTATAGCACAAACTAAAGCTATCGACTCCGCAAATAAATAACTACTAGCACAGAAACCTCAATTGATTTCTTCAGCGGCGCAACTCGAAGCGGTTTTTAACGCTGAGTGCGCGCCACTCACCGACAATAGTGACATTCAGTTTAAAGAAGCTTGTTCTAGATTTTGAGATGATATTTATATTGATGTACCTGATTGACTTCTCGTTAATATTATATTACTAGCTGACCCGGCAAACTTTGTTTTACCATAAAACACCAAACATTCATCTACCCTACCTCCCCTACCTATCCTACCTTATACTACCTACCCAACCCTACTCTACCTACCCTACCCTACCTACCCTACCCACCCTAAACCCACCCTACCTACCCTACCCTACCTACCTACCCTACTCTACCTACCCTACCTACCTTTTTTTTCTTTTTTTTTTCATAAGAACCTTCTCCTAACAATAACAAACAAAAAAGAATTAGCGAAATCGTTCCATCCGTTCACGCGTGATGCTGTGACCAAGGGAAATAGGGATTCATTTTTAACCGACTTTCGAAAAAGGAGGAGGTTCTATGTTCGACTTCTTGTATGTTTTTTTTTATGTATGTTCACCGATATCTCCGTCAATTGTGGACCGATTTTGAATACTCTTTTTTTGTTTGAAAGAGTATGTTTCGAAATTGGTCCCATTTTAATTTAGTGAAGATCTGATGAAGAACTTCGAAGATATACAACGGAACTCTTCAATAAATAACGGCAAATCTCTCGGGACTGCTGCAATCGCATGTCTGTTTATTGTTTATACCATTTCATAACATAACATCACGCCAGTACGGTCTTAAGGGGTAAGCAGATCTCTCATTTGATCGGTTTTGTTCAAGTTTAATAATTTAATAATAATTTAATAATTTTATTCATGATATTCGGGTAATCTATTCTGGCGTTATAGGAAACTTACTCAACAACTTGCCTATTAAGTAGGTACAACTAAAAAGTTTAAAATAAAAAACTTTTTACAAAAAAATACACCGACTTCCAAATAAGAAAACTACAAAGTGAAAAATAACTTTATTTTTGGAAGTCGGTGTCCATAACGCAAAAAATGGTACCTATGAAAGACACCGACTTCCAAAAATAAAGTTATTTTTCACTTTGTATTTTTCTTATTTGGAAGTCGGTTGTATTTTTTTGTAAAAAGTTTTTTATTATATATATAGATTAAATATATAACCATTGCTTCGCCTGGACTACGGCAAAGTCAAGTGAAGTGAATGTGAAGTGTTAATTGACGGCAAGTTCTTAAGTCTCGAGTGTGCGCCATCGCTGACTGTATTATCGTTTACTTACTATTCTACAAACATTCACCAAAATTAACGTGAATGTTTTGAGAATGGATGTATGTAACGTTTGTTAATATTAAGCTAAAACTATAATTTAAACCGTGATTAACAATCCCCCTACCCAAGATACAAACGTTTCGTATCGAATCTTTTTCTACAATCGTTAACGCCTACTATTTGTATGGTCTGACCACGTGACTTATCGATCAGATGTGTCATTACCATACATTGATTCGTTGTCTACTAGCGTTATCAATTGTAGATTGCCAACTTGGCTACAGGAGCTGGTGTATTTTTTTTTTCGGGGAGTATTTTCCATTGGGACAATGTTCGGCTTTACACAGACAAAGGGCTCTTTAGCTCTCTTCAATTTTACTATTTACTTTTTAATATCATTATTTTTACAGGACTGGAGCGACTGACCGTCAGTCTCCTGACTTTGCATGGTAACCGTCATTTATAAGAATCTCGTACTTACAGCTGTTTTTTTTATCCCTACAATACGTCGGACGGGCACATACAAGTCCGAACAACAAGGACAGTAATAAATCAGCGCACAGCGAATTGCAGGCTTGCTACGCCGTAGCCCACGTAGCGCTACGTCTGCTACGCCGTAGCTTGTTAAAGTCAACGTCTGCTACGCCGTAGCCCCTTTAGTGCTATGTCTGCTACGCCATAGCAACCGCGTAGCATTGATTGCATTGATATATGAAACTTTAGCTAATGCATTCAATCGATAGTAATACATACGAAAAGACTGTCATCGATAATGATAATACCTTTCTTCAGTAATATATTTTTTGTAAGATATTCAGTTCCAGGGATTATCTTCTACAAACAAACAAAAACAAGGTTGAGATTTATACGACATAAGGTCACTCAAAAGCTCGAAATTATTATAAGAAAAAGCTGAATATTGTTCACGGTCCTACCTTGAATGATAATCCAGTCAGTTTGACCAAAATAGTGTGCTTTGCTCAACTACTAAACCTATGTCCAAAATATACAGCATTACTCCCCTTACTTGTTCATCCACTCCCGAAAAAATTGCTTCACCGCAAAAATGCACATCTGAAGAGGAAAAATCTACCACGTTTGAACTGTGGCGCTTAAAAATAAAGCAGAGGGCAGAGAAATGATTTACCTAAGCGTTTTCGGATCAGAACGGACACGGTAGCTCTCTCCGCAGACTCCATTACACTTATTGCGAGCCTTTAAACCTGAGTGCACATCGTACGTAAGTTTTTATGAAATAAAAATGCTGAGGTTTATTTGTGGAGAGTGATGTTTTTTAAAAGTTGAGGATCTGTAGAACTCCCGGCTAGATCATAACAGCCGCAATCCGAGGTTAAGCAACTCTTGCTGAGTTCGGTCCGTGGATGGGTGACCATTCGTTACATACCGAGATTTCTGAGTACCTCAGCAAACACCCGAAGCCGTTGGTCACGGTTGTCATTTCTAGATATTTTGCAATCTTTACGGATCGATCGATAAGGGAATCAGTTACCAAATAGTTTAGAGATTTTTATTATTTTTCTAATGAAGTTAGATTCGCTAACTAAGCGTCAATTTCGTCGTTGCCATTTTATGCATAGCACGTCACTACAGCTGTTGACATGTTAATTAAATAATTATAAAGCAAATGTCATTGAACCGAAATCGTGTATTGCTGTAACAGCTGTACCATTTTGACTGCCTTCGAGGTTGTGACACATAAATATACTGCGATTTATACAGTGATTTTTTAAGTTCAGGCCAAAAAAAAGATGCTAATTATAATTTACAACGCGAAATAAAAAAAAGAATTACAAAATTATACCAACAAATGTGCGACCAGACACGTTACCCACGGTATACAAAAAAAATTGCATTCAACCCTACAATAATCAATACTTATTTATGCTACAAGTGCGGAAAGTAGGTGATTTCCGATGAGTGGTATTTTTATTAACTAGCGAGCGAAGCGAATGAGTGGATAAATCGACACGAGTCGGAAACCATCTTACGCACGTGTATCATACAACATTTTACTATGCATTGTGCAAGGTATTACAAAAATATATCTGAACCAAGCAAGAAATTAATAAAATGGCGCTTATTCAAGGGCGCTCAGCATATCCACAGATTACCTAAGTTCATAGTTCCTCGGGCATACCTACTGCGCATGTGCAAATAGCTGTCACGTCGTAACGCAAAAAGGCACGAACAAAATATTAATTCTGACAAACATATTTAAAAAATAATTTATTGATCAAAATCTAAATCTAGAGTAATTAAAAATGAAGTATTAGTTTTGTTTTACCTTTTATATGAATGATAATCTGTACATAACTAATTTTAAAACTTTTCTCAAATAATAAAAACTCTATGCGGCGGGCTGACGTTGGAGTTAAAAATTAAAAAAGTACAGGAAAGTAAAAAGCACTAGTAAAAAAAAGTGACACTTTCCGCTCAGTTTGGCTGCTTGGAAAACGCTCTTTTCGAGGACATGCATTGTAAAATAAATTATTAAAATAAAAAATAATAAATGGAACAAAAACAACACATAATTAAACATGTTGGGGTGACTAAGCCAGTTTCCATAAGAACGACATACTTCGGCGGCGTCCTAATTGGCAACGATCGTACGAAAAAACGATGCGTTCTCGTCGCACGACGAGATTAAACACACACATTTCTTTAGCGTGTCCTAATTGAAGCTTGCAAGAACATAAACATAACCTACAAAAAACAAACATATTTTCATCGCACGACGATGAACACATCGTTTGCTCGTAAGATCGTTGCCAATTTGTACGCCGCCTAACTTAAGTTTTTTGTGGGTCCCAAGAATGCTCAGATAACTTAGGATTAAGACAAGATTCTTTGTTTTAATAAAAATGTCGGGAAAGCAAAAAAAAAAATTGTTCATAAAAAAATATTTTTCGTATTCATCATCATCATCATCATATCAGCCGAAAGACGTCCACTGCTGGACATAGGCCTCCCCCAAGCGTCGCCACATTGACCAGTCTCGTGCGTCCCGCAACCAGCGGATCCCCGCAACCTTCACCAGGTCATTTTTCGTATTCTTCTCAGCAAACTCTTTCATTTGATACCCATATCATGGCAGTGCACAAAAAATAATACATCTGACATCTTGGGCTGTCCGCCATATTGGATTTAGAATGAAGTCACTTAGCTAACCATGCATTGTCATCATAACTAAACATGTATGCAAAATGTCATCTTAATTGGTGGCGGATAACTGTTTTAAAATTCGGTTGCAAAATTTGATCGGAACATAAGTACATACATACATTGCAAGTTGAATAAAAGCTTTTAATAAGTATGGGATTGCCAAGCGTTAAATAAATATCCCGTGATTAAACCCTTTCGTTGAAATGCAAAACAGCATTTCAACGAACTTCATCGCTTTTAGAATGGCACTGTCTCCCTCTTGACCAGTGATAGAATACTATATCATAGAATTTCACGCAAAAAACTACTGAACGGATTTTGATGAAACTTTACAGAAATATAGCTTATACATCAGAATAACACATCCTACTACTATTATAAATGTGAAAGTTTGTGATGATGGATGGATGTTTGTTAGTCTTTCATGCAAAAACTATTGATAGGGTTTTGATGAAACTTCACAGAAATATAGCTTATACATCAAAATAACACATAGGCTGTAATTTATAAAGATATTGGAAGAAGTCCTTATACCACGCGGGCGGAGTCGTGGGCCCCTTTAAATTTCCCAAAATAAGTTTGCGACTGTAACTATTTATTAGCTTAAAATAAAACATTTAATGATATTTTTGCAATTAATAAAGTAATGAAAGTGCGATCATTATAATATTTATTTGCAAAGACCCCGCTCGTCCTCTACGATACGAAATACAAACATAAGTCCCGAGAACACAAATACAGAAGTTAAAGATTTGACCAACAATTTTAATAGTTTACTCTATAGTAAAAACCAGGTCAATTAAGTTGAGTGTGTACCTTACCTTACTCTAACGTAAGGTCTTGTTCAGATGAGCATTTTTTTTTTTTTTTTTTTTACTTTTTTAATACTGGTGGGGCTATCTCATGTAATTTATCATAAACCAATAATCGAATACATTGACAAACGCATTTTATGTTTTACGGGCGATCAACCCGAACTATCTCGCTCCCTTCATTCATTCCTTTTCCGGCACTATTATGTACAAAGGCGTACCACGGACATTGCAGAGCGAATAAAACCTTGACCGTGAAAAGACTTCGCATCTTACCGCCAGCTCTTCCTGCCACATGGCTGAAGACTGAATCATCCAATTAGTTGGATTGCAGAGAACTTTATATACCCACGGATATAGAAACTGTGGTGTAGTGTCGTGTGAACGTGAACAAGCAGAAAGAAGTCAGCTGCCACTTTAGAGTTAGAAGAATCACCAGCGCGCCAGTTTTCGCACCACGTGATTGGGCTCTGACCATAAATAAGGTAGGCGTACAATCTCCTTCTTCCCCATACTACTGATCGATGGGGTTTGAATCCGTGAATAACTGCCCGTTCGTTTGTCAACGCCGGCCCTACAAATATAGTCCGAAATTTATAATAGGCACAAAGTTGAATGAGGTTTCTCAAATCGCCGTAACAATTACTGTTTTCGAAATTATATGAAAATTACCTTATTTTTAGTTTGATGATTATTATTATCTGGTAAAAGTTGCCGGTTTTACATGGGCCTCTCAAATTCCATTTCAATTATATTGTTCAGTGCTTCATGACATGATTTCTTTCATACACTATTTCATAATCTTCAGTGAAGCAACAAATTAGAAAACTTTTGAGGGGTATGCAATGATATGCGGATGGACGACAAACAATTAGAATAAGAAAGTAACAGAATGGCTACCAAGAGGAGGAAAACTCTTGCAGTTTTCAAAAGAAGAGTGAAAGAACACTACCTTTCTATTCCGTCATAGTTGTATATAATATGTATAATTATCTTTTAATATATATTTGTCTTTATTTAGTATTTTAGTATATATTATAATTATGTATGTTTACGACATTATATTTGTTCGCGCCACCTCTAGGCGCGCTAATTGTTTAATTACCCACATTTCTCTTAATATTTTATTTACCCTTTTCTTTTCAATTTTCGCTGCATTCAACTACATGTTCGATTTTCGAACAGTCTACGTTCGGCCCTCGTCGAGGGTAGCCTCACCGCTCGTGGAAGTCAACCGCCTGGCTATTCACCCTGGATTCCTCACCCGCTGTGAGATCCCACCGCTTTATTAAACCGCATCGTCTGCGATCGACTCTCGTCGTCGTCGGATTCGTGGTGATCACCTCTGATCATCACCTTGAGCCAGCGTCACGTGGCTCGTCGTTCTACCGCGCCGCATACAGTCCACTCTCGCGTCAGCAAATTGTGCCAGTACCCAGGGAGCTTCAAACCAAGACGTCCAGTGGAACAGAGAAGGAGCGCTGCCAGAATTAACCAGAACGAGCACGAAGAAACCCGCCTCTGAGGTTAGTCGTAGCTTTGTTTAATGCAGCATCTCTCTCAGCATACCGACCCGTCTGTTTTCCCTAGGTCTAGCCTATCTACTTCTTGAACCTAGCGCACCGCGCGTGTTTGGCGTGCTCAGTGCTATTACTGCACTGCCGCGCCGATACAATATTTTATTTGTTATATTGTATATTACCTACATAAATATGAATTGTTTTATGTCGTTATTTTTCACCTCCACACACATTGTCTACATCTCTTTTTTTGTCATTTTCCTTTCGCAGGTATGCTGGAAGAGATTTCATTAGAAATAAGCATCACCTCTGTTCCTATTTTTAACACGCTTTTATTAGCTTGGTATGTATGTATCTATGTATCAATGTAACAATGTAACGGTATCTTTGAACATGATTTTCACCCACTTCAAAACGTTGGATTGATTTGAAACTTTGCACACTTATCAAGGACCGAAAACAATGGAATAATTTAAACAGTTTGTTCCATTATCCTTACCATTAAAGCGTGTTTTTTAGTTTTTAGAACTACAATTTATTCTGTTCCTTCTTCTTGTCCTTGTATTATGTGTGTGTACAAAAATTGTTAAATAAATAAACAAGAGGAGGAAAAGGGCAAGGACAAATTTTATGAAAATCTATCAGAAAATTGAATACAAGCAGTTTTTAACCAACTGCCCAAAAAGGAGGTGGTTCTCAATTTAGATGTTTATATCTTTTTTATGTTTGTTCGGATAACTCTGTTATATGTAAATGGATTTGCAAATTTCTTTTTCTGTTAGAAAGAAGTTTATACCGAAATGGGCCTATTTAAATTTGGTAAAGATTTGAGAACTTCGCAGATATATAACAGAACTCTTCAATAAATGACGGCAATTCTCTCGGGATTGCTGCAATCGCACGTGTTTATTGTTTACACGATTTCATAACATACCATCACACCAGTACGCTCTAAATGGGTACGCAGATGTGTACAGTTCACTGTGATAAACTCATATTCCACAGGTTATATGTTAGATGTTAACGGGTAATCTTTTCTGGCATCACTGTGGGCATTATAGGTACCTTAATGAAGAACTTGTCCATTATGAACAACAAAAAAAAGAAAAATGTAAAAAACCTTTTTACAAAAAATACAACCGACTTCCTAAATAAAAAAACTACAAAGTGAAAAATAACTTCAAAATCAGAAGTCGATGTCAAAAAACAAAGAAACGAAAACAGGAACACCGACTTCGACTTGAAATTGAAGTTGTTTTTCACTTTGAACAACAAAAACTTTTATTTATTATGGTTATGAAAGTTCAAATAGTTATTCTAATGAACTTTGCGGTTTCTCCTCAATTTGGCGAGTCGTTTGTTTGACCACAGCATGCGGTTGTATTTATTTAAGTATACATGTATAACTTTACAGGTCATACCTAAGGCGTTATACAATGAGAGAAAAAAATACACACAAACGAAACATAAAAGAATTAGGCAAAATTAAATATAAACAAATAAAAACTAATTTATAAAAAAAAAACACGGTACCAAAATACATAGACAAAAAAAGATACAAAAACGGAAAAAATTACGGAAAAAAAAAATAAGTATATCAAACAGAAGTAAAAAAAATGTACAAATAATACATAAACAATTATTCACTAATCTAACTTTCATCCATCTTCTCACAAAAACTTAAACATTCAGGACACACATCCATCCACCTCCCAGCAAACAGGTCACACTCCGGTGCTGATGTCAGAAGAGCATTTAGCATTGTGAGCGCCCGAACTAGAGGCGAGTTAGCTCGGGACACCGTACGTGCCGAAGGTACGGCCAAAAGGTACGGTGACTTCGTGGTCTAAGTTGTTGTTTGGGCACCACAGGAACAAACAGCCTCAACAACTGCGCCACGAGCTCCTGACAATCGGACTCTCCCTGCATAATACGGCAGGCAGAGATAAGCAAGAAGTACTTACGCCTTACTTCGAGAGAATTAAAATTTAAAACACCAAGTAGAAATTTGGTAGGGTATAAGAAGGGGTAATATCCAAAGAGTTTTTTATAAAGAAAACGAAGAAAGACTTTTTGGATTTTTTCAAGAAGTAAGGCGTAAGTACTTTCATATGGGTTCCAGATCACTGAAGCTGATTCGAGTTTACTCCTGACTAAGGCCATGTATACAAGTTTAATGGCATGTGGATTGGTAAACTCGCGCATATTTCGAAGGACAAATCCTATCTGCGGGTAACTACTTTAGAATAGAATAGAATAGAATAGAATAGACTTTTATTTGCTTTGAATGCAGGTAAATACAAATAGGATCGTAAATAACATAATAAATAACCGTGTACATTCTGCCTTGTTGGCATGCAAATACAATACTTATTATATAAGTTATAAAAATAGGTTATTAAAGTGTATCAATTAGGAAATCCTGAACAGAATAATAACATTTATCTACAAGTAGTTCTGTAAAACATTTTTTAAATTTCATCAATGGCAAGGTTTTCATATGATCAGGAATTTTTAGACAACAGGAGCCATACAGATCACACTTTTTTTTAATAAACTAGTTTTAAATGTGCCTGTGTGAAGTAAATTCTGATATTGTGATCTTAATGATGTACTCCGCTTTCTGGTTTCTGTTAGTGTGGCAAATAGATTACGGTTTGTTTTAACAAATATTGCTAATTCGAGGATATAGAGGCATGGGAAAGTTAATAGTTTCTGAGACTTAAATATAGGCACACAACTGTCAGTAACTTTGAGGCCAAATATAGCTCTCAAACAGCGCTTTTGAGCTTTAAAAATGCTTTCTCGTTCACTACAATAACCCCAAAATATTACACCAAACCTTAAAATAGAAGTTACAAGACCATGGTAGGCCACTAGTATTGTTGTCAGATTTACTTTTTTGGATAGGTTGTATAACATAAACGCGGTTGTGCTCAGACGTTTACAGATATCTTCTGCTTGCGGCTTCCATGTTAACTGGCTATCAATTAAGATTCCTAAAAATTTTGTGCTATTCACTTTATCGATAGTTTGGCCGTTGTAGTTGATAACCATGTCACCTGTAGATATACGTTGGTGAAAATGCATAGTTTTAGTTTTTTGTAGATTTATAACTAGGTTATTATTGTCAAGCCATTTTATTAAACTGCTGATTGAGTTATTGATGTCATTTATGTAAGAGTCTTTATTGATACATGAAACAATAGAAGTACTGTCGTCTGCAAATAAAACTATTGGATTAGATATATGACGTGGCAGGTCATTAATATATAGTAGGAATAGTAGAGGTCCGAGGACACTTCCCTGCGGGACTCCATATTTTATTTCTTTAAATGACGATAAAGTTTCTTTTTTTTCTTTCCGAGTAGCCACAATAACATCCTCTTAAACAGGAAATATACACACTACGACATGGTGGAATCTATTAAACATAACCCACTATACGATGATGGGGTGGCAATTCTATGAACGCTATACTTACCAGTATGTAGTGACTGTGTATCTGTCTTCCATATCCCAGTTACTAGGTAACACGGAACCACAAGATAAGACTTGTTATCTACGGCTACGGCCGCGACTTACAAGTTGTAGGTCGTGGGTTCAAACTTAGGCAGGCGCTTTACTTTGTGTAAATTATTTCATTATTATTGCTCTACAAAACGGTGAAGGAAAACATCGTGAGAAAAACGGCATTTCCTAGAACCAGAAATTCGAAGACATGTGACTAACCCGCACTGGGCCCGCGTTATGGATTAGGGAATGGACTATCCATTCCCTTTCACAGAAAGGGGGTTGCCCGTGTTCCAGCAGTGGGAACATTAAAAGTCTGATGATGATGATGATGACTAGATTCTTTACTACCAAAAAATCGACGACATAGTGACACCTAGCACACACTAGGTTCGCTAAGTGGCTTATGTATGATCGTTTTCCTCTTTCTTAGAAAAAAAATCTGTTTTCCAGCAGTAGAAACATCATAGGCTTGTGTACTATTTTTTGTTCTGTCTCTTCCGATACATTCTTTATCACGCCAACGCTACTAGAGCCATCCTCTAGGACTAACCTGAACAGGTTTGCCCCCTTGTCACACGCCATAAGAATTTTAAATATTATATCAAATGAGTTAGATATATTTCACTGTAGCCTGATGAAGTTTACAGGAATAGCACTGAAATGCATTGAAAATGTTAATAAATGATTTTAATTGTTTTTTTACTTTGATATAAATTGGATTTGAATTGTTTTTGTATTTTATTTGAATTTAATTGTATTTGAGTTGTATTATAATTTTTGTTTAATTGTATGTTAATTGGATTTTAATTGTATTTATTACTGTATGTTCATTGTATTTTAATTGATTTTTTTTGTGTAATATTTGATTCCATCTTGTGGTAGTAACATTGCATTGGCGTTATAGCTGTTAAGGTGTTATTTACATAATTTCACATAAATAAATAAATAAGACCGCTTCGCTCTACCAGCGTTTCCTAAACCATTCCGTTCGGCGAAATATGAAACAGAAAATGCAAAAAAAAATCTCCTACATGCTAATATACCCTAACTCCCTGAATATTCAATACCAGTCCCACACGCCCACGGTCACAGTTGGGCTAACAGCGCCGAGAGCTTAGCATTAGCATTGCGTCGAAAGAATTTCATGTCACGTCCGTGTTGTTTTGCGGCGAGAGAAATATTACAATAATTGTTTAATTAAATGTTTTGTGGTTCTGTGTGATGTTTACAGTACCAGAAAGGAAGGCCATTATTTAAGCACTAAAGTGTTTCAATTAGTGAATTTAAAAATAATTAATTAGCTTACATTGGAAGAAATTTAACTTTTGAAATGGAAAGGGCGATTTAAATAAAAAAGATCACCAGGGTCTCTAGACATGGGCACGCCACAATTGCGGCGATAAGCCACCTCTTTGAGGATTAGTTTGAGAGGCGCCCCGGCGTCCTCACCTTCTGCCTGACGCAGGTTCTCACTGGATACGGCTGTTTCGGGAGGATCCTGTTCAGTATAAGGCGGGAGGAAACGCCCGGGTGTCACCATTGTGTGGATCGTTCGGAGGGCACGGTGGAGCATACGGTAGAGGTCAGCCCCGTTTGGGTGGAGCACCGCCGTGTCCACCGGGCGATCCCGGGAAAGGGGCTTTAGAAAAATAGTCATTCGATGTCAACGATGGCAATGGTTGAAATACCAAAATGTATGAGAATGACGTGATTTTTCAATAGTGCTTGACAATCCCATACATTTTTAATTTTTAACCCCCGACAGAAAAAAAGGTGTTTTAGAAGTTGTTAGAAGTTTGAGGTCTGTCCGTGACATCAGAGCTCTTAAACGAGAACCGATTTTGATTTTGCAAACACCTTTAGTTTGGAAGTCAATGCATGGTTAGCTAAGTGAAGTCATTCTAAATCCAATCTAGTTATTTTTTGTGCACTGCCATGATATGGTTGTCAAATAAAAGGGTTTGCTGAGATGAATACGAAACAACTTGTTTTAAAAAAACGTTGTTAAATGTATACTTTATTGTTTAAAAGGTGACAAGAGTGTTGAGCTACGTTTGATGAAAATCGGTTCAGCCGTACACATGTTATGGGCTTTTTACTGTTTGAATGTGGGGTGTCTTCGCAAGATATCGTGTTATAATTACGTGTTTAATTGATTGTCAATCAAAGCGTGTCTACTACTAGATAAATTGTGTAGCATGAAATAAAAATGTGTATCAGGATTATAATTTTTTAAATTTTATTTGTTACAATCTCTATCGCAACGTTCAATAGAATTCCATTGGTCTAGACCCTCTGAATAAGGTACTTATTGTTAGTAAGGTTGATATGATTTGAGCTTGACTTTGAATTGACTTTATCTAATGTGATTACCACTTAGTTTAGTTTCAGCTTCAGTTAATCTATATAATGTTATAATCTAATTCTGATTAATAATATGAAATAATTATAGAAAGCCATAAGGTCGAATTTATTATCCTATTATATTCGTCTTACATAATACAATTATATTAAACATTATTATCGATATTATAGAAGAATTAAATTAATTAATTAAATAAGAAAAAAATATTAAATGTTAACATTTAATGTTGTTTAAAATTATTTTTCATACTTGATTGGTTTTTCTTTCATTTGTCTGGTTCTGTTTTCTTATAATTGTAATTTATTTTTAACTTAAGGCCGTATCCTGACCAAAAAATCAGCATGAGATATGAGCATTCCTATTGACCTAGCGGCACTGGTGGCGCATGAATTACAGTAGTGAATACGCCCAGATTATAGAATAAAATCTATATAAAATCGAATATAAGTCTTTTGAAAAAAATAAAACTTACAATATATTCGTTATCAAATTGGCTATCCATTAGTGTTAGTTAAAACAATAATTAATGAACACTTTACGAGGAGATGCATGCTATCAATAATTATTTCTCATTTTTATGTTTTTGTTGGAAGGAGATTAGTGAAACATATACCTCTTTAAAAAAAAAGTGTACTACCATTTTAGAATCAACATTATGTAGAAATTTAATGTATGTTTATTAATTGATATTTTAAATAAAGATTAGATAGCTTTTAAAAACTGCAAAAAAACGACAAGCGCGGTTTTTTACTCGGGGAGGCGCCTTAATATAGAAGACGTTGGTGCCCGTGATACAATGATTTTCATTAGTACAGGTATAGTAGTTTCAGTGGAACTTTGTGTCTCTGAAGTTGGCTGCAAGGCCCTGTGCAGTTGCTATTTCTGTGTCAATGCTGAAGTAGAAGATAACATTGTATAACTGCCTCTTTCACTCGCGTACGTTTGTCGCATCGTCCTCTCGCTTACTCTATGCAGTATACTCGATGACAAACTGTTTCTTGCGCGATGGTTCGCAGAGCCTACTTCAGAGACACAAAGATCCACTGAAACTAACTGAAACCAACGTCCCTCTTTTTCTATGACTTACTGTTAAAACTGTCCTTACTTTCTGAATCAGTATTTTTTTTTTTTGAACATTCCATAATTCGTAATTAGGACGCTTGTTACTGAATAAAAATATTATTCATTCTAATCTTATCATCTTGAATCTAGCATACATTACATTATAGGAAACATTTGAATTAAAATCTATTTGCACAATTTATGAAAGTACCGAAGACCCACTCCGAACAACATTCCTACTTATTTTCGATGGAGACGAAGCAGCTTTTTTTTTGTCAGCCTTAACCGTCCTCCACCTTAACTCCTGGGCAATGGCTCCCATTCCTTCTATTTTTGTCTGAGAATTCAGTATATATATATACTTACTATATTAATTAATTAATCTATCTATATATATAAAAGAAAGTATGAATGTATGATCCTTATAGACTCCGAAACGGCTCGACCGATTTTAATGAAATTTTCAGAGAATCTTTAGATTGACCCAGTGGATAATCCTGTAAAGTTAGGTGGCCCCGTACGCAAAATACGCGCTTGGTCGTGGAGTCGCGGCAATTAAAAAAAAATGTTTTTTACTATGAACGCGGGCAAAGCCGCGGGAAGAAGCTAGTATAATATAATATTATAAAGAAGAAAGATATTTTTGTTTGTTTGTTTGTACCGAATAGGCTCCGAAACTACTGGACTGAATTTAATCATTTTTTCACCTGTGGAAAGCTACATTATTCCGAAGTAACATAGGGTATAATTTATTTAAAAAAAAATAGAGATTCTTTTGAAAATTGCAATACTGTAACCCAAAGTACTAAAATGTTGCCTATAAAATTCATTATTTGGCGTGCGCTGAGAAAACTATTGATGATACAAAAAAAATATGTACTACATGATTAAAGTACTCATTATTACCTACAAAAAATCTGCAAGAGAATATATTTTACTATCATATACCAACCTACACCTCCTCCACCTCCTAACCTCGTTTCTCTGCATACCCTACTTACCCTACCCTACCTACCCTATCCTATCTACCTAGGGTAGGTAGGGTAGAGTATGTAGAGTAACGAGGTTGATAGGTATGGCAGGTGAGTAGGTTGGTAGGTAGGTAAGGTATGTGGGTAGGTAGGTAAAGCCGCGGGGGTCAGCTAGTAACATAATAATGATGAAGCTGCATTCCTTTTGGATACAGACAATAAATTTAACATTTTGAAGTGGAATCACATCATTGTGGTAATATTGCAGACATTTTAGAGCTGAATTATCCAAAATGTTTCACAGTGGACCTTCTCTCCCTACCACACTCAATGACGTCACCTCACACATTTTTAACACAACTCTGTCTAATAGTTGTGGGCAGACCGACCGAACTAATGGTTCGTGCGGTCTTCTTCAAGCATTTTGTACAACAAGGCACTTTATAAACATTTTTAGAGCGTCGTTTTATGGTTTCTGTTGTACTTTGAAGTTTGTCAGGAATGCGGCCTGTTTGATATTTATGATTTTGATGTTTTCAAGCAGGATGAAGAGACATTTGTTTATAATTTTTAAAGTAATAAAATGCTTTCCAAAGTCATTTAAGGTATCATCGTTCGGTTATTATTGTATTATATTTAATTCAGAGCGTGTTTTTTGTATAATTTCGAAATCACACATGTTTACTTCTCATATTTTGTTAATTTTGTCCATCAATCCAGTTTATTTTTTTTGGTTTACTTTAGTTAGAGAAATGTTCGGTGCTTTTATAGTTTATGAGCTTCGGTAATCTTATCTAGATATTTTGGTGAATGTATCTGTTTGTATACGGAACACCCGCCGCCTGAATCTAACTCACAATTACAACTCGCTTTTTTTAAACGACTTCAAAAAAGGAGGAGGTTCACAATTCGTCGGATTTTTTTTAATTTTTTTTACCCGATTACTCAAAGACGTGTGGACCGATTAAAAAAATTCTTCTGGTCCCATCCATGGTCATCAAGTCATGATCTGATGATGGGGTCAATCAATCAACCAATCAATCAGTCTTTATTTGTAAACAGAAGTAGGTTACAGCAGTGTGCAAGATGTTACAATAATATGAGTTTCTATATGTTTTGCCATGTGGCGTACAAATATACATTTTTGTGAGGCTTTTACCAATTAGGTAAATTAATTTATAATAACTACGTAATCAATATCAATTATTTGTGTAATTTAATATGTCAAGTAATGTCAATAATTAATTATAAATGCGATCATGTTAGTAATAAATAGTTATAATGTCAATAAGTTATTGTTAACAGAAAAGTTTAAAAGTGATATTGTCCACAGAATTGCAAAGTCATCATCATACATGCTATGGGTATACAAATATTATTATGTCAAAGAACTGTCATCAAAATAGTCACTGAGACAATAGTAACATTTCCGTATTAATATATTACGTAATGTATGCTTGAAATTGACTAAATTAAGACTTTTTATTGAGCAGGGCAACTTATTAAATATTCTCTGGGCCATACAGAATAAGCTTTTACTCATTAAAGCCGTGCCTGCACAAGGTTCTTTAAGCTCTAACTTATTTTTATCACGAAGTTTCCTGTAATGACTTTTAAAAGCTATAACATATATAGCGTTGTTTGTTTTGACAAATACATTTACTTCATATATATACAGAGAAGGCAAGGTTAGTGTTCGATCGCGAGTTTTACCCGATGGCGTTGATGTTAGTGTTCGATCGCGAGTTTTACCCGATGGCATTTTCTGAATCGCGCTGTTAAGATTCGCCGCGCATTTCTTATAAGGTTTAGAACGAAATAAAAATTTTGTACTCGCTTTGGAAAGAAGTTGAATTTTTACACTCAAGTCCTCGGGCAGTTGTCGAGTGCCGTACATTTGTGGTCCTTCGAGCCGGTTAGGATTTTGAGGCTTTTATGAAATAGAGGTCGACAACTGTCAGTACTCTGTAAACCACACATAGCTCTGATGCATCTTTTTTGGGCTTTGAAAAGATACTCTTTATTTACTGAATTGCCCCAATATATTATGCCATATCTTAGTGCGGATGTGCAACATAGCCATGGTAGGCCATTAAAAGAGATTCTACGTTTAAATTTTTTGCCAATTTATAGAGGCCATATGCAAATTTTTACAAATATCGTCCGTTTGCGGTTTCCAGGATAAGTTATTATCTATAATAATACCAAGGAATCTAGTCACAGTTTCCGACTCTATTTTGGTCCCCCAAACAGTTAATATCAAAGTTTATATTTGGAATTCTTTGATAAAAATGCATTATTTTAGTCTTTTCTAGATTTATGACTAGATTATTATTACTAAGCCAAGTAATTATTTAAATTAATGTCAAATTTATTTCTGCTTCGTATGTATTAGGATCGTCACATTTTATTACTACCGTTCTGTCGTCAGCAAATAATACCATAGGATGCTTTATTTCCCCAGGTAGATCATTTATATATGTTAAAAATAGTGGAGGTCCTAACACACTGCCTTGGGGTCCTGGAGAAATCGTGGAAACTCCTCAAATATTATAGGCATATATATGGCATATATATACTGCATATATATGCAGTGGTGGCCCAGTGGTATCGGCCGCGACTTACAAGTTGTAGCTCGTGGGTTCGAGCCCAGTCAGGCGCTTTACTTTATGTAAATTATTTCATCACCACTTCAAAACGGTGAAGGAAAAACTTCGTGAGGAAACCGGCATGTCCTAGAACCAAAAATTCGAAGACATGTGACATCCACCAACCCGCACTGGGCCCGCGTGGTGGATTACGGCCCATTCTCTCTCACAGAGAGGAGGCCTGTATCCCAGCAGTGGGAACATTAATAGGCTGATGATGTGATATATGGCGATTTTGGTATTTTCATAAATAATACAATCATTTGCAACCAGAAATTATCATTTCTTGAAGAGGAACTGATGAAGAAGACCACAGGTGACCACTGGAACTCCTCAATGCTAAGTATGTCACGGTTATAAGATAAATCGAATAGTTAACAGATTATGACGAAGCAAATACTTATAAATAAATGGTAATGATGAAAATGGTACTCTCGAAATGATCTGATAATGAAACCGGAAGGTAGGCTCTGGAATTCTGCAATAAAACAATGTTTCCTAGTTTGTTTGTAAGAAACTCTAGTCTTGGAGTCTTATTTAATTAAACTTAAGTTATTTATGAAGACTCGAGTCTTAATTATAAAAATTAGAGCTCAAGACCTTCAGAATTTGGAGTCTTTTGAAAAAAAGACTTGAGTTCTGCCAAAAAGAACTCATGACTGATTCCTCCAAATCCATAGCAATCAGTAAATAAATATGGATGACGATATAAAATCACGCAGTATTACCGATTATAATACACCAACTCAAGTTCATGACTCAGTCTAGCTCAAAGAACTTAAAAGATTCGAAAGGACTCAGAATTCTCAAAGAACTCGGACTCGAGTCCTAGTATTGAAAATCTAATCAAGTCTCGAAATGAAGACTCAAACACTCGAGTTTCTTACAACACTAATCCTAGTCGTGTTTGGGCTTATTATTGGAATCGTCATGAGATTTACTTTGGCTATAAATGATTTTAATGGTAATTGGAGGCTACCAAAACTAAAAACAGTTCAATAAAAAACTTTTTAACGAAAAAATCAAACCGACTTCCAAAAATAACACTAAAAAGCGAAAAATTAACTTTATTTTCGCTTTGTAGTGTTTTGTTTTGGAAGTCGGTTTGATTTTTTTAAGATAGATCGATAGATACAAAAGATGTTATTAGAGACCTAAATTGTATCAATTCTATATTATAATCTGAAAAAAAAAAACTTTAAAAGAAAGAGGATCAGAATTTGATAACCAATTTGCTACTAGATAAAATAATATAATATTAAAGGTAGACGAACCAATCACAAAAAAGTACTTTAAACCCTCAAAATCCTAAACCCGCTGACGAATACCAATAAAATTAGACCACAATAGATTCAGAAGTATAAACTTTAAACGATTTTCAATTCAGGACAGAATTGCTTGGTTTTCAGAGAAAGAGATAAATCGGGGTCGCGAGATCGAGTGATACAATTTATGTTGCCAGACTCCTAATGCAATTGAACGCATTGTGAGGCGAACAAAGAATCAACTAAGTTCTATTATTATATTATGTAATAAAGAACGTTTGGGATAGATGGGTTTTAAAATATAAAGGACAACGTGATAGGCAGGGGTGTGACTTTGAAATGGTTTTTGCGTTTAAAAGGTGGCAATATCAATAGAGATGTTTCCTGGGTAAAAAAAATATAATTCTATAGTTCGTCAGTGAGATTATCAAATAATATTAGACTCGTATTTTTTGCTTTACCAAATCAATAAAAAATTACACTGGTAAAGCGCATCAAAGTTCAGGAATGGGGTCTTGTGACGTCACTAGGGCAGTATAAAGTGTACTAGCGGCGTGACGTTTCACGATATTTTAACGCATTATATCGTCGTCGCTTTATGTTGACGTGTCAAAGTTTAGAAGTGGGGTCTTGTGACGTCACTAGGGCAGTATAAAGTGTACTAGCGGCGTGATGTTTCACGATATTTCAACGCATTATATCGTCGTCGCTTTATGTTTACGAGTCAAAGTTCAGGAGTGGGGTCTTGTGACGTCACTAGGGCAGTATAAAGTGTACTAGCGGCGTGACGTTTCACGATATTTCAACTCATTATATCGTCGTCGCTTTATGGTTACTTGTCAAAGTTCAGGAGTGGGGTCTTGTGACGTCACTAGGGCAGTATAAAGTGTACTAGCGGCGTGACGTTTCACGATATTTCAACGCATTATATCGTCGTCACTTTATGTTTATGTGGCAAAAAAAAAAATGCGTGTCCAATATTTTTTATGAATGTATCTGACAGACAAAAACAAATTTTCAGTAAACTACCCTATTGCGCACACAGTTTACCATCACAATAAATAACTCTACAAAGTATTGGTTAAAGCTTTAAACCGACTTCTTACAGGAGTTTCTTAAGAGTCCCTACAAGTTACACGAGCTAAAAACAGCTACTTTTTCAGCGCAAATGTCTCAATAACTACAAGATATATGATAAATCTTTTAATGGTTTTTTTTGCGTCACATAGTTATCTAGTAAATGTACAATAAACATTTTTGATAACTGCTCAAATTAAATTACGGTTTTACGTAATCGCGAAACACCAGGTTTTAAAGTAGCTGTTTTCTGTTTTTGGCTCGTGAAACTTGTAGGGGCTCTTAATTTAAGTTTGTTACGCGAATACTCCGCCAATTATGAACCGATTTTGATGATTCATAACGATTCCTGAGATACGATGAGACACTAATGTGTGCGTTGCAGTAGGGAGTTTCATTCAAAGAATACTACACAGCTCGAGTTGATACGATGACGATCCCTTTCCGATTTGATAAGTGTGCTAAGACCTTTACCCTACTACAGCTTAGCCAATGGATTATACCTATGAATCTCACAGGCATTGTGTGTAGTTCGTGCAGTGTAAACTATTCGAACGAATTTCCACAAACAAAGCGATGTTAGAAACCCTGAGAACTACTTTGTAAGACACCACAAAGTTGTATTTGGTTTAAAATGTTGAACCAGAACGTCAGTTTTCAATGTACCATTTACTTCGACTACGAAATCAGTCAGTACATTGTAGTAGTAGTTTAGTCTTTTCAAGTTAATTGTTTTTCTCGTATCAGTTTTGGTGCCATTAAAATGTAAATACGCATTATTAAGGATAACATAAAAAACTATCGTCAAATCTTGATCAAATTTATCATTATTGGCGGAGTAATCCCGTAACAAACATACAAAAACATACAGTCGAATTGAGAACCTCCTCCTTTTTGAAATCGGTTCAAAGTGACGGTGACGCTTTAAACGCATAAATAAGTAAACGACCAATTTATCTCTTTCGAATATTAAGTAAGAATAAGTAGACCTAGTTCAAGAACTGACTCCGATCGTGACCCTATTCCGCCTTTCATAAGATAGACAATAATAATAAAACCAGCCAAGTGCGAGTCGGACTCGCGCACGAAGGTTTCCGTACCATAATCGCAAAAAATGGCAAAAAAACACGTTAGCTGTATGGGAGCCCCACTCAAATATTTATTTTATTCTGTTTTTAGTATTTGTTGTTACAGCGGCAACAGAAATACATCATCTGTGAAAATTTCAACTGTCTAGCTATCAAGGTTTTTGAGATACAGCCTGGTGACAGACAGACAGACAGACGGACCGCGGAGTCTTAGAATTAGGGTCCCGTTTTTACTCTTTGGGTACGGTACCCTATAAATATTTTTCATGGTCTGGGACCGTACTATAACGTATCAACGCCATTATAACTGTGAAAAAAGGACAGTGCTCTTCGTCCTTTAGTTCTGTCTTGCTCTCACAGTGACACCAAGATAGTGTTGATACCTCAGAGTAGGTACGGCTGCTAATTTCAGAAAATTCAACACCTATGCAGCGCATCACACTGCGAACCTCAGAAATTTCTTCTTTATTTTCCCTTGTGAGACCAACAACATCACAACCAAAACCACAAGCAATAGAAACTTTATGAAAATAGCTACCTACAAAAGCCTAAAATTTTCTGCTACAACCCAAAACTTTATTAGGCTGTCTGCACACATGTTTATCGGCCGTAAACTTGAAAGACGGCAATAAGACGCCGAATCGAAAGTCGTGAGTGAATAATTTAGAATGAGTGAGTGAGTGAGCTATTCAGTTCACGTGAACTATATGCGTGCTGTTTACTGCCGAACCGCACTGGCTGTCTCATTTATAAGGGTATAAGGGTGTGTTACATGGGCTGTTGATTCGAAAGATACCGATGATAATTTTGTATGGTGTTTTGTTGGTGTTGAAGTTGAATAGGAATCGTCTGCCGGGGCATGTGATGAGGTAGAATGAAAATGCATGTGACTAAAAGAGTGGATGATATGAGAAAATAAGGAGTGGAAGAGGGAGATAAAAGTAAAGATGGGTGGATTTTTTATTTGTTTATTTAAGGCACATCAACAACACAAATACAAACATGGACTTATTACATTTCATGAGGTCTTATACTAGTATTTATGTCAATAACAGACGTGCACAACATTCAATTTGTGTGTTTGGATTGTGTGAGGAATGATATTAAATAAAGACAAGGAAGTGTATGATATCGTGACAGCTGAAGGGGGATCTGTGTGCTTATTCTAAGTTCTTTAACGTTAACGATAGTGATGACGTAAATGATCTCTTATGTCAAATTAATTAAAAAAAGAGGTTTCTCCTAGCTCTCCTAGACGGCGCTTATCCAGTTTCAATACAAATTGACGTCAACGTTAATGCGTGAGTAAAACTCGCACTAAGCCCACAGTAGAAGAAAATGTATTACGCAGAGCGACCTCAACTAACGTGGGACAACGCACAAGGGAATGATGATATCAGTGTCATTTTAGCAGATTGGGTTTGTGTGGATTAAATATTAGATCAAAAACCAATCAAAGTTAGAGTGAACAGGCTTCTTCTGGGTAAGCTCACTCCATCGTCGACTTTGTCTCTGTCACCTCTGACCTAGACTAGAGTCAAGAGCAAACCCAGCTCGAAAAAAATTAAAAAAAAAATGTTACAAATTAAGTATTTATTTGGTAGGTATGGTTATGTGATGAGGTGGGATGAAACTCATGCTACTAAAAGAGTTATGAATATAAATGTAGATGGATAGACTAGGAGAGTAAGCCCAAAGAAAATAAGGATGGACTGTGTGAAGAGTGATTTGAAAGAAAAGGGTGTCAGTGATAGCGTGACAGGGTACAGGAAGGTATGGAAGTATAAAACGTGTTGCGCCGATCCCAAGTAGTATGGGATAAGGCTGGAAGGTGAAGTAATAATTTATTTGTAATGTGAATATTGTTCTTAATTCTTTATGTACACAAAAAAAACAACATTACATACATGTGATTATAAAGTGCATGTACAAAGGCGAGCTTAACTCAATGCTAAGATTTCTCTAAAATCAAAACTATATTTTCTAAAGGGGTTGCCGGAGTTGTTAAAGCTCCTGAGTATGAAGCCTGATAAATTATAAAACTAACCAAAGTAAGTATTTGTCAGAATAAAGAACTCCACCGTGTGTACCTACTTATTCGAGAGAGGATCTGAGCTCCTTCAGGATGCAAAAATACGGCTTCTAAAAACCATGTCTTTATAAGATTGTTTTTTCTATAAACAAACTCACGAAACAGGAAAAATTACCAGTGCAACGGCTTATAAAACAGAGGAAATCAAAAATAAATTTTCCGCTGTTACAGTGAGCGATTTCATGCCAGTGTGTACGTACTTTATATTGCTCATACAATTTTTATTACATGTGTGTGGCATAAACATTTGTAGGGCCGGTTCTAAGTTGTTTATGAGAATTTATGTACTAACAGCACGATTTTATGGGGCTCTTAATATCATTATGTTTAGTATTGGACTTTAGATTGAGTTAATGGCGTTCTGTAAATTTTCCAATGGTAAAAGTTGGATGGGTAAAGATGATATACGCTTGATTCAGATGTGTATGTGATTTTTGGTGTACTATTGAAACCAAGATTTCTTGCTTTGTTTTTATAAACGTCATTAAAGCTTTTGAAGAGAATAAATATTCTCTCCTTGATAATAAACTTAACAAGTAAAATTTTAAAATTTTAAAATCCTCCGACATATTTTTATTTCATATTAAATAATTTATCTAGTAGTAGATACGGTCCGATCGACAATCTATTGAAACACGATATCTTGCGGAAGCAGCCCGATTCAAACAGTAAAACGCCAATAATGTTTGAACGACTAAACCGATTTTCATCAAACACAGTTAAAAATCTCTTGATAAAGTCACCACCTAACAAAAAAAATACGAGATCGAAATCGGTACATCCGTTTAGGAGCTATGATGCCACAGACAGATACACAAACACACAAATACACATATACACAAACACACATCTAACTTATAACACCTCTCTTTTTCTGTCGGGAGTTAATAATTAGGATAACTTGGCAAAAAAATCTAAGGATAAATTGTCATTAATTGAAGTTTATTTTTTATTCAGAAATAATATAGTAATTCGTGTAGTGGAGAGCAGTGGTGGCCCAGAGGTAACGGCCGCGACTTACAGGTTGTAGGTCGTGGGTTCCAACCCAGGCAGGTGCTTTACTTTGTGTAAATTTTTTCATCACCACTGCTCTCAAAACGGTGAAGGAAAATATAGTGAGGAAACCGCCAGGTCCTAGAACCAAAAAAATCGAAGACATGTGACATCCACCCACCCGCACTGGGCCCGCGTGGTGGATTATGGCCCATCACCTCTCACAGAGAGGAGGCCTGAGTCCCAGCAGTGGGTACATTAATAGGCTGATGATTTGATGTGATGTGATAGTAAATCGTTAATTCCTTAAATAGATAAAGTATATTCTAATTATTTTCAGAGAAGCCCAAATGTATGTAATTAACTAGCGCTACTGAAATAGACGTCGGCAATCCCAAATTAGAATACAACTAGACATTAACGACAATTCCTACACGTCCCTAAGTACTTCGAAACATTCAATTACCTGCCTCACAAACCTCCTATTAAAAAAAACCTCTCAAATCCAATCTTATTTACATTAGATAAACATGGTTAATAAAACTGCAAGAGGCAAAAGCCAAGAGCCAAGACCTTGGAAAGAATATCAAGACAAAACGAGAAAAAAAAATCCGTTCCAAGTTTGTGGAGCCCAGATCATTACTGAAACACACCAACCGTAAAATGAAGTTATAAAACGGAGGGGGAAGAGGGGGGTCCCCAAATTATGTGTTTACTTTTAAACGTTACCCACAATAGGTTTTTCGGGGGCCTTGTTTTTTTTGTTCGAGGTTGAGACGTCGCGTCGTTAGGATTTGATTGGGTTGTTAGTGTGCTATACATGGGTTGATTTTCCAGGAGATAAGATCTTGACAGTTATTTAGTTGTTGAGTAAAATGGTGATGAAAATATTTTTTTAGGAAACCGGCATGCTCTAGAACCTAAATTCAAAGTCATGTGGCAAACTCCCAGTTTTTGGTTAAGAAGTACAACGTAATACTTTATTTATGAGGCATTTAAGGATAGGGAATATACTAAAATACGATGAATAGACTATGTGGAAGAGATTTGTGTCGAAAAAGGGGTGATTGTTTTTTTATTTTTTACTAGCTGTTGCCCGTGGCTTCGCTCCTGTGGGACCCACAGGATCCATTTTCGGGATAAAAAATAGCCTATGTCACTCAGGAATAATGTAGCTTTCTATTGGTGAAAGAATTTTTCAAATCGGTGCAGTAGTTTTGGAGCCTATTCGGTACAAACAAACAAACATAAAAATCTTTCCTCTTTATAATATTCGTATAGATAGGCTAGCGCTTGGTGACTATCTCATCTGATGGTAAGCAATGATGTGGTCAACGGTTTAGCACGCTTGCCTAGCAGTTACCTATTCACTCCTGACTTAAAGACCCCGAGGTTGTTGCTATCGGGAAACATAGACTTAGATGACTAATTCAGTAAATCTATCTATGTCGGCGTATACCGATCACATAGCGGTGACCATGAGTCAACGGCGCTTTTTAATAGCCTTGTAGAGTCGACTGATGTAGCCCAGCAACGATACCCAACAGCGAAGCTTGTTTTTCCGGGGGGACTTCAACGCCCATCATAAGGAGTGGCTGTTCCCGTACCAGAAAACCGACCATGCTGGGTTGGAGGCGCGCAAGTTTGCTTTAACGCTAGATCTTACCCAGCTGGTGAATGTGGCAACGCGGGTACCGGATGTAGACGGCCATACACCCAATTGTTTGGACCTCCTGCTGACAACTGATCCGGGCAGTCATTCAGTATCGGTCTCAGCCCCGTTGGGAACGTCTGACCACTGTCTGGTGAAATCCGTTTCGACCTGCTCTCCTCCAGATGAGAGTCCTAGAGGCACGAGGCGAGTATGGCGATACGAGTCAGCAGACTGGGATGAGATGCGGCACTTTTTTGCGTCCTATCCTTGTCGGCATGTGTGCTTCTCCTCGGGTGACCCCTCGTGCTGTGCTGACGTGGTTGCGGACGTGATTCGGCAGGGAATGGAGTATTTTATTCCATTCTCCGACATCCCGCTCGGTCGCAAATCCCGGCCTTGGTATAATGCAGAATGCGCTCACGCTGAGGCTCGAAAAGAGTCTGCCTACCAAGCCTGGGTCAAGGCCCGCAGCCGCAAAATTAGAGCACGTAGGGTTCGCGCGAGGAAAAGAGCCTTTAATTCTGCCGCCAAGCTCTGCAAGCGGGTTCTGCGTCGGGCACGTTTTGACCATATTGGACGTATCGGGGCCAAGCTGGCATCGCACCCTCCGGGTAGTAAACAGTTTTGGTCCCTGTCTAAAGCGGTTGAAACTAATTTCTGTCGTCCCACTTTACCTCCAATGCTGAAACCTGATGGGTCACTCTGCAAGTGAGAAAGCAAATTTATTTGCGTCTATCTTTGCAAGCAATTCACGTCTGGATGCTGGCTCTAAGCAACCACCTAATATACCTCATTGTGACTCTTCGATGCCGGAGATCGCAGTTCACACTAAAGAGGTTCGGAGAGTACTGTGCAGCCTAGACGTGAACAAGGCCAGCGGGCCTGACGGCATTCCAGCGAGAGTATTGAGGCAGTGTGCGCCTGAACTGTCTCCTGTATTGACATGCTTGTTCCGCCTCTCTCTTAAAAAAAGAACGGTGCCGAAATCCTGGAAGCTTGCAAATGTACAACCAGTACCCAAGAAGGGCGACCGTGCAGACCCTGCCCACTACCGTCCGATAGCCATTACCTCCATACTATGTAAGGTTATGGAAAGGGTACTGAACAGTAAGTTGCTGACCTACCTTGAAGACAATGAGCTCCTCAGTGACCGTCAATATGGCTTTCGCCGGGGACGGTCAACTGGCGATCTTCTTGTGTTTGTCACGCACTGCTGGGGCGAAGCCATCGAGAAACACGGCGAAGCACTTGCCGTATCGCTCGATATCTCGAAGGCCTTTGACAGGGTCTGGCACGCTAGCCTACTCAGCAAGCTTCCTGCTTATGGCATCCCAGCCGGTTTTTGCAGCTGGATATCAGACTTCCTCAGTGAACGGTCGATCCGAGTAGTCCTTGACGGCTGCTCCTCTGACCTTATGGCTATTAATGCCGGTGTTCCTCAGGGGTCTGTTCTCTCTGCAACTCTTTTCCTGCTGCACATCAATGACCTACTTCTGCCTGGTATTGTTGGGTACGTAGATGATAGTACTGTTTCAGAGAGATACATGTCCAGCGCAAAAACCGGCGGGGATGAAATTCGTTCCTTGAGAGAGGCTATGGTGGAGCGTACTGATTCGACCTTAAGTCTTGTCTACCGTTGGGGTGACGACAATCTGGTCTCTTTTAACGCCACCAAAACACAGGCATGTCTTTTTACCGCAAAAAGGACTAGTTGCATTCAAACGCCTACATTTCGGGGTGCATCTGTTCCTGTTACTGATCGGCTCGAGCTCCTTGGCATGGAGTTGACATCCAGTCTCAACTTCGGCGCCTCCATCGAGTACAAAGCCCAAATTGCGGCAAAGAAACTGGGCGTCCTTAACAGCGTGAAGCGATACTTTATGCCTGGACAGCTATTAACTCTTTACAAAGCGCAAGTCCGATCCTGCATGGAGTATTGCAGCCACCTCTGGGATGGCTCAGCTAAATATCAGCTTGCCGCGCTTGACTCGGTGGAACGCAGAGCTAAGAGACTAACTGACGACGATTTGGTGGCTGCCAAGCTTCACAGCTTAGCTCATCGCCGTAAGGTTGCCTGCTTGTCGGTATTCTACAGACTGTATTTTGGCGAGTGTGCTCATGAACTCCACGACCTCATCCCTCCGGCCCCCTTCTACCATCGGACATCTAGACGCACTGCAAGTTACCATCCTCACCTAGTTGCTATTCCACCAATTCGCACCAAGCGCTTCCAAACATCCTTCATAATGCGCACTGCAAAAGAGTGGCACTCACTGCCTGCGTCTGTGTTTCCGAACGCATACAACCCGAATCTCTTCAAAGTTAGAGTAAATAGGCTACTTCTGGGTAAGCTCACTCCATCGTCGACTTTGTCTCTGTCACCTCTGACCTAGACTAGAGTCAAGAGCAAACCCATCTCAAATAAAAAATAAATAAAAAAAATAAGTTAGGAGCAGTGGTGGTCCAGTGGTAACGGCCTCGACTTACGTATCGTAGGTCGTGAGTTCGAACCCAGGCAGGCGCTTTACTTTATGTAAATTATTTCACTCTTAAGATAGTGGAGGAAAACGTCGTGACGAAACCGGCATGTCCTAGAACCAAAAATTCGTAGATTCGTAGGCTCCGTGGTAGAGATGTGACCGTGCCAAACCGTACCGGTACACCTTCGAGGTGGATTTAGGCCTAAGGATTCACAGAGAGGATGCCTTTGTCCCAGCAGTGGGAACATTATAAGGCTGTTGATGACAGTAAAAAGTAAAGTATGAGAGAAGAAGACATGTTGCGTCAACTATAAATACATTCTGTTATGCATAATAAATGGAGATTTATATTCACAAAACAGATACTGCAATAAAACTAGAAACTACTACTAACCTTCACTGTCAAAATTAAACCTACAACAAAAAAGCACGAAAAAATTCCAGTCACAAAATCAGCCACGCATTCGGCCACCACGCACCCGTAACTAACAACTACAATATATATATACAACTACAATACATATATGTACAAGGCAGTTTTTGACAACTCGTTTGGCACAGAACGAGTACCTAACAGGGGCTCGATAGGCCGAACACAATATGTGTTCCGGTTGTGGGCACGGAACAAATATTTGGATGGCCTACAGATATTTGCTTTGGTCTCGGGTTATGGCTTTCAGAATTTGTATTGAAATATAAGAGTAATCATAGACTAATGGGAATTATAGGGTTGGAATTGGTTGTTTGTCGTTGTCGTAATTAGAAGTTTAAAAAAAAACTGGTCAAGTACGAGTCGGACTCGCGCACGAAGAGTTCCGTACCATTATCGCAAAAAACGGCCAAAAAAATCACGTTTGTTGTATGGGATACTTAAATATTTATTTTATTCTGTTTTTAGTATTTGTTGTTATAGCGGCAACAGAAATACATCATCTTTAAAAATGTCATCTTTCTAGCTATCACGGTTCATGAGATACAGACTGGTGACAGATGGATAGACAGACAGACAGATGGATCGCGGAGTCTTCGTAATCCTCCTCCTCGCGTCGATTCCCCAATGCTGGGGGTCGTGACCACATCATGGTTTCAAAACCTTCACTTTGAAGATGTTTCTCCATCTGCTCCTATTCTCAGCAACGTGCACGGCTTCTGAGGCTTTGATGTTCAGCGAGGTTCGGATTTGGTCTGACCAGCGTATAGGACTTCTGCCTCTAGGACTTTGCCAGTGACAATTACCTTCAGTAAGTTGTCACCAGGTTTACGGGCAATATGGCCATAGAAGTCAAATATGCGGAGGCACACATTCGACAATCTAGGCCTTTTTTCAATTTTGAGGTCCTGCAATATCGAGATGTTCGTCCTGTGCGCCGTCCACGAGATACGCAGCATCTTCCTGTAACACCACATTTCAAAAGCCTCGATGCGTTTGCGATCAGCGGCTTTTAAAGTCCACGTCTCTGCTCCGTACAAGAATATGGAGAAAACAAGGGAGCTCACAAGTGAGAGTTTTGTCTTGTTTGAAATGTTGCGGTCCTTCCATACTCTCTCGAGTTGCGACATGGCAGTCTTTGCCATTCCAATGCGCCTGGGAATCTCATCTTCACACGATCCATTGTTACTTATACTAGAGCCCAGGTTAATAAAGTGATTAACTGTTTCGACGTCAAATGTACCACTCTGAGCCCTAGTTTGGACGTGCGTTCCACCACCATGATCTTCGTCTTGGACCGGTTTATGGAAAGCCCCATCTCACCACTGTATTTTTCCATCCTGATGAAGAGAGAGCTCATCTCGGTTTCGTCCGCTGCAAACAAGATGGTGTCGTCAGCGTAGCGCGAATTTGTGATTTTATTGCCATTGATGTTAATACCCCTGCCGTTCCAGTCCTCGCAGGTTTTACGGATTATGTACTCCCCATAAATGTTGAACAGGATGGGTGACAAAATACAGCCCTGGCGCACTCCCTTGCGAAATGGGAATGGCTTCGAGGACGTGTTGCCCAACCTCACCATGCCTTAGTAATAGGGTCCCGTTTTTACTCTTTGGGTACGGTAAAGCAAAAGTAGCCAGAGGCTAAAACCTCGTGCTTGAGGTAAAATCCGGCCAAGTACCAATTTGACTTTTTAATTGTACTGTGTTTATCAGTCTATGTATGTATGTATGTTTGTTCCTATGTGGCTTTCTAGAGACCAAACGCGTTGTCCGGTTTTGATGGTTCTTACGTCAATCAATTCGTCTTAACCCTGCGAGTGTCACTGGCCACATTAAAATTGGAAAATAGGAAAATGGAGGCTTTCGGACGCCCAAATTATTTTCTTCCATACCCATGGTGTGGGTGTATAAAGGGGTTTAAGAAGTGATTTCAAAAATATATAACACTTGTACCTAAACCGAAAAAAAATAACTAAAAAGTTATAAATGAAAAAAGTTAATTCAAAAAATCAAAAATCCCGACTGCTTGAAAAGCGAACTTTAAGGTTACACTAGTCGGAAAACCTTCCATACAAACGTAGTCTAGGGATTATTTCACTGTTTGACGATGCAAGTTCAAAATAAAAAGTGATATCAATTTGTCTCATCATTATCTAGCCCTGTATGGAAGCAAAAAAGTAAAAAATTTGAAAGTTATGAGCGTCGAAAGTTTCAAATTTAGACACTCATTTTAACGCATTTTTAGGCGCGAATAAATACCATAAGACGGAAAATTGCAAAACGGTCTCTATACAGGGATAGATTAGTAGTTCAACAATGCAAATAATTTTATTTTGAACAGATAGATTTAGTCGTTTTACATGATATCTAGACTGCCAAAGGTCTGTTTAAAAAATTTCGCGCGCTCTGTTTCGTCCTAAATCATTATCCATTTCGCTACAAATTTGCAAAAGTTTGCAATCGAACGCGAACTAGCTTCCTACTGCTCATCACAGCATCTATCTCTTCCGCACGTGTGGTCGGTTGATATAAAATGCATTTTAACACCGCGCACAAAATAGTTCGTGCCGTCGACTAGTGTACCCTTAAAGACGTAAACAAGGATAAAACCATGCTGTGCAGTCGGAGGATACATATGGTTTTGGTCAGCCAGCTCGCGAATATGTATCCTCCGACTGCACATGTTATGTACTTTCTAAGTTTATCTTGGACATCACAGACAACAGTGAAGGAAAACATCGTGAGGAAACCTTGACTTAAACATAATTTAAGTTCGAAATCTCCAACCAGTTTTGCAAGTGTGGTGATCAATGCTCGTGCCTTCTCTGTATGAGAAGAGGCCTTTACGCTGCAGTGAAACAGTTACAAGCTGGTTAAATTAATTCGCTGCTGTAGTGAGGGTCTACTGGACCCTAGAAAACTTTTTAACAAAAAAACTTTTTTACAAATAAGAAAACTACAAAGTGAAAAATAACTTTATTTTTGGAAGTCGGTTGCGTTATCGACACCGACTTCCGAAAATAAAGTTATTTTTCACTTTGTAGTTTTCTTATTTCGAAGTCGGTAGTATTTTTTTGCAAAAAAGTTTTTTTATTTTTCACTTTTTTGTTGCACCTACCTAATAGGCAAGTTATTTAGTAAGTTTCCCATATTGCCAGAATAGATAACCCGAATATCATGAAACTTGAACAAAACCGATCAAATGAGAGATCTGCTTACCCCTTAAGAGCGTACTGGCATGATGTTATGTTATAAAATGGTATAAACAATAAACAAACATGCGATTGCAGCAGTCCCGAGAGATATGCCGTTATTTATTGGAGAGTTCTGTTGTATATCTTCGAAGTTCTTCATCAGATCTTCACCAAATTAAAATGGGACCAATTTCGGAACATACTCTTTCAAACAAAAATAATTTTTAAAATCGGTCCACAATTGACGGAGATATCGGTGAATATACATAAAAAAAACATACAAGAAGTCGAACATAGAAACTGGAGGAGTTTCTATGTTCGACTTCTTGTATGTTTTTTCGAAAGTCGGTAAAAAAATATAAACCGACTTCTAAAACAAGACACAAAATAGTGCAAAAATAACTTTCGTTTCGCAAGTAGGTTTCTTTGGTACCTCTTGTTTTTATCATTTTTCAACACCGACTGCCGAAACGAAAGTTACTTTCGCACTTTCTAGTATTTTTTTAATAGTTTTTTTTCTCTCTTTTAAATTATACTATCACTAAAAAGTGAGAAAAGCCTGTAAAATACCTAAAGGATTCACAAAATATCCTTATTAACTTTATTTACACATTCGTGCTGTTTATCGTTAAGGAGTTCAGTTGTATGTTCCATATCTTGAAAACTGCTGAACCGATTTTGATGAAACTTGTACTGTTCCCTAAGTTTAGAGATATTTAATGCAATAAAAAATATGATCACTATTCAATCACTAGTTTCGGAGATATGAGTGGACAAACATACATACATACAAAAAAGCATACACTTATGAAATTTAGCACACGTGTTTAGATTAGAAGCCCATACATCATCACACATCACATCATCAGCCTATTAATGTTCCCACTGCTGGAACACAGGCCTCTTCTCTGTGAGAGGGATTGGGCCGTAATCCACCACGCGGGCCCAGTGCGGGTTGATGGATTCGAATTTTTGGTTCTAGGACATGCCAGTTTCCTCACGATGTTTACCTTTACCGTTTTGAGAGCAGTGGTGATGAAATAATTTACACAAAGTAAAGCGCCTGCCTGGGCTCGAACCCACGACCTACAACTTGTAAGTCGCGGCCGATACCACTGGGCCCCCACTGCTCCTACAGATGCCCATACAGAGTAACATAATTATTTTATTTATTTTTATTTTATTTTTTTACATTTTAGGAAAGCTTACAGACTAATAACATTATAATAACATTAATATACAACTAAATTGCTAATAACAAGCTTCCACAGATAAATAACAAAAAAAGAAAAAATATTACTTCCCAATAATCTAAGCTACGAGTACTTCATCAAAGTTAGCTCATTCTATTTTTATTAATTATGTGAATATTGCGCAATGCCAACAATATTACATACATACGTTTCGAATTGATTACCTCTTTTTTTATCGGTAAAAAGGCCCCGTCGATGTAGTGACATATGGGAGAAGAGTATGTTCAGGATGTATGTCCAGAATAACTTTGGCTGAAATTATGATAATGATCGACCCTCTAGTGGACAAACAGAAATGTGATATCCCAATCTTCTTTATTTTGCTGACAGTTTAGTAGCATTACACATCCTGGCTTTAGCTTTTTCTTATCTTATCATTGAGCATTCAATCGTAATAAATTGCCATAAAAACTTCAAATGGCTGAAGACCAGATAATTATAAAAGCCTATGTCTGAATTTTCAAATCCAAAAGTTTGCTAGAACGATGCGGGCTTGCTTCGAGAAATGCTAAAAGCTTTGATAAGTAGGTATAATTATTTAATATTCTTCCCCGTAAAGGAAACTCTTTAAACCTGGCGGGCGAGCACGGCCTACTGTGACAGGCAGCATTTTGGGAGCCAAAACCGTGATAAAATGCGTGACTCAAGCCCATCACAGAGGCCGTGCTCGCCCGGCTGCTTAGAAGCCGCTTCCAAGCTGTTTTGCTACATCATCAGCAGAACAAGAAAGCTATACTACATAAATATGTCTGCTCTTCAGGGACTCCAAAATCAAGACGCATGCAATGCTTAATGTGGCCTTCTTTAACCAGCACAAACACTTAACACAAATATATTGTATAATGGTAAACTAAAGCGACTATTTATCAAAGAATTGACTGCATTTTACGACTCAGCAGTGGACCCTCAAACTTTCCACCACTCACAATGACCCAAAAACCATTTTATCTTCTCCATATCACATGAACGCTACAGAAGAAGGCTGCGATATTAAATCTATCTCACAGCCTTCAAAGCGTTTGGGGTCGTTAAAATCCCGTCAGTTTTACGACAGAACATCGAATCCATATTTTGAAAAGATAATAACTGGAACAGATATGAAATCGCTTTGACGTTAACTTTATTACGGAGTTAAATGTATATACTTGTGTTTAAGACATAGAATGTCAGGCGTTTCTCTATCGGCTTAAATATAATGCTTGCAGTAAAGTTAATTTTAACTTTAGAGTCTTCTCTGTCCAGTTGTTAATCTTCTTCTATTTCATTGCTCGAACAATATTGACATGACCTAAGCGCTGTCACAATACGAGTATTACTCAATTAGCACAAGCACCATTTTAGAAGCCATTAAACACAACCTTCTGACTTCTATGTGGAGCCCTGACATAACCGGAAGGTCATTGAATCAGATCACAGAGAAGATAGCGTGATCAGTTTAAAAAGTAATTACTTCATATGATCGTGAAAATTATTTATCTCATGTCGATTCAAATAAGGCCAAACATGATAAAGATGCCTACATTGTTTTATAGCGGAGTTCCAGTGCCTACCTTCCAGTTTCATCATCAGATCAATTCAATGGTGATTTCCATCAGTACCATTTATATAATATGTATTTGCTTCATCATAGTCGATAATCTATTCGAGATTTGTGGCCATTTGTTGCCATGCCAAATGCTTGCCATGTTAATAAAAATACCAAAATCACTATATTTTTGCCTGTAATATTTGAGGAGTTCCCTCGATTTCCATGGGTTCCTATCATCTGATTCTGACCTGGTAACATTGGGACCATCTCGGGAGTATATATACCCTTTTGAATGGAGTTCTGAAATACAGACCTAGGCTTAGTTTAGACTCCAGATCTCACAAAAATATAATCATTTGTAAAAATATCTGTCAACGTAAATCGTTAGATAAGGATGTAATTTGTGGAGATGAATAAACGTTTTTTTTTATGCCAAAATATTTGCCCAATCGGTTCCCAATTGACGGAGAAATCAATGAACATAATTAAAAATACAAACAGTCCAACATAGAACGTCCTCCTTAATAGGCAGTCGATTAAAAATAACAATCATTATTTCATACAATACCTAGATCAAAACAGCTGGAAGTCATGAGAGGACCTTTGGCCAGCGTGTGGTAATACAAGCTAAGAGTAACCAGAGACCACGTTCGGACCAGCTAACGTTTTCACCACAACATGAGTTTTAGTAAAATGCTTGGCCTAGGGCTCGTGACAAGTGGCGTTCTATCATCAAAAGTGTCGTGATAGTTATTGGAAAAACTATTTAGTGTTTTATATTTTTGTAATCAACTCTTAAAAACCTTCATTTTGATAACCCACACGATGGATTTGGAAGAATCAGAAAATTGGGACCACCACAATATGGCGCCCAAACTTAATGATATAACCAACGAAATTTTAATTTTAATGTGACACTCGCAAGGTTAAGACAAAGCGATTGACGTAAGAATCAGCAAAATCGGCTTACACGTTTGGTCTCTAGAACGCCACATAGGAACAAACATAAATACATACACTTCAATTTAGTTGAATACATTAATAAGTAGGTAAGTAATAATAGACAATAATAGTACATGACGTGACACAAAAAAAATAAAACATAGACATATTAGTAGGTACATTAAACCAAATAAAAACATTGGAAATACAATTTAAATGTTATTATGGAAAAATATTAAGCGTTATTCCTCTCTCCTAGACACTGACTGTATCTAAAATGTAGCTGTGCCCGACAGGGTCCATAACTGTTTCTGTAACTTATATCTACCACCTGTATGTACATTATGGATGCAATAAATTGAAATTGAATTTGAATTTTATTGTCAGAGATTTAATACTACCTACATTGTAAAACTGTTACATGTACTGCAATCTGTTTTTAGGGTTCCGTACCCAAAGGGTAAAAACGGGACCCTATTACTGAGACACCGCGATCCGTCTGTCTGTCTGTCTGTCTGTCCATCTGTCACCAGGCTGTATCTCATGAACCGTGACAGCTAGACAGTTGAAATTTTCACAGATGATGTATTTCTGGTGCAACTATAACAAAAAATAAATATTTAAGTAGGGCTCCCATACTACAAACGTGTTTTTTTGGCCGTTTTTTTGCGATAATGGTACGGAACCCTTCAAGCGCGTGTCCGACTCGCACTTGGTCGGTTTTTATGTACGCAGTCGGGTGAAAATTACATCACATCATCAGCCTATTAATGTTCCCACTGCTGGGACACAGGCCTCCTCTCTATGAGAAGGGATGGGCCGTAATCCACCACGCGGGCCCAGTGCGGGTTGGTGGATGTCACATGTCTTCGAATTTTTGGTTCTAGGACATGCCGGTTTCCTCACGATGTTTTCCTTGACCGTTTTTGAGAGCAGTGATGGTGATGAAATAATTTATACAAAGTAAAGCGCCTTCCTGGGTTCGAACCCACGACCTACAACTTGTAAGTCGCGGCCGATACCACTGGGCCACCACTGCTCTCCTTATTTACTAGAAAATTACATAAAAGTATATGATTGTCAATCGCTATCGAAATGTCGTGTGATTAATTTCTCACGTTTTGGTATTTCGACGATCGCCATCGCTCAAATCGAATGACACTGTCACTGTCAATGACAATGTCTAGAGATCCTAATAATCCAAGTGCAGGAAACTTGGAAATACGCTCCTAGACACTGACGGTACATTTGATTGATTACAAGCGGAAAACAGCAGAAAATAAGATATTCTAAGTTCATAGTTTCTCGCAAACACACACAAAAACATCACACATCACATCATCAGCCTATTAATGTTCCCACTGCTGGGACACAGGCCTTTCTGTGAGAGGGAATGGGCCGTAATCGAGCACGTGGGCCCAGTGCGGGTTGGTGGATGTCACATGTCTTCGAATTTTTGGTTCTAAGACATACCGGTTTCCTCACGATGTTTTTCTTCACCGTTTTGAGAGCAGTGGTGATGAAATAATTTACGCAAAGTAAAGCGCCTGCCTGGGCTCGAACCCACGACCTACAACTTGTAAGTCGCGGCCGATACCACTGGGCCACCACTGCTCAAACTAACATCAATACAATTTAAAGAACAGCACAAAAATATTTGACAAAATTTTATAAGATTTATCATTCTTTATTTTGGTGACGCGTCGAAGACTTGATACTTTATATGATTATTTATGTACTCAAGTCCTACGTTTTCCCTTAGGAAACAAACTCGTTGGTAATTTGATCGCTCTATTAATATGAGCTCAATCCTTACAAATATTTGCTTTGGTTACAAGCAGACAGATTGGTTCCAAAAATATGTCGTTTGTTGTACGAGTATTTGTTAACTTTCTATGTTCAAGATCTTTGGATGACTCTGGATTGGTTATAGTGACGTTGTCAGAACGGATTAAGGATCAATAGGATGCATGGATATTTTCACAAAGATTCGTTCTAGCAGGATGATCAATTCTTGATTCTGCATGATCAATACTCAACTTTAGTAAAATATATTGACAATCGAGATTTATGGACGGTAAAATGCAGGTATTTAACTTATACTTAATATTTTAAGGGATAACGAATTAAGAGTTAATAATTAATGTAGTACCGTGCCGGCGTTGAGCCGAGCCTTATGTTGCATTTTCACACATGATTGTAACCTTTTTTTCTGCTTTTGGTGGGTTTTTATATGACTAAAACCAACAGATCATCGCTATTAGCACATACAAGAGGTCCTACTACCTCTTAAAAGACGACTCGGGAACCTGTGCTCATCATGAACTTCACTGTACTGATACGTAGAAAATGTCGGTTCTATTGATATAGGGTCATCCAGCTAGACATAACATAGCCAAAACCATACCCTAATTGACACACACCAATTAATTTCCTTTCTCTAAGTCACAAGTTAAACAAAACAACCTTCACAAAGTCAAACAAGGGCCCGTCTTAGCCCGATCCCGTCATAAAATATAGAATTCTACTCGTACCTGGCAGCAGAGTTCATCGGTAAAAATTGGACTGAAAATTTCAGTTGTGTTGCTCAATGATCATTCGCGCCTCCAACTAGAGCTAACCTAGCCAAAACCATTCCCTAATTGAAACACAGCCACTCATTTCCTAACATTCCTCTACTAAAATCACACACCAAACCCTATCGCTCTCCTTGCAAAGTCAAACAACAGTGCCCGTCTTAGCCCGATCCCGTGATAAAATATAGAATTCTACTCGTAACCGGCAGCAGTGATCACCGGTATAAATGATCCCCATTACGATGGCGCGCGCGACGCGTTTGAGATATAACCCTTTAGATGCAGCTGCAGACGTGGCGAGGGAAATGTTACATTTGGACACACGGACAAAACGTTTGCGGGTCAGGTTTCTGTGGCAGTTTTTGTTGAGAGTGCAGTAGTTTGCTGTAAGAAGGTGTTAGAAATATAGTGAAATTGTTTATTTCTCCTGTTGTTTGATTTGCAAAGGTTAATAGGGTAGATACCTGAAAAATTCTATATATTTTATCAGCTGGCATAAGAAAAATTTGACTAGATATTTTCTTTTGTTTGTCACGTGAACAAAAAATGACGTGGATGCGATGCGTTATAATTTTAACGCACATTTAGTTTGATACAGCAAAAAATACGTGTCCAATATTTTTTTGTAATCTTACTAACGGACTATATAGAATTTTTTTTTTACTCAGAAAAACTCTAATGTTAGGGTCGATTGTCTATTCTGAATATGGATGAGTTAAGATTAGCCCCGAGTCTATATCTGATAATATTTTCCATTTTAGCCCTAGACCCATCCAGCATAAAGGTGTACCCAGCATTTTAAAATAAATATTGCGGCCTATTTTTTAAGATTAAAGTTACCTACTGACTGAATTAGGTACCTACTGTCTCACAATGCTTCATACAACAGAATTAAACAAACTAAAGAGATGAAACCAAAGCGAGCTTCTTTGAGCTATTATTGCCTGAGAACCAAAGGCTCAAAAGTAATACAAACTCATTAAGAAAAGTTAAAAAAAATACATTTTTCCTTAACTAAAAACAAGGTTCGGTCCATTAAGGTTTTACACAAAAATCTAAAGTTCTGAGAACACCTGTGAAATTCCCAGGAATTATTAGAAAACTGGAAGTGGTTTTCTCAAAGTCTTAAAAGAATGGCCTTAATAATTCGGGCCTAGATTATTCTGGATCCAAATGAAGGAATGGCAATGGGCTCTCTTTGTAAAAATTGTGACTCCCCAGCGGACAATCTGGAGTTTACGTTTCGCGTAATCAACTTGGAAGACTTTAAGTCTTGGAGGCTTTTTTGTTTGTTTGTATTATCTATGTATTTGGTTATTTGTGAAGAACTTTTTAGGGTTCCGTAGTCAACATCCGTCCATCCATCCGTCCGTCCGTAGCTTAGCTCAGTAACTCTTAGTACTAGAAAGCTATAATTTGGCATGGATATACATATTAATCACGCCGACAAAGTGGTAAAATAAAAACATATTTTTTATTCTACCTCCTGTACAAGTAAACTGGGGATGTTTTTTTTCTCGTCTATCCCATCGTGTGGGGTATCGTTGGATAGGCCATTTAAAATATTACAGGTTTGTGAAAATTATTTTTCGATTCAAGGATCCGTTTGCGTAAAATTAAGCTTTAAATGGCAAATTTTTGTTTGAGTCAAGTGTCCCTTCTGCCAGCTAAATGGTTGATTTGGATATATGAAAAATTCACGGCAGTAGTATATATAACGAAATTAAAAAGAAAACTATGACAGATAAGTAGGCTTTACAAGTTTACGAGTAATAGTCGACCAAATTATAAAATGTACTTGGAAAAGTAAATTTTTTATACATTGATGTATAAGGACAACAGTTTTCGAACGGCAAAGTTAATGTTGTCCCTTCGTTAGAAAATTTTTCGGTGCTTTCATTGTTTATGAACGATAACTGTTTATACGGAACCCTCGGTGCGCAAGTCAGACTCGCACTTGGCCGGTTTTATTATAGAAACAGTTTATCCCGATACTTGTAGACAATATTGTATCCAAAAACTGGATCGTGGAGGTTCAGTAGACGTTGGTTCAGAATTCAGCGGCATCCAGTTAGACTGGGTGCCGATCCCAACATACTTGGAAAAGGACTAGGCAGATTCAGTGTCATTTATTTATTTTATTCACCAACAATTGTATACACTGGTATTATACAGAAACAAAAAATCTGAATAAAGTGTACCAATCACTTACAGGTAAACTCTGCATGCACACAAAACGTTGTCGTAACTTACAAGAAAATATAAATAAAGGCGACACTATCCAGGTTACACTAAATTAAACTTAATAAATAAATTAAATTAAATTGAAACAAATAAAATTTTATTTGAAACAAATTAAACTAAATTGAAACAAATAAAACTAGGTATTACGAAAATAGGTAATATTGTTGCCGCACCCTATGAGATAATGCAGGGCTACGAAACTCAATGTTCGAGAAGATACTTGTAAATCATGCTGTGGTAATCGATCTGTCTGCATATAAACACATCAACACGGTCTAGGGATATTTCATACTCAATTAAATAACTCGAAAAGTACTGGCCGCATTGGAATCTTTTATACACCGATTTGTTTGTAATTTATCTCAGACTAATTCCAAATTCAAATTTTTGAAAATTCTTTTGTTTCGGTGGCATAAAAATGTCTTGATGTGTAGGAGAGGGAATTTTCATTTGTGCGTAATTTAGAAAACAATACGAATTACGTTTAGTTAGTTTTTTTTCATTTTTAAACGAAAGATAAAGTTAAAATTGAGGTATTGTAGCCATGCAACGCCAACATTTGACGAGGACGGAGATGTTACGAGCTGTGGGAATGCGGGAAGCTGGGTCTGTTCAGCGTAATGTTGCTGAGGCCATAGGGACCCACCAAATGTAATTTCAAGATTGTGGACACGCTATCGTGCCACAGGTGAAGTAGCGGAGAGGAACCGGGGGCCAAGTCGCATCACTACCCCCAGACAAGACTGATTTTTGCAAATTACTGCGCGAGCTCAACCAAATGCAACGGCGACTCAATTGGTCCAAAGGCTAAGAGTGGAACACCAAGTGCTTGTGAGTGACCATACTGTAAGAAGGCGACTGCATGAAAGCAATCTACGCTCTCGTAGACCACTCCGGGTCCCACCTTTACGGAGAGGCAATCGTGGACGACGATTAGAATGGGTTCGGAACCACGTGGACTGGGGCCGTGAGCAATGGTCCAATGTGCTGATCACGGATGAATCCAGGTTCGGCTTCCATCCAGATTCACGAAGGACGCGTGTTTGGCAAATTCCTGGACGATGGAGCCGTCTTCAGAACCCTCAGGAAGTTCACCCATACCAAGGAGGAACAGTTATGGTTTGGGCAGGAATTCGTCTTGGAGGACGGACGGTTCTCGTTTGGGTGCGGGGCAATATGACGGCAGAACGATACGTCCAACAGGTGCTGGGGCCCGTAATCTTGCCCCACAGAATACAAATGGGGCAAGATTTCCTGCTCATGCACGACAATGCCCGGGCACACACGGCGAGAACGGTAGCAGCTTGGTTACATACACACAATGTTAGGGCCTTAGACTGGCCTGCTCAATCGCCAGATCTAAATCCCATTGAGCATGCGTGGGATATGCTGCAAAGAAGAGCTCTGAAGGAAGTTCCTGAAAATCTGGCTACAGAAGATCAACTTTTTGCGCACCTCAAAAGGACATGGGACAATATTCCGCAGCAAGACATTGACAACCTTGTTCTGAGCATGCCGAATCGTTGCCGATGTGTTATGAACATCATGGGTTCTTTCTCAGACTACTAACTTCAAGTTTATAAACACAAATTAAATGATTTTTCTATTTTTTTCAGTTTTTACTCATAAATTAAAAGTTAATTCATATACGGTTTCCGTCTATGCTTCATTTTTTTTTCATAAAATCCTGAAATTTTAATCGAAGTACCTTAACCATTATTAAAAAATGGTAGAATATTAAATAACGTATCTTTTAAATGTATACATGTCATATAAATAATTAACACATTGATAGTAATTCGCTTTTTTTTTAAATATCCCTAGACCGTGTTGATGTGTGTATATGTTTCTCATAACGAAAAACGTTTTTTTGTTTTTTTTTTTAATTTCGTACGACTTATTGTCGGGCCTACGTTGTCCCCCCATATCCAACTACTAATGCTGTAACATGGAAATATTGTAAACACAAAATTTTTAAAAGAGTAACCATGGAGTTTCTTGCCGGTTCTTCTCCATAGGAAACGACTAACCCAAACCGTGCACCTTTTTTCGACGTTTTATAAGTGTCCATGTAGGCCTATGTAAAATAAAAATAAATGATTTTGATTTTGAAACAAAATTGCCTGAATTCTTTAAATGACTATAATTTACATTAATTCTGCCAACAAACAAAGTATGCAATTCCTTCCTGCCTAAGTTGCGGGTTCCAAACTGGAACGTATTCGAATAGGCTTATTTTACACTTATAGCGACTGCTTTAAATCTTTGTCAAGATCTTCAAGTGACAGACGATGCAGGCGTGAGAACCTGCATTCCGAGGCACGAAGAGATCTCGGTGTATAAAATCAAAGGTACCTTCTCCAAATGTCGACTTATAAACAAATTAATGAACATGCCTTGTCGAGATTGAATAGGTTATTTATAGCTAAATAACTAAATGTCTATCGTGAACCACACCATCGCTTACCATCAGGTGAGATAATGGCCAAATGCGAGCCTATCAATAATAAAATTAAATAATTGACTCTTATAATATAATTCTAATTATTCGACAGTGTGTCCCGTTAAGCTATTACGGCACCCCGTAGCTCGGTGTTTAGAATTGTTGCTAATGTAAAAATGCATTTGTTCTTTGTTTCTTGCGAGGAAACATTCTGATATTGTTTCTTTTATACTATTTGGCTGCTTTGGTTGCCTGATAGCGGTGTTTAACTTGGGAATTTTGGTTATAGTTAAGCTCAGAGTTAAGGTGAAACTAACAGCAATTATCATCATCATGTATAACTAGCAGATGCTGGTTAAAACACTTTATCGCGGGCTTCATAGTGTTTTATTCAGCACACCACACCACAGATAGCTGTCTTCCTTACTTTAAATCTTTGAAAATATTAACATTCTCGTCTTTATAAATATTGGAAACGGCTTTATTTGTGAAAAATAATCCACATCTATTTTAAAAAAATTTCAGCAGTCAGAAACTATCCAATACGAACTTAATACATACATACATACATAAACTCACGCCTTTTTCCCATGGGGGTAGGCAGAAACTACAGAACGCCACCTGCTACGAACTTAATATGTGAATAAATTATGTCAAGTTAAATGTAAAACTGCACTAATGCAAAAAATATTTTTTTGGCAATGCCCCACGCATCAAAGTACCTAATATTATCAAAACTATGAGTGTATTGAAATTTAAAAGGGCACTAATGGAAATATTAATTAAAAAAAGTTATTACACAATTGACGACTTCCTTAATGATGAATCACTGATTGATTAACATGCTATTTATACCATTTGAAATTTTATTTTTATTGTAACCTTGGTGACATAAATGTATTATTGTGACATTTTACTGCAATTCAAACAATTGACATTAATTTGTATTATTTGATTCTCATTGATTTTTAAAATGATAATTAATTATTTTAATTTGTATAAATTAAATAATATGTTTTGCATGCTCATGTGACGGTAGAGCATGGACGACTCTTATATAATAAAACATCTATGTACTAAATACCCATGTTTACAAACCAATAAATGATTTGGCTTGATATTGCCACGAGGGCTCATACTACGAGACCACCACCATGTATCCCTATCTATCGTGCCCCTTCTTTTTGTCTCGCCCAAAATATCCTTCGCTGCAATTCTAATACACCTAGCACTCTCCTTCCAACTTTCATTTACACTTCGATCTTCCTTGTGTCCCATCTCTATCATTTTAACTACGACTCGCTTTAGAAACTTCTTCGCAGTCATTTTTCTCTAGCATATGCCATTTTATTTTAGGAGGATGACGTATTTGCTTTTTATGCTCTTTATTATTACCTTTTGTACCATAACCAGGAGTCTATGCTGGGAGACCAAGTCTTCTCCTGGCAAAACTTTGTAATTTTTGACGAGCTGTATGCTAGAATTAATATTGTTACGAGCTGGGGCTCAGGGATAAATTATTTAAATAGCAGACTTCAATTAACCACACTTTATTACAAAAACACTTCCTAAACAATTCTATTACTTCGCATTATTTTCCTTTTCTGATCGCTCTGTGTCGCTTCCGAATAGAAACTGACTCACGACGAACCCGACCGCTCTTTATATTCATCACCGAAGATGTTTCTAGAACGTTCCATACTGTTCTAGATAATTCGAGAAACTTCCAGAACAATCGATTTTCGAACTCACTGTTCCCAAAGCGACTAGAAACTTCCAGAATGTTCGGTTCTGGAAAATTCCATTCGACACGAGAAGATTAGTTCCGCTATTCGATACTAGATGGTGCCACTAGTATCTACTTAATTCTTCTACTCGTCACTAGATGGCGTTGCCCTATCTTGTAACAATATTTGTTTCGGGATATTTACCATGTATTAGGTAGGTTGTTTTTTAAATATACATGTTTAATATCCCGAAACAAATATTAATTCTAATGATTGTGACCATTTCAGCTTAAAAACTTATATAACTGTATGCTGCTGCGTCTGACGAGAAAGTATTCGATTTGGGTTTTGTGGTTACCGCTTTTGTAAGTTATTTTGTGTAGTGTAAAATACAAATTTTGCATTAGTTTCATTTCTCTCAGCAAATACGTTACTTAATTATTTGAAGCATTTTCTTTATTTTTTCTTTTTTGTATGCCGTAGTATTACATGCAACTACTACCCCAAACATTGACCAAAACTGTTTCACGACTACCCACTAAAATACCTAGAGATTTTAGACTTGAAATGACTGAACTACTAAACAATTCTATTTGTGAGTCTCAGGTCAGTGCGGCCAGGACACTTGAATAATTCAAGCTGTCCACCGCACTGTAATGTTATGTTTTAACTGATGAAGTTATCGTGGGTGTAGATGGAGGTAAAGGTCAAAGTTGGAGAGTTATGAAGAATCTAGACAAGAGGCTTTAGATAAGTGTCATACAACGTCAGCGATGGCAATGTTCGAAACGCCAAAATGTGAAGGATTGATGACGACAATTAAATGTCGACAATGAAATGACAAAATGAAAAAAAAAATAAAAAAATCAAAATTGTATGGTTGTAACTTAGGCTGGCGATTACTCCACTGTTTGACGGTGTACGTTCAAAATAAAAAAATTATATCAATTCGTCTCATCATTATCTAGCCCTGTATGGAAAAAAAAAATTAAAAAATATATATATGTGAAAATTATGAGCGTCGAAAGTTCCATATTTCAACACTAATTTTAACGCATCTTTGGACGCAAATAAATACCATAAGAAGTAGGAAAATTGCAACAATGCAAATAATTTTATTTTGAACAGATACATTTAGTAGTTTTTTCATGATATCCATATTCTCAAAGGACTGTTTATAAAAAAATCGCGCTCGTTTTCGTCCTAAATCATCATCCACTTCGCTACAAATTTGCAAAATTGTGTATTCGTACGCGAAATAGATTCTTACTGCTCATCACAGCATTTACCTCTTTCGGACGTGTTGTCGGATGAGATAACAGGCATTTTAACCCCGCGCACAAAATAGTTCGTGCCGTCGACTAGTGTAACCTTGAGAAGCGAACTAAAAAGACGTAAACATGAAAAATGCAAGTGCAGTGTGCAGTCGCACACTGCACTATCATACATAATCGCGAGCTGACTAACTAAAACCATAATGTTTGTGTGATTTTCTTCTTGTTTACGCGCTCTGTTCCTCAAGCGGCGGCAATATAATAACCTCATCGGTAGTTATATTTTCGAGCCATTTGGGATTGAATCTCTTGGTCCGTGGGGTACGAGTGCTCGCGCTTTGTTTAAAGATCTTTCCTAAGGCCTAGTTGACACTTCGCGTGACCCAATAAGCATTGCCATACAACGTGTCAATGCTGCCAGTCTGTTAGGCACCTTACCAGTGGACAACAATGTGGAGTATAACAAAGTATTGCAACGCAATATTTAAGAATAGTATGTTTTTAGGACAGGATCTTTGTTTTAGGTGTATATGATTGTAGTCTTAGCTAATTAATAAAAGTAATTAAGCACTGTATATACTTTCATCAATGTAAATAAAATTATTTTAAAGTTTAATATCTTCAAAAATACTCTTCAGGTTATGTAAATTCACTTAATGGCCGCATAAAGTTGTATTTAATTACTTAATAGCCCAGTTTGTGAGGACAAAGTAACCCTTCCTAACTTAGGATTAGTAGGACTAAACCTGACGAACAAAAAAAGAGATGTAGAAATTTCGGTTAGAGCGACGAATAAACATAACATCATTTTAATGTAATTAATGGTTTCATACTTCGCAGGTAGAGATAGATTAGATATTTACTATGAAATTATAGATTGACTATTATCTGTTAATAATTTGTTAGTATATTCGGTTCGATGAACTGACTTATAATAGCATTAACAGGCAATCATTAAAATAATTATAGCTTTTATTGAAGCTAGAAGAGATTAACATGAGGATGAATCTATGGTATTGGTTTACTTAAATTATTAGAATTTTAATGCCTATATTCGTATTAATAATTTTATTTTTGTAATTAATTTTATTCAAGCAACATGTTTTCTCAAAGTGTTTGTGATGTCACATGTCTTCGAAGTTTTTTTAAATTTGAAGACATGTGACATCCACCAACCCGAACTGGGCCCGCGTGGTGGATTATGGCCCATTCCTTCTCACAGAGAGGAGGCCTGTGTCCCAGCAGTGGGAACATTAATAGGCTGATGAAGTGTGATGAAGCAGTGGTGGCCCAGTGGTATCGGCCGCGACTTACAAGTTATAGGTCATAGATTCGAGCCCAGACGGGCGCTTTACTTTGTGTAAATTATTTCATCACCACTGCTCTCAAAACGGTGAAGGAAAACATCGTGAGGAAACCGGCATGTCCTAGAACCAAAAATACGAAGACATGTGACATCCACCAACCCGCACCGGGCCCGCGTGGTGGATAACGGCCCATTCCCTCTCACAGAGAGGAGGCCTGTGTCCCAGCAGTGCGAACATTAATAGGCTGATGAAGTGTGATGTGATGTTTTTGGCAATTAAACATATTATTATCTAGAAGCTAGCTTTTTCGTTTCAAAGAAAGCAGTCATAAGACGAAAGCAACTAACAAATTCGAACACCTCAAAGTCCGACAAGGTCTTGGACTCTAGACAAAATTACATTCTGTCAGCGATAACGGTCAATAAGTACAATAAGTAGGCCGAAATTCAAAACTCATGAACTCTTATATCGTTGATACAAAGTCACGAGGGTTAGACAAATGACATTCTATCATTGAAAGCGTGGCAATAACGATTTGAAAAAAAATCCCGACTGCTAAAAATTTATTAACTGAAAAGAGAAAAACAAGTAATAGATATAATTTAAATTTTAGCAGTCGGATTTTTTGTTTTTATAATAATTTGTTTTATTTCAGTCTTTTTAGTTTTAGTAATAAACGAGTTCGCCGAATAAGTTATGTGGTAAAAGATAATTTATTTAGCTATCACAGTTACGTCTATCTTGAATTTGTGCAAAATAGGAACATAAAAGTGTTACAATAAATATATTTTTGGGTTTGCCTATCTAGTAGCTTTCATCCCATACTGTTAGGAAAACGAAAAAAAAAATTGTTCACCCCCTTTTTTAAGGGGGCGCTATTTAAAAATAAATTATTAGTGCCCACGTCACTACCACAATTGAGACGAATCCACGACACCCCATATGTCATAATCCGTCAAGCCGTTTGGGCTGTAGAGCGTGCTATTAGATGGACATAAATAAATACATACGCTCGATAAACATTACCCGCCCGCATTCGGGTAAAATGCCAAAATTGTACAATTACATACAACAACCATACAATTTTAATTCAGATTTGCGCTTGTCGCGAACAGACGTGCCCACAAGCAATATTTAGTTGAAATAAATAAATTATTAATAATAGTGACCTCCTTAAGTGTATTGGTAACTTTGCACTTTTAATTTAGCTTAGTATGTGTGTATTTACAAACTATGAACAAGTAAAAGTGATTTGATTGTACCCATAAAATGGAAAGCAGACCCTCGAATTCAGGGGGGCCAGTGCCCTCCTTTGCTTCGCCTGTGGCTGCGCCACCTGAAATCATCACCACGCCCGAGATTCAAAAATGGATGTCTTCTATTGAGCTGCATCTTAATGAAGTCTGCTCTATTGCCGCGGATGGAAAACTCAATTCGGAGCAGAAAATGAAAATAACAAACCTTTGCCGTAAAATAGGATCCGGTACCTCACAAATGGCAGTACTGTACCAGTCGCTAAAGGCTAGATCTCTTCTAATGCACAATGCGGTTGAAACCCTTACTGAAAAGCGAGACCTGTCAGTCCAAATCATGGACCTCAAGAAGACGATACAGGACTCAGGTACTGCGGGAAAAGTTTCTTTTGCCGAAATGGTAAAAAAGGGAGCAAATAACTTTGTTCGCCCCAATAATTTAAGCTCGGTTGCAATTTATCCGCAAGATAAATTGAAATCGAGTGACGAAACAAAAGACCTCGTGAAAAGGATCATACGCCCGGAGCAAATGAAACTGCATGTTCGTGGTGTACGGAAAACAAAAAACGGAGGCGTAATTATCAGCACCGAGACCAAACAGGATGCTGATAAAGTAAAGCAAGCAGTCCAGCTCTCTCTCTTTTCTCTCTCTAAAATACCTAGAGATTTTAGACTTGAAATGACTGAACTACTAAACAATTCTATTTGTGAGTCTCAGGTCAGTGCGGCCAGGACACTTGAATAATTCAAGCTGTCCACCGCACTGTAATGTTATGTTTTAACTGATGAAGTTATCGTGGGTGTAGATGGCGGTAAAGGTCAAAGTTGGAGAGTTATGAAGAATCTAGACAAGAGGCTTTAGATAAGTGTCATACAACGTCAGCGATGGCAATGTTCGAAACGCCAAAATGTGAAGGATTGATGATGACAATTAAATGTCGACAATGAAATGACAAAATGAAAAAAAAAATGAAAAATATCAAAATTGTATGGTTGTTGTATGTCATTGTACAATTTTGGCATTTTACCCGAATGCGGGAGGGTAATGTTTTTCGAGCGTATGTATTTATTTATGTCCATCTAATAGCACGTTCTACAGCCCAAACGGCTTGACGGATTATGACATATTATTATGGGGTGTCGTTGGATTCGTCTCAATTGTGGTAGTGACGTGGGCACTCATAATTTATTTTTAAATATAGATGTCCCCTTAAAACATTTTTTTTTCGTTTTCCTAACAGTATGGGTATCAAATGAAAGCTACTAGATAGGCAATCCCAAAAATATATTTATTGTAACACTTTTATGTTCCTATTTTGCACAAATTCAAGATAGACGTAACTGTGATAGCAAAATAAATAATCTTTTACCACATAACTTATTCGTCGAACTCGTTTATTACTAAAACTAAAAAGACTGAAATAAAACAAATTATTATAAAAACAAAAAATCCGACTGCTAAAAATTAAATTATATCTATTACTTGTTTTTCTCTTTTCAGTTAATACATTTTTAGCAGTCGGGTTTTTTTTTCAAATCGTTATCGCCACGCTTTCAATGATAGAATGTCATTTGTCTAACCCTCGTGACTTTGTATCAACGATATAAGAGTTCATAAGATTTGAATTTCGGCCTACTTATTGTACTTATTGACCGTTATCGCTGACAGAATGTAATTTTGTCTAGAGTCCAAGACCTTGTCGGACTTTGAGGTGTTCGAATTTGTTAGTTGCTTTCGTCTTATGACTGCAATGGTGAACTTTCTTTGAAACGAAAAAGCCAGCTTCTAGATAATAATATGTTTAATTGCCAAAAACATCACATCACACATCATCAGCCTATTAATGTTCCCACTGCTGGGACACAGGCCTCCTCTCTGTGAGAGGGAATGGGCCATAATCCACCACGCGGGCCCAGTGCGGGTTGGTGGATGTCACATGTCTTCGAATTTATAAAACTTACACTTTGAGAAAACATGTTGCTTGAATAAAATTAATAACAAAAATAAAATTATAAATACGAATATAGGCGTTAAAATTCTAATTATTTAAAAGTAAACCAATACCATAGATTCATCCTCATGTTAATCTCTTCTAGCTTCAATAAAAGCTAATAATTATTTTAATGATTGCCTGTTAATGCAATTATAAGTCAGTTCATCGAACCGAATATACTAACAAATTATTAACAGATAATAGTCAATCTATAATTTCATAGTAAATATCTAATCTATCTCTACCTGCGAAGTATGAAACCATTAATTACATTAAAATGATGTTATGTTTATTCGTCGCTCTAACCGAAATTTCTACATCTCTTATTTTGTCGTCAGGTTTAGTCCTACTAATCCTAAGTTAGGAAGGGTTACTTTGTCCTCACAAACTGGGCTATTAAGTAATTAAATACAACTTTATGCGGCCATTAAGTGAATTTACATAACCTGAAGAGTATTTTTGAAGATATTAAACTTTAAAATAATTTTATTTACATTGATGAAAGTATATACAGTGCTTAATTACTTTTATTAATTAGCTAAGACTACAAACATACACGAGTACACCTAAAACAAAGATCCTGTCCTAAAAATATGCTATTCTTAAATATTGCGTCGCAATACTCCTCCACATTGTTATCCACTGGTAAGGTGCCTAACAGACTGGCAGCATTGACACGTTGTATGGCAATGCTTATTGGGCCTCGCGAAGTGTCAACTAGGCGTTTGGAAAGATCTTTAAACAAAGCGTGAGCACTCGGACCCCACGTACCAAGAGTTTCAATCCCAAATGGCTCGAAAATATAACTACCGATGAGGTGATATTTCTGCCGCTTGAGGTTTTCTGCTGCCGCAGCGGCAGTGTCAGCGCAGCACGAAGAGCTAGGAAGATGAGATGGCACAAGAGTATCGACACAAATCTAGCGTCCCACATCGGCATCACGTTCGGTATTTTGCTATCGTCGCGTGCGTGGTTACCGAAGCTATTGACAACGTCACCACAGTGGCAACGATGAGGAGAATAACATTGTTAGAACGTTAAATAATTAATGTTTATTAATTAACATTAATGTTCAACATATTTGAAGTAGGTGTATATAGTTAGTTTCTTATAGTTTTTTTTCAATGCGTGTTTTTACTTACCCGCTTCTTGCTTCAAAAATAGTTTTCAGATATTTTAACTTTATTTTCTTGCCCTCATTACAAAGTATTTGTAGCCTAGTGATCTATTATATATTATACTAACGCCGACGATTTCTATACTTACGTCTCAGTTTGTTATCATTTCAGTAGTCACTTTTAACAAAAAACCAACTGAAAAATCTAACAGTTGTTACGTTAACCCGTCTGCTTATGAAGCATAAAACACGTAAACAAGAAGAAAATCACACAAACATAACATTATGGTTTTAGCCAATCAGCTCGCGATTATGCATCCTCTGACTGCACAGCATGCTTTTATCTTGTTTACGTCTTTTTAGTTCGTTTCTTAAGCAGTCGGGTTTCTGATTTTTAAATTAACTTTTTAGTTGTAATTTTAATTTTCTACTTTTAAACATGTAAGTGTTCTATTCTAGTGTTATATATATTTTTTTATCAGTTAAAAACCATTATTTTGATTCCCCACATGATGGGTTTAGAAGAAAAAAAATTGGGTTCCCCATATGATAGTATGGTGCCCAAAAGCCGCCATTTCTTTTTTAAATTTTTATATAGCCAGTCACTCGCGCAAGGTTAAGTCGAATCGATTGACGTAAGAATCATCAAAATCGGCCTACGCGTTTGGTCTCTAGAATGCCACATAGGAACAAACAAACATAGGCTGTTACATACCCTCCTTTGTGTCGCGCAGTTGGATATTAAGTAAGTACCTATCACGCTCGAAAGATGAACAAAAAGGTAACATAATCATCACTTCAGCCAAAAGACGTCCGTAGCTGGACATATGTCTCCTTCAAGTGTCGCCTTATCAGACTCACAATCGCACAACAATATAACCCTCTAAACCCCTAATACAATGGCATATAAGTACTGAATAATAATTCAGATATCAGTTCAATCTTTACGAGAAAACTCTAAACTATCTCTACGCGGAAAAACATTTACATCAATTAACATAAAACTAAAAGGTAGCACTATAAAAGCTAAAATAAATTAAACACTACAAAGTTCAAGCGCTAACTTATTAAATAAAAACATAATAGAAGATCCGTAGATTAATTGGAGTGAAACAATAGTGCAACTAGCCGAGATAATTAAAATAAACTTTCGCAAAGTTATACTAAAGTTCGGGCAGGTGAAGTCGCGTTTGGATGGAGTTGGGTTGGAGGACAGTAAGTGGGAGAGTCCAGTATATATAAGACGTTATAGTTTTTTTTTTCAAAGCGTGTTTTTACCCAACTACGGCAAAGCAAAAGGGTATTTATGTTTTCGACCGGTATGTGGCTATGTATTTGTAAATATGTTTTTTTCCAACTATGCTTTAATTTCATCACAATCACACTAAAAACTCAGTACAAAGCGAGTCTTTAATGCTCTAGAACAATAAAAATGTATGAAATCTCATTATTGCACAGTTTTTTTTTTAGTAGCACCAAAAGGTGCCAATCTCAATGGATTAGCTCTATTCAGCCAGCCGATATCAATACTTTTTTTTTTACGTACGTATTATTCGTGTCTATCCTACTTGTTCTAAATTTAAAAAATGATTGCTGCTAACTCTGATTTAAAAATGAAAGAAATTTAAAAAAGTGATTTGGCGGGAACTTTGTTAATTTTGCTTGACAATATTTTTAATTGAAAGAAAAGCAGATTATGCACCTCGCCTTAAGTAATTTATATTGCCCTCGTGCCTGTTAGATTAGAGCCCTCGCTAACGCTCGGGCTCTAAATCAGGCACTCGGTGCAATAATAAATTACTTTGTGCTCGATGCAATAATCTACTAATGTATCTATATATTTGTATGTTCATCTGTTCAAAATAAAATTATTTGCATTGTTGCATCTATACTAATATTATAAAGAGGTAAATTTTGTGAGTTTATGGGTTTGTGACGTTGTAAGGGGTAATCTCTGGATCTACAGAACCGATTTTGAAAATTCTTTCACCAAAAAAATTAGAGATCCTTATGAAAATTGCAATAATGTTACCCAAGGTTGCAAAATGTTGCCTATAAAATTCAATCTTTAGCGTGCGCTGAGAAAACTATTGATGATATATAAACATTATTAGGTAGGCACGGTAGGCAGGGTAGGGAGGGTAGGCAGGGTAGGCAGGGTAGGCAGGGTAGGCAGGGTAGGCAGGGTAGGCAGGGTAGGCAGGGTAGGCAGGGTAGGCAGGGTAGGCAGGGTAGGCAGGGTAGGCAGGGTAGGCAGGGTAGGCTGGGTAGGCAGGGTAGGCAGGGTAGGCAGGGTAGGCAGGGTAGGCAGGGTAGGCAGGGTAGGCAGGGTAGGCAGGGTAGGCAGGGTAGGCAGGGTAGGCAGGGTAGGCAGGGTAGGCAGGGTAGGCAGGGTAGGCAGGGTAGGCAGGGTAGGCAGGGTAGGCAGGGTAGGCAGGGTAGGCTGGGTAGGCAGGGTAGGCATGGTAGGCAGGGTAGGCAGGGTAGGGAGGGTAGGCAGGGTAGGCTGGGTAGGCAGGGTAGGCAGGGTAGGCAGGATAGGTAGGGTAGGGTAAGTAGGCAGGTAGCCAGTTGACAGGAGCGAAGCGTACCTTATAAACTACATATCATAATTTGACAAATAAGGTGTCGTTGAAAGCGTTACATGTAATAAATCATTTATTGAATTTGATACATATTCATAGTAGTGTTCAGAGTGTAACCATGGTCGTATGCTACTTTGCAGAATTTATTGTAGGTTCATTTATAACATGTAAGTTGTTTATTTAATACTCGATACGTATCGAATAGTCTGTCTCAATTTCAGATGAGAATATATTCTTGTTTCTCACTTTTTAGAGCGTGATTTATCAGTAGTCTTTGAACTTATTTTTCTTATTAGTTTTGTTTATAACCAGCAAACGTATGTTATCATCATCACGGTTCACGGCTTCTGCCAAGCCTTTTCCCAACAATTTTAGAAATAATAGACAGTTTATAGTCTAGCGGGATGCAACTGAATGCCAGTCTGATTTTTAAATGGCTTTGTCCACTACCCCCTGTGTAGCAAGAAACCTCAACCTATTAGACGACGTAATTATACAGTTAGAAGACTAATGTATGTTTATCACGTTATATTTTAAAAATCCATTATTTTACAAGCTTTTATTTTACTTACATATGTTCGGGACAGATCTTGCAACTGGATTTTAAAGCAGTTATCCTCCACCGATTAAGATGAAATTTTGCATACACGTTTAGTTTGGATGGCAATGCATGGTCAGCTAAGTGACGTATCCAATACGGCGGATGGCTCAAGATGGCGGACTAGTTATTTTTGTGCACTTCCATGATATGGGTATATTTGATACCAAAGCATAGATATGGGTATATAAACTTATAAATATGTAGATATATTTTACCTAACTTTGAGTTAAAAGGAAATGAAAAAAGTGGATACCTTAATTAGCTACTTCCTTTCTTTATTAATGTGCACTGGCGTTCTTTCTTTCTTCTTTCCCGTAGATTCAATTTCGTAAAATGTTCAAGAGAAAGTATCAACAAAACATAATGAGGAAGTTTCACCTCATATATGTAGTTGGGGCCACTTATCTTGTCAGGCCAGTTACTTGCTTTGCAAAAGAGCTAGTATACTAGCCCCATGTTCGACGGACATTATGGCACTGAAAGATAATTTTACTAGGTATCAAAGTTACAATATCTTTTACAAGGAGTTCTTGCAGCAAGTTTTTAACTGACTTACAAAAAAGGAGGAGGTTCTATGTTCGACTACGACGACTCTACATAGCAAAAAAATTGGTACCAACGAAAGACACCGACTTCCAAAAATAAAGTTATTTTTCACTTTGTAGTTTTTTATTTGGAAGTCGGTAGTATTTTTTTGCAAAAAAGTTTTGCTAATCTCTTATCTCCTGTGCGGGTCACAATATTTTTTTTTTCTTTCTTTCATTTTTAGCACTTGTAACCAGTAGACCAATGAGGAAATCCTAAGTAATAATTTTAATAAAGTAAAATGGTTATTGGTCAAGTTTAAAATATATCAATAATATTACAATATTATTGATATTTTTTGTTTCACTACTGCGCCCCCGCCAAGAAGAGCCAAGTGAAGCTTGCGTTTTGCTTGGCCCGTGGCTCTACGTAAGATCTGACAACTTTTTGACAGTGCGAGCTATATTATGGTCTCGTCTGGCAACATTTTATATGAAAACATTTTTGGTGGGCTTACGTATTTACAATGCGTCTTTACCGCAGCCGGATGAATAATAATAATTCGTCTTCCAACAGATCAACGCTTAACAATTATTGTAAATACACAATATTATAATTTTGCGAAAACGTTTTCGTAAAAATTCTGATATTCAGCAGAAATACAGCCTCACTGATCGATCTTCAAGGTTAAGCAACGCTTGCCAAGGCCGGTCCGTGGATTGGTGACCATCTTAGCATACCGAGATTCCTTCGTGCCCCAGCAAACACGTTAAGGTTGGTTGGTTCCAGCTGTTCTCGTATATCTTTGACAGTTTTTACGGATAGTCAAAACCAGGACATCTGGCATTATTCTTGCCAAGGGTTATCGTTTTACCCAGTTCCTTGGTTGTGGAGGTCAGATAGGCAGTTGTTCCATGTAAAATACTTACTGGTACTCAGCTGCTACCGGTTAGATTGGTAAGCCTTTCCCAACATATTGGAAAAGGACTAGACAGATTGATCTATTTTTGGCAAAATTCTTTTTTCCCAATTTTTTTGTTTGTTTGTTTGTACCGAATAGGCTCCGAAACTACTGGACCGATTTAAAAAAATTTTCACCAATATAGAGTTACATTATTCCTGAGTGACATAGGCTATTTTTTTTATCCCGAAAACGGGTCTTGTGGGGTGGCCCACGGAAGCGAAGACGCGGGTAACAGCTAGTTTGTGATAAAAATACAAACACAAAAAAGTCCTTGGTATAAAAAGACACAGATGTAGAAAAATTCGGCAAAACAAATGATTGCCAACGTGCAAATATACGACTATATTTTGCACCATCAGCCGGAAGCCGAACATTTAATAACTTCGTACTAAGAAATGAAATAAATTCACCGAACGCCGCACTCCGTCGTATATATTTTTCTTAAATTCTTCCACGAAATTTAACAACTAGGTTACTGTACTGAGAAACTGTACGGGGATGGTAAACCTTTTAAAATATTATGCCACATTAGCCTCAAGACCAGTGGTTTCTGTCAACTATTATTAAAACAGTACAAAATCTATAAGATTGATTTCTGATATAATTGTAAAATCATTTATAGCCAGAGTACGTTTCATTTCGATTCCAATAAGCCCAAACACGAGCCCAAGCACACATTGTTTTATTACGGAGTTCTAGTACCTACTTTCCGTTTTCATCATCAGATAAGTTAAATGGTACCATTTTCATCAAATCAAATCAAAGCCCATTTATTTCCAATCATCAATTGATACAAGCATCATAAAATATATTAAGGCGCGTCCCCGAGCAAAACGCCGCGCTAGTCGAATTTTGTGCAGTTTTTAAGAGCTATCTACTCTTTATTTAAAAAGAAATATCAATTAATAAAAATACATTAAATTTCTACATAATGTTGATTCTAAAATAGTTTTCTTTTTTTTTAAAGATGTATAATCGCACGCTTAATAATAAACCGGAATATGTCAAAAATTAAGGATTCCCACTTTTGTTAATAAAACGAACTAACTCCGATTGAAGAATATATAGGTACGATCCCGCTATTCGAAACAAACCAAAATGGCTGATTGTTAGTTCACCCTTCTCTTTTCTACAAAAGCGCGCGAAAATGCATTTCATGCAATAAAGTATTATTCAGTGATGCGGCGACCGTGATGTGAGATAGGTGTCGTTGTTTTGCGACTACGGTGGAGTAAGGTGAAATAATTCAGTTTATTTTCAAACGCAGGTGAGACTATTCTCTTATTTTTATTTTCTAAACAAGCATGTTTCGATTTACTTCATTTTAGTTGAAAACAGTGTTATAATACAGCATGTACTATTTAGACTTGTTACAGTTTATCATTAAATTATAATTGTATAGATGAGAAAAATTGCGTATTAGTGCGTTTTAGTATATTTTTTTTATTTTTTTTCGAGAAGCAATTCATTTTAAATCAGTTTATTACCAACACTATCGGTACATTTAAATAATACTTGTGTTTATTTCAGTTTACGTTTTAAATGATCCTAAAGTCTAAAATTGCTTAGCAATTGCTGCAGTTTATTACAAAACGTCCTTTCAATTTATTTTAAATACTCATTAATAAAAAGTATTAAATTTCTAATGCCATAGTTTTAAACCTGCAGATGACGTCTGCAAATAGGAAGCAGCGGTGCCTTAAACTTCTTATGATGAGTAATAATGCTGGATGTACTGATACGGATAATTGTAAGCTAGTCGAAATAAAAGTAAGTAAAAAACGTCGTGTTTACGTAGTTACAAGTGCAGTAAGCCAACTGTAAATTTGCAAGTGAGTAAACGTAACTATAGCGTTTGCGTTAAGATTATTATTCTCATCCTTATATTCTTATCATTATGATATAACAGTCAAATTTTAACGCAAACGAAATAGTTACGTTTACTCTCTTCCAAACTTACACTTGGGGTACAGTATCTATAATACATTTTACGTAATATTCTCTGAATTAATTTTATTGAGGGCTTTACCTTTTTATTTAATGTTGTGTATTATTTATTTTATAGTTTGTTCAATGAAACAGACGATGAAGTCCAGCACAGCATACAGGAAGACAAGGTCCCCAGCTCACCATGCAGGAAATCAAGGTCACCACGTAATACATCGTTCAGAATGTCCAGGGGGATGAAAATCCTCATTCAGGTTTGAGAGAGATAGCCACCGAACTTTCTGTGTCTCACGAGTCGGTCCGTACCATTTTAAATAATCACTTGGCTGAACTCGATTCCGGCGAAAAATGTTTTGATGATTGGATTATTGATTGGCGTAAGTAAAATATGACCAACATCATGAGGAAAAGATACAGAGTACAGATGAAAAAAGCTAGAGTGAAAAAATATTACTGAAAATAACAAAATCGTAATTTAAAACTTGCAAGCTGTTTTACAATGTCCAAGTGGTTTTTTTTATACTCTTGCTCGCGCTTGGCCACTATCTCACCTGATGGTAAGCGATGATGCGGTCGACTGTAAATCACGCTTGCCTAGATAAAACCTATTCACTCTTGACTTAAATACCCCTAGATTGTAGCTGTTGGGAAACACAGAATCCGGCAGGGAATGCCACTCCTTAGCTGTACGCACAACTAAAGTATTCCCAAAACCTTTTGTGCATATGGGTGGAATGTCCACCATGTACCGATGGCGCATCGCCGTACGTCTGGTACTCCGATGATGAAACGGGCTAGGTGGAATTAGATCATGCAATTCCATCGCACACTCGCCGAAATGTAAACGATAAAAAACCGACAAGCTGGCAACTCGGCGATGATGTTCAAGGAGGAGCTTTGTTGACCAGCGCTTCATCGCCGATTAGCATCTTAGCCCGCTTTTTGATCGGCTCTAGTGCATCAATCTGGTATTCGGCAGATTCGTCCCAGAGATGAGAACAATACTCCATGCATGATCGAACTTGCGCTTGATACAAGTTGAGCAGCTGTTCCGGCGTGAATTAATTTTTTTGCAAGGATCCCCAACTTTTTGGCAGCCAGCAGAGCCTTTGCCTCAATGTATGGCCCAAAATTGAGAGTCGATGTCAAAGTTCCGCCAAACGGCTCAAGATGGTCCGTTATTGGCACGGTCACATCTCGGAAAGTTAGAGCCGGGTGAAAATGCCTCTCGATAGCCTCACTCCTTAATGTGAATGGCATACGCTAGAAGATCCCCAGTAGACAGATTTTGGCCGCAACCGTTTTGACGTTCACTAAGGATATCGTTAGTTTCTAGGTATGCCAGGAGCTTTGTATAAGTACACGCTCCATACTCTTACGGAGTATGTACGTTACTGAAATGGGTCTGTAGTTGGCCGGGTCAGCTCGACTACCCTTCTTGGGCCCGGGCTGTGCGTTAGCTTGATTCCAAGCATTCGGCACTTTTCCAGTCTCATACGAAAGGTAGAATAGGCGTGTCAAGATCGGAGACAGTTCAGGCGCACAGGTTCTAAGAACTATTGCTGGTATTCCGTCAGGCCCGCTAGCCTTGTTTACGTCGAGGTAGCGCAGCACCTTATGGAGGTATTTTTGATGGATGCGAATATCCGACAATCTCTTCTCGCATCCATCAAGTGAAGGAGGGGGCCGCGTGTCACCAGGATTCATACGTGAAGATTTCGTAAAAAGAGAGGCAAATAAATTTGCCTTCCCCTCAGCGGAGTGGGCCAGCGACTCGTCGGGTTTCAGCAGTAGTGGTAGTGAGGGATGGCAGAAATTCGACTCAACCGACTTAGCCAGGGACCAAACGATTTACTATCTGCTGGGTAAGAGCAAGTTTGTTCCCTATTCAGCCAATGTGGTCGAAACGAACCCTTCGCAAAACCATCTTGCAGGACTTGGCAGCCCTGTTGAAGTCCTTCTTCTTCTAATCCACGTCACTCGCTTTGCGCGATCGATCGTCGGCCCATGCCAGGTACGCCTCATGCTGAAGCGCATTGGCACGATGACATTCGGCGCTAAACCATGGCTGGTCAACGCTGGACAGTTTTTATTCTTTTGTATTACAATGTTTAATGTTCTTTAGCATAATTACGTAAAGCTAGATCTCTTAAGCATTTTGTAATGACTAACTTTAATTACCACTGTTGTTATTAGGGTAATAAAATAGTTACGATAGAACTTAAAATATAAACTGTTATTTTACATTAACAAATATAAAGGTTTTTTGCGAAACATTTCAGTATTTTATTTCCTTTTTACTTTTAAAGTGTAATAAGTATTATATATTTAAATATATTATATTATTTATTAATACTAAACTGAATGATTAAATATTAGTTTGTATAAATTTAGAAAATGGATCATAATTTTTTATACTAAACTGACCTAAGTCAAAACTTTAGAAAATAAACTTCATTTATTCATTTGATATAAATAATATAATTAAACTATTATGCCAGCTATATTCGTTATACATCTCTCTACAATTTAAGACCAAGAAAATAAAAATAACACCATAAACACGTGAAGACCATCAAAATGTTTTCAACAAGTTAGAGACTCAAAACTTTGACCGCGATTTCCCAAAAAAGTTAAGTTTTGTCTTATTCCAGTTTATTATTAAGCGTGCGTATGTGTCACTAATCTCCTTCCAACAAAACCATAAAAATGTGAAATAATTATTGATACCATGCATCTCCTCGTAAAGTATTCATTAATTATTTTATATACTAACACTAATAGATAGACAATTTGATAACGAACATTTTGTAAGTTTTATTTTTTTCAAAAGACCAATATTTGATTTTATAAAGATTTTATTCTAAAATCTGGGCGTATTCACTACCGTAATTCATGCGCCACCAGTGCCGCTAGGCCAATAGGAATGCTCATATATCATGCTGATTTTTTGGTAGGGTACGGTCTTAAATGTTAAAATTATACATTCTTAAACTTAAAATAAAATTTCAAATAAATTACACATTCATAAAATTTTATAAGTATTAATAACATTAAACATTCGTAAACTTAAAATAAAATTCCAAATAAATTACACATTCATAAAATTTTATAAGTATTAATAACATTAAACATTCGTAAACTTAAAATAAAATTCCAAATAAATTACACATTCATAAAATTAAACAGTTGTCATCAATACCTACCATTTAAATTGAATTATGTATTTGCTTCATCATAGTCGCTTAACTATTCGAGATATCCATGACATACTTATTAATGAGTTCCAGTGGCCATCTGTGGTCTTTTTCATCAGTTCCACTTCACCAAATCCTACTTTCAGAGTGCAAATGCTTGCCATGTTCATGAAAATACCACGATCACTATATATCTGCCTATAATATTTGAGGAGTTCCCTTGATTTCCACGGGATCCCATCATCAGATTCTGAGTACATGAAAATGGGACCAACTCAAGAAAGCCGACTATTATATGACGGAATTAATCCTCTTTAGGAAGTCCGTTATATATGCAAAAATGCAGGTTATAGGTGTATTTTTTGTTGGGATGATATAAATAATCATATGTTTTAAATTTTCTGTGACCTGCCGTAATAGGTTCGCCATCCCTGAAGTACAGTATAGTTTCTTTACAAACCGAGGTCGTTTGGAACTGAAGCCGTCTGACTGAATATCGGCTCAAGTTTGCCTGTGTATCTTGTAGGTATCGTAAACATTTTCATCATAAGAAGCTTTGAAGTATACCAACAAGAAATGACAGACTAATACTCGTCTGGGTAGACAGTGTGCTTATATACTGTCTCTATCACATCATGTTATCCAGTAAACGGGGTGTCAAGGTTTGATAGGCAGTCTTAGGCGACCACTGAAAATCAGCGCCTTGCTGTGGGTCCCCCACGGTACAGCATTATGCTGAGTGGATGTCTTCTTGCCACAATCTCGACATGCATCTACCTGGCATATTTTTCACCCTGTTTCTTTTCTGTTTTATACAAAATGAAGGTAATATAATATGTTATTATTGTTTGATTTATTTCTCGTCTTTACTAACTTAATTTAAGTAATACTAATAGTTAGGGTTTAGCATAAGGATGTACTTATAATGTAAAGCGGTTTGTTAATATTAAACAAATTTTCATTATTTATTTTTCTTTCTTTCCTTCAGTCGGTACAAGCAGATTACTTGTATTCAGCTACATCTGGATAGACTTTACGTCGGCTCCAACAGAGTTGGGCAATGGTTGACCATATGATGCACGTTCTTCTTCTTCAAAGTCAAAGTATTTATTAGTGTGATTTTTGGTAATACAGTAGGTCTTATCGTTAGGTTTATGGTAACTCAAAAAACTACCCATTCGATTAAGCCATAAACTACTTAACAATATATGAATTTAAAAATTGATATTACATACAAATTAATAAAGCTTTCAATATTTAGAATACAATTGTAATAAATATTTAAAACACAATTAATAGGTCAAGTTTTTGAGCATAAATACGAGTACATAACTATTATATAGTTTATTAAATTTCGTCAAGAAGGAATTCGTCAATGGTATAGTAGCATTTTCTTAATAAAAAGAAAATGATACTGTTTAAATTGTGTAAATTTTATAAAAATTCATAGTCAAATATAGCAAGCAATGATAATTGATTTTGATTGATTGATAATTGTTCGGTAATTTTCAGGCCATATTACTATGGCTATGTCACTTTTTAGCCAGTATGCAAACATTTGCCATGATATCAAAATAAGACAATATTTATCTATACAAATAATATTATAAAGAGGTAAAGTTTGTGAGTTTGTGACGTTGTCAGGGGTAATCTCTGGATCTACTGAACCGTTATATTGAAAATTCTTTCACCAGTAGAAAGCTAAATTATTCCTGAGTGTCATAGGCTATAATATTATTTCAAAAAAATAAAGGTCCTCATGATAATTGCAATAATGTAAGCCAATGCCTATTGTAATTTCTTGGTATTTAAAAATAAAGATCTTTATTAGATATGCTATTAAAAGCAATTATCAATTAAGTAAGTAATTATAAGAAGGTAAAATACTCAGTCAGTTAATAAAACAGTAAATAAAATGACTGTCTCGTACTACATAATTCAATTCTGTTTCGTGCGTGTGTTGTTAGGTCGTAATCCGACCTCTACGATTGCAAAGGTCAGAAATCCTACAACACAACCCTAAACCTAAACAAGCCCTAGCCGTTATATAACCCAATATACCTTGTTTACCTTACATTAGGTAACTACCATTCACTCTTGATAGTTTCGGCATTAATCTACGAAATAGGTCTGAAGAACAATAAATGTATCGGCACAAATTGCCAGTTACACAGGCCATAGAAGCGACTAAATATGCCATTTCTTAGCGATAACATATTGTCCGCGAGTTAAGAATGTAAACGTGGGTGGATAGAAACGGAAATGTGCCATCATCATCATATCAGCCAAAAGATATCCATCACTAAACATAGGCCTCCTCAAGTGTCACCACATCGACTCCATCGCATCCAGCGGCTTTCCCAGGTCCAGTTTAACCAGGTCTTTGGTTCACACTAGATCTTCCAAAGCTGTGAAAATGTATTAGCTGTAAGTTTACCTAAAATATATGTCGCATCTAGGCTGGCCGATAGATGTAAACCATCGGTAAGTCAGGATGTATTTATTCCCTTAGGTTAAGACATCGTGTGTGGGCAGGTAGGTGGGTCACACAAAAAATGAAATCACACAAATTATTGATACACTGGGTTTATTAAAATAGTCACAACTCACAGTTACAATCTTGCTTACTGATATTACGGACACGACACTGGTTCTACGACGTCTTAGCTCTAAGGCTGTCAGTACTCAACTGCAATATTCTGCTGTACCAACCAAGCAAGTGGTTAGAGAAAGCGCGCCAAAGCGTAGTTGTTCTTGATTTGCCGACAGATGGCGTGCTTGCGATTTGTCTTGACGTCCGTACTATTGACTAAACCCGACATATATAATAAACTAATATACAGTGAAAGAAAGTAGTCAACAAGTTACGCCGATACGAAGTTAGCACTGATCGTAAGTTTCAGCAACCACGGGCATAGGTAGTAGGGCAGTTGGTAATACTCATTTACATGCTTGGTACAGATTTGAAGCTATGGGCCATACAAATCTGAGTTACCCAGGTTGCAGACCAAGAGTAATTTTTTAGCTTAGTTCGCATAGCTGTTACATAGTTTATTTATTTATTTATTTATTTTATTGCATAAAACATGGGGGGCTGCACATGCACATTGCGGGCTGCACACAAATATTAGATTATTAGAGCTTAGATTAAACTAACTTTGTTTAGCTCTTGGTCTGCAACTGGCTTTACTGTAGTGCCAGTTATACGAATAATGTAAAGTGTTGACAGTGTTGTGTCTAGCAATGGCCGTCGAGTCGTCTCCGAGGTCTGTAAACTGTACCATACCAAATTATGCTATCAATACTATAAAAAGTTTTCAAATATTGTCTACATAAGGGATTATATTTTATGAGATAGGAAGTTGTTTTATTTTATTTGTCCAAAATTAAGTTCTAGAGCTGATATTGCCAAATTTGATAATTTATTTTTGTTTATCTTGGGCACGGGGTATCATTGCTAAGAAAGAAAATTTGGTTCATATAAATCTCACTAGATAGCGCGACATTTTAACATTTTCTGGAATTGAACATAAAAAATTTAATCTATTAATCCACATTGCCCGGACCAGACAACACCCGTCTGGTCGGAGGATCCTCCCTTTTCTATGGAGGTTTGTGGGACTCTACATCCTGTTCCGCATACCCCCAAAACTGTATTTAAAGAAAGAATATTCACGAACCTAGTAAACCCGTTTACTTGCAAGTCGCTGCTAACACCATCTTTTGCCGTGAAATGGGATCGAACGCAATTGACTCTAAAAGATTAATCAGATGAAACACGCTAGTTACGTCGGCACGGTTTCTTTGTATGGGATGAGGCATCTGTATGCTAGTATTTATTTTTTATTTAATAAAACTTCATGCAACATAAAAGTACATAATGCCTGAGGCATTCTCTACCAGTCAACCATGGGCGGTGAATATGGTGCATGGCAGGTGCATAAAAAATTAAATAATAAACACAAAATGAGTACAAAAGTATATAGTTAAAATAAACATACATAAATAGATACTATAATAAAAAGCGCGCGTATTGAGACGACTCTGCTATTAGTTTAGAAAATATTGCCGCAACTTCCGCTTTAATGCATACTGACTGGTGGCCGTCCTGATATCGAGAGGAAGCGCATTCCAGAGAAGAATGGATTGAATATGAAAGGAAGAATGAACAAAATCAAAAGTATGAGAAGGACAGAGCGAGAGAAGATTGTTAGATGAACGCAGATTCCTAGCGTGTGAAGTAAAAAGGTATTGAAAATGAGTAATGAGATAAGAAGGAGGTGTGGGTGAGTTGAGTAGAGAGAAAAGCGCAGTCAAAGCGCGAAAATTTCTTCTCTGCCGAATGGGCATCCATTTGAGTTCAGTTCTGCAGCTCAACACATGGTCATATTTCCGTATTATATTATCTGTGTCTTGGGTATTCGTTTGTTTGTAGTGAGGTATTTAAGTCAATGTGAAGTAAAGTGAAGAGGAGTTTTTGTTAAGTTTTAGTTGATAAATTGTAAGTAGCATGTTAGCAAATTTCTATCACACTCGTTCAAACTCAAAGTCAAAGTCAAAGCACTTTATTTCAAGTAGGCCAGTTACAGGCACTTTTGAATTGTCAAAAGAAAAAATAAAATATTACAAAATTATGGTGCTACAGTCCCAGTCACAAGACATAATAACTGTGAAAGTACCGTAGATGCCCATTCCAAGGCGTAGATCTCTATGGAGAAGAACGGGCAAGAAACTCCATGGACACTCTTTTTCAATTAGGTAATTATTACAAATCATTTGTTACATCATTCATGTTGAGATTACACATTATGTGAGAACGATGTAGAAAGTAAAAAGTGTCCATAGTAAATATAAAAAGACAATTCAGAAATAAAATTAGAATCAATTAAAATAAACCATGGCAGCTAAGAGATGACCAGTCCCAACCGACAGCGCCCGTTCACGAACATGACACATGTATCAGCACCATTCTGCTCAACCATTTTGAAGGGAGCTAAATGATCCGACACACGCGCCACCATCGGCGAGACATTTGAGTGAGCATGACATACTCTCAACCACCGGAGTCATTCAAGTCAATAGAAGACGTAGGTATCTAGACAATGATAGCTCTGAAGTACATGGTACTCACACAATGCTGGCTATGCTGCTATATAATACTAGAAAGATTGACTCTATATAATGCAAAGATAGTAGCAATCTTCATCAGCTCCGACAATAACAGTAAACGATACCTACGACAGTCTTACCAAAAAATAAAATTTAAAAAATACACATAAAAACGAAATTAAAAAATAATAATATTTAACCTGACAGCAAGCTAATTTTGGTAAAAGAACACGAACATTCTCTTGAGTTCAACACAGCGACCAACTATGCTTATCATCTGAATAATCATTAATAGAATAGTATGCCTTAGAACAGAGATTAGCTTTTACTTTTGCTTTAAATGCGTTAAATGGCAAATCTAGAAAAGAAGACGGTAACTTGTTGTAAAAAGTTATACCAACCCCAACGAATGAACTATGCACCTTATGAAGTCGATGAAAGGGAGCTCGTAATTTGTCCTTATTTCTGGTGTTAAAGTTGTGAATATCACTATTGTTACTGTACAAATGAATGTTCTGCCTAATATATAAAATGTTGGCGAATATGTACTGTGAAGCCGCTGTGAGAATACCAATCTCTTTAAAAAAATCTCTTAGAGAAACACGCGCACCTAATTGGTAAATGGCACGAACAGCTCGTTTTTGAAGCACAAATATATTTTGAATATCAGCGGCTCTGCCCCACAGTAGAATACCGTAGGACATGATACTGTGAAAATAACTAAAGTAGACCAACCTTGCTGTATCAACCTCAGTGTATTGTCTAACCTTTCTGACGGCGTAGGCGGCCGAGCTAAGCCTACCCGCTAGGCTTGATATATGTGGCCCCCATTGAATTTTTGAGTCTACTGTTATACCCAGAAACACAGCTGAATCAACAGTTTCGAGCTTCTCATTGCCGAGCACAATGTTATGACCCAGATTTCTAACATTGGGCAAAGCGAACTTTATGCATTTAGTCTTCTTGGCATTAAGAACAAGATTATTTGTTGTGAACCAATCTGTGACCATTGATAGTGCGTTATTCACGTCATCAAAAACTTGTCTATTCCTATCTACGTTAAAGATCAGAGAAGTATCATCTGCAAACAGCACAACGTCGCAAATATCCTTTAAATAGAATGGCAGATCGTTAATATAAACCAGGAATAAAAACGGACCCAGTATTGAGCCTTGAGGTACACCCAGCTCAACAGGTAACCTGGAAGATTTAGCGCCATTAACGTCTACGCATTGGTATCTATTAAGTAAATATGACTCAATTACATTTAGGGCTTCGTTTTGAACACCGTAATGACGTAGTTTACGCAAAAGCGTATCATGGTGAACGCAATCGAAGGCTTTAGAAAGATCGCAGAAAACACCAATTGCATTTCGCGACTTCTCCCATGCGTCAAATATGTGTTTCAACAAAGCAACACCCGCATCTGTAGTCGAGCGACCCTTCGTAAACCCATATTGGTCATAGTGAAGGAGGCTATGTAAGTTAAAATGTCTGAGTAACTGCTTAAGAATTAACTTTTCAAATATTTTGCTGAATGCAGGCAAAATAGAGATTGGTCTGAAATTACCAATATCATTTTTGCTACCGGATTTAAATAGAGGGATGACTTTACTGCTCTTCATGAGATCAGGAAAAGTACCCAAATCAATGTATTTGTTAAACGTAACAGCAAGATATGGGGCCACAATGTCTATTATATTGCCCAAAAGTTTGGTAGATATGCCCCAGTAATCACCCGTGTTTTTAGATTTAAGAGAATTAAAAACATTAACTACATCACGAGGCGCTACATGCTCGAATCTCAATACATAACTACATTTAGGGACGCTACTATGCAATAGGTTTTCAGCCTTAGACGGCGACGAACTTAAGGAGCAAGTCGTCGTTGCAGGTATGCTCGTAAAAAACTCATTAAACGCCTCAGCTACGTCAGCTGGTTTATTAACTAACTTGTTATCAACCATGATCTCGAGTTGATTTTCTTTTTTAACCGATTTACCCGTTTCGTTGTTTATGATTTTCCAAGTGTCTTTTACTTTGTTATTAGAATTTTTAATAGTCTCACTTAGAAATTTTGATTTTGCAACACGACAAATCTTTTTAAATAATTTTGAATAATTTTTAACATATTCTAAAAAATTGTTATCAAACTTGTACTGTCTCAGACCATACAACTCTAACAATCTCGCTCGGCTTTTATAAATGCCTAGTGTAGCCCATTGGTTGAAACCAGCGCAAGTCCCAGCAATGTTGATAGTTTTAGTTTTAAAAACGGATTTGTACACATTTTGACAACATCAAAAAGGGCCTCGTACATTTCATTTGGGTTCTCGTACTCTATTATTGACGGTATAACTTTAAGAGCTTTATTATTTTTAAACTTACTGCAACGACTAACAGTACAAGGCCTGCATTCTACTTTGCGCGGCTTTTTACTTAATGGCATAGGGAAGCTAGCCATTAATCCACAGTGATCTGATGATAAATCACTTAACACCAATTTATTGTCGGCATCAAAATCACAAAATATATTATCAAGGCAAGTCGACGAAGACGCCGTGATCCTAGTTGGTTCGAAAAACAAATTAAATAAATTAAAAGATTTAAATAAGTTCAGAAGCCTAGTACTTAGTGGAGTAACATCTAAAATATTAACATTAAAATCTCCACATAAAATTATATTTTTAGTACTGCATTTAATCTTATTAAGTGCATCCTCCATTGCAGATTCGAAACTAGTAAAGTCCCCTGAAGGGGGTCTGTAGACACAAATTATTATGTACCGCTCAAGTTCAACACAAGACAAGTCGATAGTGCGATCAATGGAAAGATTAACTAGGTCTAATCGTTGTTTACATTTTAACTTGTTTGAAACAAGAATTAAAGAGACACCGCGAATAGCAGTTTTTCTCACAAATGCACTCTGTACAGAAAATAAATCATCATTGATAAACACTACTTCATGCTCTTTCAACCAATGTTCAGTTAAACATAACACATGAACGTCATAATTCTCCATAAACAAGCTTAACTCTAATTCCTTGCCGGACAAACCCTGCATATTTTGATGTACAACATTCAACATATGCGACTCACCCGTTGTGTATAGCAATGTTAGTATCACTACCAACAGAATCAAAAGTGATATTAGTATCTATACTAATAGTATCAATAGAGATGTTAATGTCACCACTAACAGTAAACGTAGGTACAGTATAAGTACCGGTGTAAACGTGTAAAGTATATGCTAAAAGATTAGCAATCCGTCTCCTACAACTAGCTGGCAAAAACATGGAACAATCAGTGAGTCTGTAATCTGTAATAAAAACTATTACAATCAAAATATATAATCGCGTCCCTGTGACGACAAGTCCTGTTATACATCAGCAGATTCAGATAATAAATATGCCTATTTTGCTCATCCGACAAACAATCAGAGTAAGGCAAAGCAGAAAAAATAAATTTACAATTATAAGACTCATGGAGCTTTAGCATTAAATTAAAACATGCAACTAATTCCTTTTTTCTTACAGCTAAGCTATCCCCAAATAACAATATTACAGTTGAATTGGGATTTATTTTAGTCAATTTAAGACTATTAATTAACTGGCTAAAACTGGCACCGGGTAAACAATGATTTACAATATACTGTTGAGAACACTGACTAAAAATACTACCAAAACCTTGACCAAATTTATCTGAAAAAACATAAGCTGAATTATTTAAAATATTATTATTATTAACTACTGGTTGAGCCATTAAGGGTGTGGGTGTGACATGCTGAGGATCTGGTGTCTGAGAGCAGGCACAGCTACAAGAGAAGTTATTGGTCAGGGACTCATACCTCTCTGCATTGCACCTGACCAAGTCTACCAGCTCGTTGGCCTCCAGCATGCGCTTACTCAGATCTTGTTGAGAAGCCTCATATTTGCTAAAGATATCTTTTAGAGCACATTCCCTCACAAACAACTCATCCTGAAGGTTCTGACAGTCAGCATCATACCTGATCCTACATAATTCTAAATCAGTATTACATTATATTTACATTTTTTTGTCTTAGTTTTAAATTTAATTTGTTCAGTTTTTGTCCCTTCAGTGACTTTTTAATTTTTCTAATTAACTTGTTAAGTACAGCGGTTTGCCAGCGTTGTATGGCAAACCGCTGTATAGGAGTCGAGGAAACTGGGATGTCCTAGAACCAAATATTCGAAGACATGTGACATCCACCAAACCGCATTGGTCCCGCGTGGTGGATTAAGAGCCATTCCCTCTCTCAGAGAGTAGGCCTGTGTGCCAGCAGTGGGAACATTAAATGGCTGATGATGATGACGTTGTATAGAATGACCATAATAAAGGTTCCTGGGTTCGGTTTCCAGGTCATGCAAAGTGTGTGTAAGTGAGAAACTTAGTAGCAGCGCTGTGTTTTAATTTGTGGCCAAGTGATGGCACCCTTTGTATGATGTAACATAAACTACTGATATGAAGAAAGTTGCGTGTACTGCCACTCAACCAATATTGCTTTTTAAAAGCAATTTTTACCTTCGAAGGAAAAAAGATGATTGTAATAAGTTTGACGTGTGTCACAGGTGATGTGTTTGTATAGGCCACACTATACGGTTGAATTCAGACAACATGAATTCCTGTCGCCAGTAGCCGACGAGTTGCGAAATGTCTCTATAAGTAGGTAGCAACTGCCATGCTATTTTCTTGCGCACCAAAGAGAGCGCGCCAGCCATTACTCATTACTCGTCTCATTTAGTCCATTATCGCTTTGTGCTTGCACTGATCCCGGACTTCTGATATCGGAAATATGAGGGCTATCTTGGATAAACCCTCGGTATTGTGGGCTTTCATGGGTATGCATGCAACAAAGCCAGCTAACTTATGCCTTTTTAGAGATAGTCCTTGTTCCAATTTTATCAAAGCAGCAAATTCGGCCACCAATCTTTTCGCTTTCTCTCAGCAAAAACGACTACGGTCGACTGGTAGAAAATGCCTAAGGCATTAAGTCCGCCTTTGTACTTGTGAATAAAGTCACATTATCGTTACATAAAAATTGTGTCGTATCCTTACTATCCTGAGAGATCGAAAGTTGAAGTTGAATCGAAAATCGAAGAGATCGAAAATGGAACTATTTCACGGCAAAAAAATTACATGTGTAGTTACAAGAATCTAGCGGCCCTTATTTTGTTTCTACTCATTTATGTGAGACCTTATTTTATCGATCGCATTTATTTAATTGTGGATTTTAAATTTAAACCCATAAAAGTTGATATACTATGTGTATGAATACTGTAATATTTAAATATATTACGTTATTATATTCATAAAACATTTATTGACACCAATTAGTAAAATTAAATTTAGGAGTCATGTAACATCGTTTCGATGAATCACATAAGATTGAGCCTTTCCTACAGCACTTTGCTCCACTCTTGTAACATTTAAAAAAATATGGTCATTGGCAGCTGTCAATTTAGCCTACGAAATTAAAAAACACAGTATAATTTAATGATGAAAGAAAGAAAATACACACAATGTACACACAGATACACACAATGTAGGTAACATTAAAAGGGAACTTAATTTTAAAACAATTACATACACAGTGTGCCCCGCGGTTGCGCCAAAAAAGTCCAGTTCAGCAAAATGCCAGACAACTGGGAGTTGCCTGACGCTGGTTTTCATCTGAACTTTACGTTGAAGTGTACGAATGTGAATCAGTTTTTACGGTGTTAAATATACAGGTTAATAGATATATGTATAGATATATGATATGAGAGCGGTGGTGGCCCAGTGGTATCGGCCGCAACTTACAAGTTGTAGGTCGTGGATTCGAGCCCTGGCAGGCGCTTTACTTTGTGTAAATTATTTCATCACCACTGCTCTCAAAACGGTGAAGGAAAACATCGTGAGGAAACCGGCATGTCCTAGAACCAAAAATTTGAAGACATGTGACATCCACCAACCCGCACTGGGCCCGCGTGGTGGATAATGGCCCATTCCCTCTCACAGAGAGGAGGCCTGTATCAGTGGGAACATTAATAGGTTGATGATGTGATGTGATGATGTGATAGATATATGTATGCTCATTGAGGGGGGCGGGCCACAGCTTTATAATATTATCTTATAGAAGTATTAAATCACTTATTTTCTTTTGTCGATATCCATGTATAAAGTCAATATCCGACCCGACTACAACACTACTTGAGTAGCGAAGATTTTTTGACAGCGAAATAGTGAATATATTCAAAATTCAACAAATTCCAAAGGAGGTAGAAACAAGGAGCGTGCGTGCGAGGATCCAGGAACGAACCATACCATTCCCCGTGGCTCTAACGCGTGCTCGTTGCAGCTTATTTACGTTGGTTGTTTGTTTCTGTCATTGAATAATTTGAATTTAGTTTTTGGTAGTTGAGTGTTTGAAAATACTCATGCCAAAATACTGGTTTTCAGTTTGTAAATATTTAGAGATTTTAACTACGACTATCTCCGTAACGGCAATACTCCAGTATTTAAATTATTAAGTGACGCTGGTTATAAATCTTCATTATAAACCTTTGCCTCTACCCGCGGCGGTTTTCAAACAGATAATATTGTTTGTAACTTCACTTGTGAATTTGGATTTTATAACTCCTTCATTTATCATCGTCATATGTGGGCCCGTTTTTAGCGTTGTGAGCCGCTGAAACCGTTTTAATGTTCATGTAACAACAAAAAACCCTCTTCTTAGTCCGCATTATTATGCATCTACGGAATTACTGCGCGTGGCCCGACACGCACTTGGCTGTTTTTTTTTAAAATTACTTGAGACAGATGCAACACGTTCTCTTCTTCTATTGTTTAAAAAAAATAATGTTTCTCTTTCAGCGACCCAACCCCGCAGACAACTGAATTGCTTCCAGTGAAATGGGTGCCGATCACAAGAGAAGCATATACCTACATGAACATAGATGCTGAAATGTCTCTGGGCAGCAGACCAGCTCACGACAGGATGGCTTTCTGGGACCTGTTCTACAAACTGAATGAAAATAAGCAGAGCCTTTTATGAAGATGACTGAGCATACCCTACTTCCTACTCACATTTTATAGGCGAAAGTTTGTGAGTGTGTGTGTTTGTTACTTCTTCATGCTGAACGGATCTGGATGAAATTTGGCACAGAGATAGATTGTAGTCATATGCCATGTTCCCGGGATAAAAAGTATCCTCGGAGTAATTTTCGGCTTTTACGCGGGCGAAGTCGCTGGCATAAGCTAGTAATATTATAAATATGAAAGTTTGGATAGATGAATAGATGTTAGTTATTCAATTACGCCAGAACGGCTAAACGAATCTGGATGAAATTTGGCACTGTGGTCTTTTATAGAAATAGCCATAGGCAATTTTTTTTATTTCCACGTGAATGTTTTTTTTTTTTCTATGAAACCCATCGAGTAGGGTAATAAAATTAAGGGTTTTTAGAGGTGATTACTAAAATATATACCACTTATATCTTTAAAGTCATTCGAAAAAAAAAAGTTTAACTAAAAGTTGTAAATAAAAAAAGTTAATAAAATCAAAAAACTCGACTGCTTAAAAAGCGAACTAAAAATATATAAACTAGAAGAAAATCTTGCTGTGCAGTCGGGGGATACATATTCGCGAGCTGGCCGACCAAAACCAGATGTATAGAGTTTATATAATTTCGCAATAATCCTGTGATGGTCTTCTTAAACTTTAGAGGTATCAATTTTATGCCCAGATAATCTCAAAAATTAAGGTCTTAATCGGTATTTATAACATAACATTTTTGCAATCATTGGTTATTATCAAAAGTATTTATGTATGAGTAGTTTGATAAGGAGATGTATTGCGATTAAATTGTTTTGAATGTGCAATGAAATAAAATCCAGTTTCAATCACAGTTCTTTGTTTTATTTGTGCAACCCCTACAATATGGAGTCCAAAACTCACCATGTTTCTTTTTTTTAACGGCACTTATCTAAGAACAGTTAGGCGGCCAAGACCTATCTAACGATGTCTTAATTATAATAATCCGTCAAGTGGTTGGAAAGATACGAGGTAATAAAGAATATTACATACATACAAACATACATACAAGATACGCGCGAAAAACATCCATTTCTTTGCAGTCGGATAGTAAAAATACGGGCACTAAAGATTTTTTTCTCTACTTCAATGAAGAAGAACAAGAAAGGGGTTTTATTAATTTGACGATGTATTGCCATGTTATTTAAAGCATCCCGGCATGATTAAAGAATCATCAATTACGTTCCAAATTTAAATTTTGAAATTACCAAAAGAAAAATATTGATTATTGTGGATTATTGTAAAATTGCTTTACTAATGGCGCGAATTACTGAAACGATTTTTTTACTGTTTTTTATTAAATTTTAGTTCAACTAAAATTCTAAAATTTTTTGATTATTTTCTGCAAATTAAACATTTTAATCTTTCTTTTTACATTAAATACCACTTTTTGATATAAGTGATAAAGCAATAAGGGCCGATAAAATTATAGCCCTACTTGATGAAGGTTGTTCGCAAACTTGTCTCAACGGCTAAATGTGAGTCGTTCAACTATCCAGAGGACTTGGCAACAGTATCAAGAGACCGGTTCGATCAAAAGAAGACCCGGTTCGGTCAAAAGAAGACCGTAAAATGTGCACTCCAAATACCTCATCTACCACCTCCTCTCGGCTCTCCTGATCCTACTGTCTATCCGATCTATATCAATTATAGATCAGTTTTTATATCTTGTAAATATTAGAGATTTTGTAATTATATCATATATTACTTACCCCTTTTGGACAGACTCCACTTTTATCCTAGAATGGCTTAAAATATTTTTTTCCAATTTCGATTTTTATTTTTTTTATTTACATAGGCCTACATGGGCACTTATAAAACGTCGACAAAAGGTGCACGGTTCGGGTTAGTCGTTTCCTATGGAGAAGATCCGGCAAGAAAATCCATGGTTACTCTTTTAAAAATTTGTTTGCTTTTACAATATTTCCATGTTACAGCATTAGTACTTGGATATGGGGGGACAACGTAGGCCCGACAATAAATCGTACGAAATTAAAATACGAATAGTGTTGCCAAATAAGCTGCAGCCATTCATTCGCAACAGAGTTGCAGAAATTTTAGAGGAGACTGGCAACCCCGCTAATTATGTCTCCCTAGGAATAGAAATTAATTTATTACCTTCTTTAGAAGACTGGTGGTCTGCTCCAAGTTTTTTAAGGAGTGACGAATCGTGCTGGCCTTCTAGATTTACACACTCCACAGATTAAATTTTACCTGAAATTAAACCTAATGTCACTTTACATGGTACAGTTAACGACAATATGTCTCATGAATTTATTAACTTCAACCGGGTAAAGCTTCAGCGCACGGTTGCTTATGTTCTACGTTATATTGCTACATGTAATAAACTGTCTGTTCATGGTCCCTTAAGTAATGATGAACTACAAATGTCGCTAAATTTGATTATTTGAATATGTCAGAACGAGTCTTTTAGTAAATATAATAAACAATTGCCAAAGAAAAGTGCATTATTGAAATTTAACGTTTTCCTGGACGAACATATAATAATGCATGTTAGAGGTCGATTGCAAAACTCGGATCTACCGTATGATAAGAAGTGTCCAATTCTTTTACAATCTAGCCATCACTTCACAAAATTACTATTTGAATATGAACATAAAAGATTGTTTCACGCTGGACCCCAGTTACTTTTAGCTGCCATACGGGATACATACTGGCCCATAAGAGGTCGCAATTTAGCCAGATCGTGCTACCGTAGGTGTGTACGTTGTTGTCATCTCAAAGGTCAAACCGTCACACCGATCTTGGGCAATTTACCACGACAGCGACTTCTAGCTGGAAGTTTCCCTTTTGAAAATATTGGCTTAGATTATGCAGGTCCAATACAATCTGCTGTTCGACAGGGTCGTGGCTAAAAATTAGTTAAAGTATATATAGTAATTTTCGTTTGTTAACTACAAAATCTATACACCTTGAACTAGACGCTGATTTAACAAGCAATACTTTTATCATGGCGTTAAAGAGATATATCTCGCGTGGGGGTAAACCGGTTAATATATATTCGGACAATGGCACCTCGTTTGTTGGTGCATACAATGACCTATCGAAATTTCTAAAGACTAATTGCGACTCGTTATCTGAGGAGATGGCTAAAGAAGGCATTAATTTTAACTTCATACCTGCATACTCTCCTCATTTTGCTGGCCTTGCGGAGGCTGGTGTCAAGTCAAAGAAGCATCATTTAGACAGGGTGTCGGGCCTTTGTAACCTCACTTACGAGGAGCTTTATACCACGCTGTTGCAAATAGAAGCTATTCTAAACTCCACACCATTGACTCTACTTTCATTAAATCCTGATGAATTCATCAGGTTAGATACCTAGTCATATTCCTAGTTCGGTGGGCTGTGCTGGCGCTGCTGCTGCGGCTGCTGAGGCCCTCAAGCGGCGCAAATACTGTAACCTAATTGGTAATTACAGTTTTGAGCTGTTTGGGGTCGAAACGCTTGGGTCATGGGGCCCAAGTGCACGTCTCCTTTTTAAGTAGATCTCTCGCCGACTGATCGACACTGTGCGGGACCAGAGGGCTGGCTCTTTCTTTGCGAAAAGAATCAGCATTGCCATTCAACGTGGCAATGCTGCCAGTCTTCTGGGCACGTTCCCGGATGACAGCGATGTGGAGAAGTACTTCGACGCCTAAGTGTACCTTTATTTTGTATATAGTGTAAGTAGCTAGTTAAAGTATAATTTTGTAAAGTTTACTTTTGTTTAGTGTTTAGGTATGTACATTATAACATTATTCCACATTATTATGAGTAAGTATAAAACTCATTGAGTAGTCCATTGATTCCTATAAAACAAAATGACCTGCGTTTGAATAAATAAGTATTTTCAATAAACAATTTTGTGCCAGACTCGTACAGAAAATTGATTATAACTAATGTTGATTGTACATTAGTACAATCAACATTAGTTATAATCAATTTTTACTCAGCTAGATTGTTAGAACCAATATTAGTATTTGTTGGTTAGATAAAGCTGGCATGCGAACTTACTTGAGAAGTCTCTCTGCGGAGTCCACGCTCTCATCGGGATAGGGGTTTTGTCCAGGGTGCACTGATTTTTTGATACACAGAAAAGTACACGTGTGGTTTGTACGACCGACGCGCGCGGAATCATGTCAGTGTTGCAATGATGAAGACGAAGACACCCAAAATCGCTCCACACTTCACCACCAACACACGAGAAAAATTGCAATGCTTGTCTGAGTGTGGACACGTTAAAAAATGACACCTATTAGTTTGGCATGATTAGAAATTAGAAATAATAAATGGTTTTGGTACGAAACATACCGCTCACCTTAAAAGAATGTAATTCTTTTAACACTTAACTCTACGGTTCAATTGATACTAAACTCGAAAATTTTGACACAACAAATATCCTACTTACGTTAAACTATGCTTAGAAACTAAAGTACGCTTTCAAGAACAATTACTCTAAAGGTAGTTTACATACTTTGACAACAGCCCGTTTGAAAAGGCTCTTGCCCGATTGCAAAGTCACAACTCTCACTTTGCTATCTGGACCGGGATGGAGTGCCTGTACACGAGCGAGTCTCCATTGGAGAGGAGGTAGATTGTCATCCACTACGACAACAATGTCACCTGCACAGATGGGGGAACCGCGATCAGTGTACCATTTGCTACGTTGTTGAATCTCGTGTAAATATTCACGACTCCATCGTTTCCAAAAATGTTGGACACATTGTTGTATCCAACGCCACCGAAGAAGTCTCCCTGGATTCGTTTCTGTCAGGGGAACATCAGGGATAGCAGTCAAAGGACCTCCTATAAGAAAGTGCGCAGGAGTTAATGGAAGCGGATCTGACGCATCCGCGCTTAAGACGCACAAAGGTCGCGAATTAAGTATTGCCTCAATTTGGCACAATAAAGTGTGCATCTCGTCATAAGTTTGCACTTGAGTACCTACCACGCGGTGAAAACAATGTTTGAAACTACGTACTGCAGCTTCAAACAGGCCACCAAAATGTGAAGCATATGGTGGCTGAAAATGCCATGTAATACCTTCCTTCAAGGTTTGCGAATTCAAGGCGCTCTGCACATCGTCGTTCTTAAGGAAAGTGTACAACTCCTTCAGGTAATTGTTGCATCCTACAAAGTTCCGTCCTCCGTCTGTAAAAATATCTCTCACCAATCCCCTGCGGGATGTGAAGCGTCGTAAAGCCGCTAAGAAAGCCGGTGTCGAAAGCTCACTTACGATTTCCAAATGCGTACTTTTTACACTTAAACACACAAAGACGGCCACATAGCATTTTTTTTTTCATTCATATTCAGTATAGGAGTATCAGTAGGTAAGTTAATCGTCGGTAATTCAAGACCAATTTGAATCGTAATCCTCATCATTATCTTGCCCGCATCCCGATTTGTTTGCGGTTTGCGAAACATTGCCTTCTTCTTTCATATTTCTCTATTAATCTTTACCATATCATCATTCACGCTGTCCATCCACCGTTATTTTTGTCTTCTCCACCTTTTGTAGCCTTTTGTATTCGTACTAAAACATTTTGAGATCGACAAGGTAATGCCAACTACAAACTAGCCAACTGACCAACTTAGGTAAATAACATCACATGTTTTAAAATCTGTCGATAGGATTTTCTACTTTTACCAGTACTTAGCTAATTTTGTTTTCGAGGAAAAATCTAACGACAATATTATTGAGATGTCACAACCACATGCAATATGAGTTAGTATACCTACTTGAAGCATTCTAAAATCATAAGGATCTCATTACGAGAGCGAAATACGATCCAAAATTCCGACTCGATTGTTGAAACATCGCGGTTTCTCCCAACGCTAGTTTCAACGGGTGGCAACTTGAAACAAAGCTGGGAATTCATCGTATTTTTAACGATATACGAGCCTTTTTGTATGAATTGCATTCGGATGGGGTACCAAGTGACAGCCGCAGAGATAGACATGTTATAAAAATGTTTCCTTTTTCCCACACAACTATTCGGGATCTGAGTGAAGTTTTCGCTTGATATGGGATGTTTTTCGTTTTGGACTGTTTTTTTTGGCGAGTTGAGTTTGTAAAATTTATTACACTGTGCAACGTAAAATAGCGTTTTGTAAGTGAGCTAAAAAGGCTTTTACAAACAAGTGAGACGAAGCAATGTTATAACATGTTTTCACTGAAATTGTTCTACGGATAATTATAATTATATTTTATTTGATGATTTTTTTTTTGGAGAACTGTGTTGTCGCTCTGTAGCGTCACGCATTTCTGCATTACATCTAACTTTAAATCTAAAGCGGAAATGGTATGTCAGTCTTCGAAGCCCGAAAAATATAATTTTCACGGATTTTTCATGAAATAGCTTAAAACTAAGAAAGATACCTCTTATTGGGCTGTGGCAAGAGGCAACACATGGACAGAAAAGGCCAAAACAAAAATGAAAAATTGCCACACAAAAAAAAAACAGGTAAAAAAATAATTTTCCGAAAAAATTGCAACAAATTAACATACCCATCACAAAACAGTATTGTATCCTCAGAAAACCTCCAATAACGGGGGATTCATCATTTAAAAAAAACGCCCCATTGGACCGCCCTATGGTAGTAAACAATCGATGAGTTATTATCAGTCGCTCGCAGGCATTCTATTCACTGACGCACTGGCAATACAAAAAAGAAAAATAATGTTCACCTGTGCTATTATTGTGGTGAAAAATATGAATTATTCAAAAGGTAGGCACCTACCGTTCGTGATTTGTACCCTGGTTTTGTTCCTTCAGAAAAAAACTGGCGGTTTTTACGAATTTAGAACGCAGAGATTTTCTTTTTAATTTTTTTTCTGAATGGCGAAGGTTTGGTAACGAACCGGACGGGCGATACTGTGCTAGATTTATTGGTGGAACTACAGGAAATTCTGGATTTGTTAGTGGTTTATTTAATGTATAGTGCCTGGATAAAAATACTTCCACCTCTCTTTCAGATGGCGTCATGCAGGCTAGTTCGATGTAGATATCATCACTGATCAGTTCAGGAATGGGTTTCAGAATTTTATGGCAATAATAGGCTAACTACATCCTGAAATCATTCTGTTAGCCAATTATGTTCTCATTATTGGGGCATAGGCCTCCTTTTTATGGGATGGAGTGGGCCACAATTCACCACGCACGCCCAGTGCGAGTTGGTTGACACGTACCGAACGTTTTAAAGGTACAGTCTTCGAATGTTAGTAGTAGTTCCATGTCAAAACGGTTTCTTCACGATATTTTCTTTATCAGGAGAGCAGTGGTGAAGAAATGACGAACAGTGGCTTTTAGTTGAAAAATGACGCCCAATTTTTTATTATTTTGGTTATTTCTGGAAGAAGCAACAATGCCCTTTTTTTCAAACTTTTATTACTTCATATCATTGGTCTTAAGTTAGAATTAATATCAGAACATGATGATTGTTGTATAAAACGCATTTTCGTATCAAGATCATTTCTGCGATGAAGGCTCTAAAATGTTTAAATGTTATTTAAAACGATTTTTTCTTCGCTTAATAGGGATTGCAAATGTCAGTTGCAATTATTATAATGATAGAGTTGTTGGGTTAAGGTTTCCACAGACAAGTACGACGTGACATCTTTAATTGTTTTATAACGAAAATGTCCTACAGATTCATATAAAAAAAATCTACCATTTTTGTCGCCTGTTTGTCAGAATGTCACAAAGCGCTTGTCCGTGGCAGCCTTTAAGTAAACGGGTTTTATGAAATAAAAATCCAGCATACAATTATTACCTTCTTTATTTTTTTATTTCCCGTTTATTTTATCAATAGGTACATTATGGGCTAGAATTATGTTCAATGTAATGCACAATTAGGTGAATATATTGGAGATAAGAATCCGCAACATGTATTTATATTGTAAATAAAATTAATAAGGAATATTTATTTTTAAAAGGTGTTTGCAGTTAGTGAAAAATAATGTAGAAATTATTTTGAACTTTAACATTGTATCTGTTAATATTCGACACAGAAGTACACAGAGTAGGTAATCCGTCTACTAGTTACAAAATACAAATCGAAATTTTATTTTATGAAGGCCTAAAATTTACTATCGGGAACATGTCGAGCCTGTAAATACAGGCTCGACATGTTCCCAAAAATAATTAAAAATAAATGTTAATTAATGTTATATATGTTAATTAATGTTTATTAATGTTATGTTTGTGTAATAAATGTTCGATGTTTTATGTTTATGTTCCAATTAGATTTATAGAAAAAGTGTCCACAAAAAAAAAAGAAAAGAAATATGTTAGAAGTAAGGACACCTAAAAACACATTTGTGGTTTTTGGTGTTTTGTTACATGAGGTATGTGAATAAGACAAACTATTAAGCACGCTTTCTTTAATTTTTTATTGTTTATAAAATTTTCATGTCTTTATAAAATTTGTCAGACCTCTAATTCATTATTATGCAAACAAAATATTATATAAATAACAACTAATTAGTATGTTTCCAAAGTAATTATATAAATATTGGCGCACGGTTGGCGCAGTGGTTGAGCGATTGACTGCTGCGCTGCGTTTTGCGGGTTCGATTCCCGCACGGAACAAATATTTGTATGATCTAAAAATAGTTGTTCCGGCTCTGGGTGTTTGTGTATGTGAAATTATATGTTTGTAAACGCACCCACGATACAGGAGAATTCCTAGTGTGGGGCAAAGTTAAAAAAAAGTATATATATATATATTTTTTTTTTTTTAACTTTTTTTTTTTTTTTTTATATATATATATGAAAAAAAAAAGTTAATTTTATTCACAGTGTAGTTTGTCTTATTCAAATTTCAAGGTGTAATACTTATAGGTATGACTTAAGTAGTTCTCATTATTTTTATATTTTGGATTACACAGTTTTAGAATAAAACATACAATTTCATGCACAAAAATCTTTCCTTACAAACATAATTCTTAACCAACTTCATAATATTATATACAATTAATAATAATATCTTAAACATTTTATATTATACAATTATTTAATGCACCATCAATTTTAAATTATAGCAAATAATATGAACTAACAACATTTAATAGCTCGTCTTTTTATTTTAAACACAGCCTCTTAGCTACTTCTCATTTATTTTTATTATTTAACATAATAATAACAAAGTATTGGTTTATACAATTTTAATAATCTTAACGTCTCAAAATAAATTTATCTATCAACATAGGTTTCTGAATTATAAATTTATTAGCAGTTTCATAAACAAATCATTTATTTTTTTGAAAAAAGTCGAATGAAGTTCACTGAACATGGAAATATTTAAAACTGGTGACATAATAAAATACTAGATCATTAAAAACATATAAAATATTAACTATTAAAAACTTCATAATTATTTAAAATAATAAAACAATTAATAAAATTTGCATTCCCCTCGCATACAATAATTATTTGGACTAACACTTATATATAAGAAATATTAACATTATTTTGATTAAAAATGAAAATTATGAATAATTTAGTTTGTAAATATTTACAAACAATTATTATAATTATTATTTACACAAATTATTCTATATAATCAGTCTATGTTAACAGTATATTTCCTAAATATTATTTAGTTATATTTCGAGCGCGCATTATTTTACTTGACATTTTTATTTCAGGTATATTGGTTATACTATTTTAATATAAAAAGGTATTGTTATTAATAATGCACGCTCAAATATAAATAGTTATTAATTATTTAGACATTAACTATAAACACCAGAACAGTTATTCATAATCATTGTTTTCAATTCCTTTAATGGAAATACACACAAAAAAATAATGGTAGGAATCAAAATTCTGGATCGAAAATTGTCGAAATTTTCGTTTAGTTGCTGTGAATGGCTTAGTGAAATTCCAGCAGCCAATCGCATCATTTGGCTTGCGTTTAAGTTCTGACACGTCGGTAATTTCTTTCCAAAAACCAGACTGCCCGTACAGATTCAATACCATACAAGCATCGGGTAATTTCGGTAAAGGGCAATGTTAATCAGTCACCAGTAAGAGTATTCCTGGTAAGTGACCTGGGGGGTGACCATACGCTCTTAGAGAGGTATCAATTTGAGATCGAATAAGGTCTATCTATCTGTCACTTACTCGATATCAAATTGATACCGCTCTAACAGCTTATTGTCATCCCCCAGGATTGGCCAATCAACTTATCCACTTCATCATGCTCCTGTTTTTATCCTAATTTATGAGGGTCGGTGTAGTACGTCAATCAACTTACGCATTGACGCTAAATGCTTGAGACACGGAGTAATAAGCAAATAGAGTTCTCATCTCATTTTTGGCCGAAGCCATTTATTTTATCTTTGTTTCTTTTTCATTTTTGAGATTCGTTCTGGGCGCTTGAACTGATTGTGTGTCAAAGCTTCTTGCATATTATTTTACAGATGTGTGTGGAAAATAACTAAAATATTTTCTGTAACTTAAAATCAGGGGCCGTACTATTACGACTTAAAGCCATCATTTTACGGTGTAAAAGAGAGACGGAGCAATACAGTATGACTAGCTCTATTCCTTTTACACAATGAAATCATGATGGTCTTGTAAATAGTGTGATCTTTACATAAAAACTAAAATAAATCTATCATTTAACTTTTCATTCCAATTGAATTGTTTCAAACCCTGACATTTCTAAATATCGTATTTTACGTACAAATGATTTTATTCTAAAACATGTAAGTTTTACAGCTATCTTATTGATGTCCCGCTGTACCTCTGGAGAAGAAGTTGAAGAAAGAATTGAAGAAGTAACCCCATTATAGTTGGCAAGCAGGTTTCGGTAGCAGCACCTGTTGAAGAAAATATTTGTTTTTTATTTGCTCAATTCTCTCTTACTCAAAATCGAAGAAGTTTGATCATCTCCAAACAGCGCAAACTCTTCTAAGGGCATTTTATTTTGCATCTCATTGGTCTCCCGATTGCTTTGTTTATTATAGATATTCATAATTCTATTGAACATGACAAGATAGACTTTGACAAGTTCACCTGAACTTCCTTGAATATGTTATACAGTTCCTTCTTTTTAATATGTTGCTGGCTTTTTTGAAATTCGGAGTTTTTATAGAAATTATTTATACTAGATTACCTGTTAAACTTCTGCCTAAAGCAGAAGCAGGATTAGCGCTTCGCTCCCGTAACACTAATGTGTGACTTGTCGATCTCCAAACGTCGAAAATCGATGCTTCACATCTGCAACAAAGAAAGTATTAAGCGATCATTTTAAGAAGGCTGACGTTCATCGAGATCATCTTCAGCATGTGATTTGACTATACCTTTAACAATATCATTGTCATAAACGCGTTTGGCGAAAGAAGTAATTGCAATGGTTTTGTTATGAGAAGTTTTTTAGGTGACAGTGCCGCGTTAACTACCAAGGTAAAAATCAGATAAAAAGCTGTAAGAGATATTTTAATACAGTTGTTAAACATGGTGTAGTATTATGATTCGAGAATTAAATATTTTGCTAAATATAAATGAAAATTAAAAGATGCCTATTCTTTCAGTTATGCGGTCGTGACTTTTGTTTACGAGCTCGATCATTACTTTTGCAGTTGAGTTTTAAATTCATAAGTCAATTTAAGTTAGTAGCAAGGAGTTTTCATACGTAGAATAAAATGGGATAGATTTTATACGAAAAACTGAATGATTCCTTACGTTTTAGCATTGAATTCTCAAGTCTTTTAAATAATTGTTTAATGTATTTAATTACCAGTTTTAATTGAAAATATTTTTACATCAACATTTGTCAAAAATCGAATAGGCTGTATAGGCTGTTTTCGTTGTAAAAAAAAAATGTCAAGTTGCAAAAACGCTCCATTTTCTGAAAAAAATATTTTTTTGTGAATAAATAAATCTAATTCTTTGATTTGTTTTTACTATTTCCCGCAACTGTACTGAAAAACGTCGTGTGATACACGGGTGTGTAGGTTATTGCAAACTGCTCGTTTGCAATAACCTACTTTCCACCCTTGTATCACAATGTACTATTTCCGTGTCAATTTGGCATTCTGCGTCATTTGTCAATCAACCATAATTTTGACATCCTCTCCTCCCTTGACAATCTAGATTTCGATTTGGAAAGCGAATAGAAAAGGAGGTTTTCTATTCACTAGATCTAGAAAACTAGTTATAACTTACCGTATCATGAGAGTAGGCACTGGCGAATGCACGGCTGCTTCCAACTCTAACGTTGCTAGGCTGGACGCGTAGCCATTGCTGAAGTTGAGCACATGGTTGGCAGTGAAGCCAGGTACCTAAAAATAGACAACATTATTAGCCATACAATAGTAACCTGTACTTAGTAGTTTGCAATAAAAAGTGAAGGAATGTCACACTACATGGGCATCCAAATTCTTCTAAAGTTTTCACTATTAATTTCTAGTAGCGTTAATCCTTACGAGTCCAAAACTGCTTTAACCTTTTCACCGCCACGCCATATCGGTATTCCTATGCCCTGTACGCCAAGTATTTTTCTGCGACCTGTTTTTTGTCGAGTATAGCCGTCGTTGGCGCACAGGGCACGCTTGCTCATGTCGGCTATAGCCGACATTGGCGTTCAAAAGGTTAACGATGTTTTATTGATGTTGTTTAGAAGGCATTGTGCAAAAAGTAAAAACAGTTCATGACGACTACGACCGCTTTGTTAAGAGCGTAACGACTAAGAAGGTTTATTAGACATTGTGAGACGCATTAAATCTGCCGCAAAAAGTAAAAACACTTCATGACGACTACGACTGCTTTGTTAAGAGCGTAACGACTAAGAAGGTTTATTAGACATTGTGAGACGCATTAAATCTGCCGCAAAAAGTAAAAACACTTCATGACGACTACGACCGCTTTGTTAAGAGCGTAACGACTAAGAAGGTTTATTAGACATTGTGAGACGCATTAAATCTGCCGCAAAAAGTAAAAACACTTCATGACGACTACGACCGCTTTGTTAAGAGCGTAACGACTAAGAAGGTTTATTAGACATTGTGAGACGCATTAAATCTGCCGCAAAAAGTAAAAACACTTCATGACGACTACGACCGCTTTGTTAAGAGCGTAACGACTAAGAAGGTTTATTAGACATTGTGAGACGCATTAAATCTGCCGCAAAAAGTAAAAACACTTCATGACGACTACGACCGCTTTGTTAAGAGCGTAACGACTAAGAAGGTTTATTAGACATTGTGAGACGCATTAAATCTGCCGCAAAAAGTAAAAACACTTCATGACGACTACGACCGCTTTGTTAAGAGCGTAACGACTAAGAAGGTTTATTAGACATTGTGAGACGCATTAAATCTGCCGCAAAAAGTAAAAACAGTTCATGACGACTACGACCGCTTTGTTAAGAGCGTAACGACTAAGAAGGTTTATTAGACATTGTGAGACGCATTAAATCTGCCGCAAAAAGTAAAAACAGTTCATGACGACTACGACCGCTTTGTTAAGAGCGTAACGACTAAGAAGGTTTATTAGACATTGTGAGACGCATTAAATCTGCCGCAAAAAGTAAAAACAGTTCATGACGACTACGACCGCTTTGTTAAGAGCGTAACGACTAAGAAGGTTTATTAGACATTGTGAGACGCATTAAATCTGCCGCAAAAAGTAAAAACAGTTCATGACGACTACGACCGCTTTGTTAAGAGCGTAACGACTAAGAAGGTTTATTAGACATTGTGAGACGCATTAAATCTGCCGCAAAAAGTAAAAACAGTTCATGACGACTACGACCGCTTTGTTAAGAGCGTAACGACTAAGAAGGTTTATTAGACATTGTGAGACGCATTAAATCTGCTGCAAAAAGTAAAAACAGTTCATGACGACTACGACCGCTTTGTTAAGAGCGTAACGACTAAGAAGGTTTATTAGACATTGTGAGACGCATTAAATCTGCCGCAAAAAGTAAAAACAGTTCATGACGACTACGACCGCTTTGTTAAGAGCGTAACGACTAAGAAGGTTTATTAGACATTGTGAGACGCATTAAATCTGCCGCAAAAAGTAAAAACAGTTCATGACGACTACGACCGCTTTGTTAAGAGCGTAACGACTAAGAAGGTTTATTAGACATTGTGAGACGCATTAAATCTGCCGCAAAAAGTAAAAACAGTTCATGACGACTACGACCGCTTTGTTAAGAGCGTAACGACTAAGAAGGTTTATTAGACATTGTGAGACGCATTAAATCTGCCGCAAAAAGTAAAAACAGTTCATGACGACTACGACCGCTTTGTTAAGAGCGTAACGACTAAGAAGGTTTATTAGACATTGTGAGACGCATTAAATCTGCCGCAAAAAGTAAAAACAGTTCATGACGACCAAGACCGCTTTGTTGCGCTATGTTTACTGCCTGTGTCATTCTCTCTGTTGGATAAAATCATGCCCTATCTCTTGCTATTTATATACTCCTATGAATTATATAATCACTCTGTTGAACTCTGTCAAAACAAGGTGTCGCAGCAGACCACGAATACGATATTGGCATGTGCTAGCTGTAATTAATGAACTCTTTTTTAGATTGGGACAATCCCACCGCATTATTCCCAAACCACTGCAACTCCTGAAAGCCAAAATCAACAGTGGTGACCACCATAAAAGCAGATTATGTATATATCAAACAAACAAAAGTGTAGCCTCTTCCCACTACATACTCCAAGCCCCTACACTGATTAGCTGAGGTCATAACTCACCATTTGCTCGTTGACGTACCACGTGACATTGGCAGCGGGTAGCGACGGCGGTGACGAACAGTTCGCCCGTATGTGGTCGCCACCAATGTAGGAGATACGATCTGATGTCACGTTGGGACTTGTTAGAGGAGGTTCTGGGGGAGAAAAGTGGGTTTTAGTTATTATTTTTTTACTGCCGTGGCTTATCCTGCAGTAATCGTACATTTTCCAGCTCAGCGACTGCGTAGATTCTAACAATGGTATTTTCTTAAGTGGATTAGTACTTGCAGAGTTTCCTCTTTATATTTTTCTATATGTTAGGATCTGTATCGTATAGGTTGTATATCGTGGCCTAGATTAGGACTCTAATCTAGGCCACGGTCTCCGTGTCAATTTGAGACGTGGTTTGTTAACCAAACATGTAAAAATCCTAACATATAGACTTTTTTAGTAAGGAGAATTTAAATATGAAACCAGTGAAGTATATTTTAATAAGGTTAACAAAATGTCTATTTTCACGTTCAAAGTAGATATTTAAATGTACTTCCAATAAGCTTTAAGTGGAAATGGTAATAAGCCGCTACATGAGCGTTGGTGGCATTCTAAAAGTATCTCAATACTCAGAAATACGTATAAAACTCTAAGAAAACCTAATAGTTCCTAGAACTTACTGTTGCTACGAGTATCTACTTGAGAATATTGGACCCAATTGAAATATTTCAATGGGTGTCAATCATATTGTGGGTCGATAAAATGCCTTAACTTATGTATGTTATAAGGTGTTTGGGCTCTTGAAAAGATGAACCTCGGGACTCCGAGATATCTCGGCGGCCACTGCTAGAGCCGGTGCCTGACTGAAGTGCTCGAAGCTTGAACAATACTAGCAGGTTTCAATCAAATATTTTGGGTACTATGCTCTATGTATACAGTCTCTGAATGTATATAGGACGCCACTTTCAAAATTAAAAGCAGGCAGATTCACGTAAATCAACAAAATAAATCATTGTAATTTTTTGTTGTCAATTTTGTGAAATTATTTTGAAAACTTGTATGACACAAGTAGCACTTAGGAGTATAGTGATATAGACATATAAATCATATTGTCTTTGATAAAAGAATTTTGACATTTAATTTTGTTCTTAGATAGGATCATAGAAAAGAGTTATACAAGACAAATAGCTCTGTCCCTCTTTCAGTGTTACTACTATGCTAATTTTAACACATGATCCCTTGATCTTGCCATATTGAATTAACAAATTTATTTTCATAATTTTCTGATATAAATTCCGTCCATAAAATTATACCTTTTCAGTGTTGCTACTACCATATTCTAAATTAAAAGCCAATTAGTTATTTTGACGTTTTTATTGACGGAATAAAGTAAGTACAACGATATTTAGGCCTAAGTTCACAATGTGCTTAGAGCATATATTATCCACTAAGCAAATTGTGAACTTGTTGAATTCTAAAATTTTTGTAGGGAACACTGCTGCACTGCACTGTACACAATGCAAAAGGAATAGTTGTACACACAACCGACTTGTCCATTGCAACCAAATATGACAAAAAATAGGATCACAGAAGTAATGATAATGTAATATATGGTTCTAGAGGTCATATATTTAGGATAAGAGATAGGATTCTAGGTATGATCATAGATATATTATAGTGTGATACCCCCCTTTAATCTTTATAACATATTTCGGCAATAGAAATAATGAAAAGACGAGAGGGAGAGAACATGACTGATTCTCGCAATGCTAATTTGATTTTGTCAGTCAAAGGGGAAGACAGAACAAAACAAACGGTCAATAATACAAATGACAATGAATTTATTCTCCGTGCAACAACACCCCTGAAATACCTTTGTAAATCAAATGATAATGCTGTTGTCGTGGCTGAATTCCGGTCAAAAGTATTTAAATTTGAAATCATTGATACGACGAAGAAGAAGAATGAATTTAGATGTGTTAGTCGGGAGCGTTCAGTGGGTAGAAAATCGGACACCGATTCTTACTAACCAAAGTCCACCATTGCTGGATAAAAACAGTTACCAACAAAAAAACGCCCATCTGCCTTTGGCCTGCGTTTACTGATTGGGGAAAACTGAAAACGCCGTGCTCTCTCATTGAAATCGAACCAGTCGGTTATTTTTGCCGACAAAATTCCAGCTGTATTGTGAATATGCAATATTTCAGCGAACCTAATAAAAGATTCGGGGAAAGGGTATTGGTGGCAGATGGTGGACGGGGCTCCCCTGACTGATAACAGGACGCTTTTGTTTGAAACTATATAATTTGGGGAGTGGAGTTCGATGTGAATGATTTTGCGTTGTGTCCAGTTTTGAGTGAATGTTGTATTGTGTAAGAACAAAATAATGACTAACGCTAAATGATGTTTGTAAAGCAAACATGTTTGTAGAAGAAAAATGACGGATGATAAACAGATCTTTTCACTATAGAATTAAATATATCTATCATCTGATTGGTAAAACAGGATATTCAACGTTTTTTTGATGCTCGACAATGATTATTAAGATAAGATATTTATTTTGCAAATATGGGTACAAAAAAAAACATGGTGACATAAACAACACAATTAGGAACAGCCATATTTAACCAAAAGGCATGCAAAGGTTCAAAAATACAGTAAAGATGCTAAGTACATTATAATAAAGATAAACAATGTCAATATAAAGATTAATTAACTATAATTACAATTTAATTATGAAGTATTTCAATAGTTATTTATATAATACACAATTCTTCAGCAGTCAACTTATTTCGTATTGAGGTTAAATAAAAATTAAATTAAATAAAATTAAATGTCATATTTTTCAAATTTATAATCATTATAAAAATCAATCAAGAAATGCCTTTCTCCATAAAAATCTTTTTTTATGCTGATACTTTTCTCAGATTGAAAACAAACAAATTTTAATACTACGTAGAAAATAAAAAGTAAGGTACATGTCTTATGTGCGATGATACCTGAGCAAGAATTAGTAAATCATAAATAATGTATTAAATTACTAACGAAATTAAAAGAATGATGACACAACTCATCCCTCCAGACTTTACACAAGCCCACAGTCCGTTAATAAGTCGTTAATCAAAGAGTTCAAGCCTGCCTTTGCCAGATTAGCAGGAGACCTAATTAAACAAAAGTAAAAGTGAAATAAACATTATTAAACAAATAACCCTACCTTTTATTAAACCCCGAAAATCTGGGCAATTATTCAGCAGGGAAACTACGGAGAAATTTAAAAGGAAATTTGTTTTACAAGACATTAACCCTATATTCGCCGCTGCTGAAGGAAACACTGCAATTTATTTATGTAAATGCTGTAAATGACTTTTGCATATTTTTCACCAAATTTTTTCAACGGAATGAATTAAAATTTGAATTTGGAGCTGGGAACAGCTGCTCGGATTAGGTGTAGGCTTGAAAAATGTGTTGTTTAGTGTCTTTGAGACGGAGTTAAATCTGAGGATTATACCAAAAGAGGCGAGTGAAGGAGATTTTTTTTTTAATTTGAAGGATCGATTATATTTTTCGGCGTTTATATAGTCAGCAAAGAGATTATGCAAACATAAATATACTGAGAAAGGTGCTTCATATTTTTATGTAACACAATATAGACTTCAAAGTTGACTTTCCAAACGACGACAGATAGCTAATTATTAAAGAACCATGAAGTTTAAAAGTCCGACCGTTAGATCCAAAATCCTGGCAGCCTAGGATGTATTTTATTAAATGCCTTCTTAAATAGCGGCCTAAATAAAGATTATAATGTAATATTTAGACCCACAATCTTGATATTTTTTTCTGTGATCCTCGCAACTAAGCGGAAGGAACCCTGACACCTGAGATACAGAACATGTCCTAGTTTGGGTGTCATAATGTTTCTAGCTTTTTGCATGTACTAATGTAGCCTAATCATTGTATTTCTGTCAATTCTCTCAATGTCTGGCTTTGAATGAATAAATTATTATTATTATAACTAATCTGAATATCCTTTCAATATGCTTCTTCGTTCATCAGATTTTTTTATTATTTAAATATTTATTATTTTCAATATTTCGTATCATTTTATGACCTATAATTTTTCCCGCAGTTTACTCCCGTAGTCTATACCTAGAGTACATTTTGCTTGAATAAAAAGCCACTAGCACCAAAATATATTTTCATAGGTAATCGGATCAGAACTTTTAGTATATGAAAAAAAAAAAACAATTCTACCTCTGAATATTACATTACTTTGGATAAATAACTCACCTACTACCACCATCATGGCCGCCTTGATGTCTGTGTGAAACAATGGCGCATCAGCTGACACCTCACACTGGAACTCCCCTGTCAATGTCCGGTCCACCTCTGTTAACACCACTCGGTTTTGGTCTGATGCTGCTACCTGCAAGAATAATACGGTTTTGATCCCATCCTAGAGAATGACGACTAATGCACGTTGGTATTCTTGGACTCTCTACAAAATACACTAATAATCACATACATTTAATACTTTTCGGCAATCGTAATTTTTTAGGGTTCCGTAACCAAAGAGCAAAAACGGGACCCTTTTACTAAGACTCCACGATCTGTCTGTCTGTCCGTCTGTCATCAGGCTGTATCTCATGGAGCGTGATAGCTAGACATTTGAAATTTTCACAGATGTATTTCTGTTGCCGCTATAACAACGAATACTAAAAACAGAATAAAATAAATATTTAAGTGGGCTCCCATTCAACAAACGTGATATTTTTGCTGTTTTTTGAGATAATGGTACGGAACCCTTCGTGCGCGAGTCCGAATCGCACTTGGCCAGTTTTTTACCATTTACCAGCCAGTTTAGTCTAACTAGACCTTCTTGACTTATAAGAACTTCGTAACGGAATCTACACATTAGGATCATCACCAGACTCTAATACTTAACTACTAACCTCCAATTGCACAGATTTCAGCTCAATTCTTGAATAATCACATTAAGCTGATACACGTAGGTGCTTCATATATTATGCTGATATTTGATACCAAAACATCGTTGTAAGGAGAACAGCTAACTCTCATACTGCATCCTTTCTAGAAATATTGAGATCGAGATCTTGGCTTATCGTTTAGTTTTAGTAACTATGTATTATGTTATTGAGTTATGGATTTTTAGAACTATAGAAACAAAGCCTAGCTGATTAGGATGCAGGTGACGATAAAATATTTCCCTACATATCAATTATTCTACTTACATCAACTTTAATCTCGGCGACAGGGAAGACTTTTGTCGCCGGTGACTCCTTCGGCACAAACCGGTAGAATTCAATCATGTTCCTGTACCATCTGATGGAGTACAACTGCGCCCCTTCCAGCTCATAGGTGCACATAAGTTCTGCGTCGTGGCCCGTTAGCACGGCTTTGGGTACGTGGATCTGAAGTGATTTTAGAGAGTTCACTGTACCTGGGGACAAAATTGATATTGTTAGTGGATTCATACATTTGTACGGTCTTTGTATTGGGTATGTTTGATGAATAGACGATAACGTGGCAATGCTGCCAGTCTTTTGGGTACAATTCCAGTGGACGATGTGAAGGAGTTTTTCAATAGTTTGTTCGAGTGATTGTGGTTAATTAAGTATTTTATACTATGTAAATTTGTATCCATGTAAATGAATAAACAAAGCAAACCATATTACTTATTACATTGTTATAATTTTGTTTATTGCCGATACACCTTCGTGTTTCAGAGAGCATGTTGAGTCGCTCCATATAAAAATTCTGGTAAAGGCTACGAAGAATGATATTTTAGTTTTATAAAGTCTGTTCTCACCGATTGACACGATTATAATTATAGAGCTGCATTGTATCGAAAAATGGAAGCTCGTTTGATTATTTCAAAGAAAAATACTGTACGTAAATAAAATGTTAAAGCGTCATTTATCTTAGAACAGATAAGTAAGACTAAACTAACAAGTATTTTTTATCATTCTAAATACGATAACAATCCCTTTATAACTCTTTCCACAAAAAAAGAATAAGCCCCTTCTCCACTGGACTTTACCGAACAGTAACTCATTTAAGGAAAAAAAAGCCAGAACTTCCCAAAAAATTAAATGTATGAAGGAAAAAGACATTGTTGGACTTAATAATAAAGTCAGACGTAATAGGCAATTTATTTTCATTGTCACTTCTCTGACACTACGTATAAAAGTTAATAACTTACTTCGGCCCACTGACAATGACGAAACAGCTGCCTCCTTACTTTTTTTGTTCAGTGTCACAGAGTAAAAGTAACAAAATTCAGAGGTGCAAATTTTTTTAGGTGAAAACTGAAATGTATTTTTTATGTTGACTGTATTTTGTTTTTGTGACGTAATAATTTTCTAGGTTTCGTCTTGATGGAAATAAGGGTGCTGGGTTATTCATACGCATTTTAGTAGCCTGACATAACGCGAAATAATATGGTTCTAGGTTTTTATTGTAAAAACAGTCAACTTTTGATAGCTTTTGTTTGCATGTAATTTCTTTTAGGTTATTATTGTATTCATCAAAGTTTTGTACTGAAAAATCTGCATCACATAATTATTGGCATGAAAACAGTGTTTAACGAAAAACCTTAAACCTTCACATGTAAAATTTTCTACCCAATTACACTTTCACAGAGAAAAAGGTAGCAGACATCGAAAAACATCGCAACAAAAATGCACTAAAAGCAAAATCTTTACGAACCAAGATTCCGCATACACGGATTAACCTAGAAACACACGATATCTATCCAAACACACCACTTAAAGCGTGGCTTAAAATTTACAAAACGCTTAAACACATCCTTGGTACCAGGAGACTAGGAGAGCAAGGAGGTAACATCATAAGATTTTACGATAGCGCTCGTACGGTACATTTTTACCTTGAGCACTCTTCGAGGTGCGTCAAGTAAATATCTACTTTATGACAGCTCGTTAGAAGTTGGGCTATAACGCTAAACGACGTCCCTGCTGTTATCGTGGCTTTTTGCTCTCCAAATCTGCCACTTAATACTTCTTCAACTTATTATTGCCTGGTAACTTCATTCGTATTTTTAGTATTGTAATTCATGCGTAGCTGTTATGTAGAGAGGTATTTTTCTGCTTACGACCTTAATTAGCTCCACATTTTTTTCAAAAAAGGTAAATAGCGTTGAAGTAATTACTCACTTCAAGGCCTACTAAAAAGTAGAATGAACAGTATGCGTAAATGCCTTAAATGGAGTATGTTGATTGGCCACATTTCATTTCATGCTGGCACACGCAATCAATCAACAAATGAGCACGCGCGATTTGAAAACAAGTCTCACAGGCATGCTGAAGAATAACGGTTACCACAAAGTACCTTTTCTCAAAATTTTATCGCTAGCACGCGCTATGATATACAGCCCATACATCGTGCGATTTCCAGCTCAGGTTTAAGATATTCATATCAGAATATCTTAAACGCAGTTAAGCATATCCCACATTGAGGCATGATATTTTAAGCACAACTTTTATATTCAACATGGTATTGCGCCAAACAGCAGGCAAACAAAGAGATAAAAGCTTTTTAAATCTCCGAATTTATGGTTTGTTTGTGCTAACGGAATACTATTTGGTAAATCCAAGCGTTTGTGGACCGATATTATTTTAATATGGAGGGTACGGCACATATTTTATGCCGAATCACGAGTCTGATCACTATGTAAAGTTTTCGCATGAGTTTTCTGTCTCGAAAATGTGGATAGATGAGATTTTTTCTAGTGCTATGATTTGTGTTCTTAACGAATTTGTTTCTGTCCTATTTTGAAAGGAAGGACTATAAATCTCAGATATTACGTCAGTCAGAATAAAAATAATGTAGTTTGTTACCTAGAAAACATACAAGAAGTCGAACATAGAACCTCCTCCTTTTTCGAAAGTCGGTTAACAAAACTACTGAACTGGATAAACAAATGAGGTGTCAGTGAATTTATTCTTTCTGAACTAAAATTACGTCACAGAAATTCTGAATGCTATTTTGGTGACATATAACATGACGTTCCCTGCAACGGAGAGGAGGCCTGTGTCCCAGCAGTGGAAACATTAAAAAGGCTGATGATGAATAACATGACGTCACTTGTGGACTCCCGAAGAGTTAGATAGAGTTACTATAGTAAGAACCAAATTTGTCTCTATATTGTTGTAATTGGGGTGAATCTATTGTCATTAACGGGTCATGAATCTATAGTCTCTGTGCGGCAAAACACAATAAACTGACCTGAGACTCCAAGACGTCATGCTCAGCAGCTTTTTCGACAACTACACCAACAATGCAATCTTAATCTTATCATAATAAATTATACCTAATTATTTCAGTTATAAGCTTATTCGAGTTATTTTCCTTGTCCTATTTCACAGTTCAAGCTATTTGGTAGGAATTTGCCCCAGTTTTGAAGCAAACAGCCATGATTCGACATGCCACCAAGCGTCTGCGTTTGACAGTTGACACAGACGGGTTCGAAGGCTGCCATTGCCTTGTTTGCTGTCGCCTGCAAAGTGCCTTCCGCTTCTAAGCACTTTTAAAATTAATACCCTTTAATTTTAACGCAATTTGCGTCTTTATGGTTTTTTAGTCAGTAAATAGGTTTGGGATTTACAGTGTTATATAAGTCATCATCAGTTTCGATCTCTTAGATTTTAATTAAATCAATTGATTGAGAATTTGTTTCCAGGTAAGGAAGAAAACAATGGCAGACTTTTAAATAAAGATATAGAAGAGAAAACATCAAAGAGGTAAAGGCAAGAAAAAGAATACAATCAAGACTATAAACAATTACGATCCCAACAATAATCACAACAACAGTTTTCTAAACTCACAGAAAACAACAAATATCGGAAACCATTCAAACAAAATAAAACCGGAACGGAACGGGAACACATTCAGTGATCTGTAAAGGACCGATACTGTTGAGCATGGTCCACTATCGCTTAAATTTACGCGTTTACAATGTGGAATAAATATCGGGCACAGATTAGATAGGAGCGGACAAGTGGACACTGAACTTGTCAGTTGTACAATTGGTACACTGTATTTGGGTGGACTGTGGTTCTTAGCACAGAAGTCTTTCAAGTTCTTGTCGTGCGTATCGTGAATATACTGATTAAGAAAAAAGTCTTTCGCAAATATATGCAGCCACCTCTGGGATGGCTCAGCTAAATATCAGCTTGCCGCGCTTGACTCGGTGGAACGCAGAGCTAAGAGACTAATTGGCGACGTCAAACTGGTGGATGCCAAGCTTCACAGCTTAGCTCATCGCCGTAAGGTTGCCTGCTTGTCGGTCTTCTACAGACTGTATTTTGGCGAGTGTGCTCATGAACTCCACGACCTCATCCCACCGGCCCCCTTCTACCATCGGACATCTAGACGCACTGCAAGTTACCATCCTCACCTAGTTGCTATTCCACCAATTCGCACCAAGCGCTTCCAAACATCCTTCATAATGCGCACAGCAAAAGAGTGGAACTCACTGCCTGCGTCTGTGTTTCCAAACGCATACAACCCGAATCTCTTCAAAGTTAGAGTGAACAGGCTACTTCTGGGTAAGCTCACTCCATCGTCGACTTTGTCTCTGTCACCTCTGACCTAGACTAGAGTCAAGAGCAAATCTATCTCAAATAAAAAAAATAAAAAAATATGCAAATTTACTGAGTGACGCTTACCACGATCGTACAAAACTCTGCCATCTATGTTGATTTAAGGGATGACTTCCAGAGACTATCAACTGGCGCTAGACTTTAAAAAGCTACTGTTTAATTGTTTTACTATTGTGTCTATACGCCAGATGAGTGCATAAGCAGTGACTCCCATTTTCTCTTGCCAAAGTGACATTTTATTAGCGATAATGTTTTTCAAAAGTTCAAAATACAATGGGATTGGCCATGCGACATTTCGGTAGAGCTTATCAACCCTAAAGGATTTTTGATAAATAATACAGATTATTAATTTATTATTCAGTTAAGAGGAGCTCGTGGCTAAATAATAACAGCCGCACTGGTCAATCATCAAGGTTAAGCAACGGTTGACGACGGCAGTCTGTGGATGGGTGACCATAGCAACATACCGAGTTTCCTCCGTGCCCCAGAAAGTGTGCATCAATGGTTAAATAATAATAATAATAACGGTCCTATTTATATCTCTGTGATCTTTTAACCTACTCAGTAATAGAAATAAATTTCCAAGTTCCGTAGGTACTATGTACGTAGCTAAAGTTAAATATCGCCATGTTTTATTTATTTATAATGAGTATGATGTCTCCATTGGTAAAATCTCATTAATGGTGACCAACATTTTCGTCATACATCAGCACACTCAACATCATTACCATATCCAAATTGGCACTATCCGCTTACCCTCTTACCTTCATTAAAAAAAGTCTGCACAATTTAATTCCCAAGTCTCTTTAACGATGCGCCGTACGCTCGACAATGTGCTGACACATTCGGGCGTCAGTTTTAACGAATGGAAACAAAACACAACCGATACGAAACGTGGGCTCAAAAGTGGAAAACCAATTTCGCTTCGCCATCCACCAACCGAAACTCGTTTGACACAAGTTTTAAAATAAAAACTATCAACGCTTGAATACGTTTTCAATCACGATTTCGGATGTTGTGCAAAGGGACTGGCATCACGGATGGATTTTGAAGGGCTCTTGATTTTTCGTTGGACTCGAAGCTTTGTCGTTGCGTTACACTACAAAATTTTTGACCTAATTTATTCTTTCAAGCCTGTTCTGGCCCTCTCCTGGACAAAGGCATTCCTTCACTCCAATTTTTGTTTTTGCTAGCCTGCTCTGTTCCACTCCTGAACAGAAGCCTACCTCCATTTCCTCCACTTATCACAAGCCGACAAAATATTTATCTGCGAGTGGTGTAGTCTAGTCTAATCTACTCTACCAAGCTATTATCTCATAAAGCTATTGATACCACCAAATCTATAATAATATATATAAATCTTAATAAGTTTATTGATTATTTTTAAATTTTATTTAAATTTTGGTTTTAGTTACCTGTTGATGCTTTTGATTTTAATTTTGTTTTTAAGTTGACATATTTTTTTCTTTAGATTTTAATTTGATTAGTAATCACTTTTTATTTTATGGGCATGCTGTACCATGCACCTTTAAGAAATTGTAATACTAACCTTAAACATAAAAACTTGAAATTTAAATGTATCAGTAATACAATTATTGGTTGGCCAGGCATAAAAAATAAGTAAAATATTGTGTTATTTTTTCCAAGAAATAAATTTTGAAGTAGCCTATATTGTGAGAATGGCTATATAAGGTAGACCGATTACTACTTTTCATGGCCGGTAGAACCTAAATGACATTACTTGAGATTTAACTGCGAGTGTTTACGCACGAGAAATCACTTAAGTATATTGCTCAATGTCTTGTATTTTTTTGATAAGTGAAGCAGTTCAATCGCCTATTTGACTGAAATCTTCAAACTAGCTTTTCATACAAACAAGACTCAGAAAAAACTATCTTGATGCTAAAATGTACGTCAAACCCGTTATTAAACTGCTATAACTGGGTTTTACACAAACTGAAGTGTAAGAAACTCATCATGATCAAAATTTCAGCCAAAAGACGTCCACTGCTGGACATAGGCCTCCCCCAGGCATCGCCACATTGACCGATGCCGTGCGTCACGCATCCATCGCTTTCCCGCAACCTTAACCAGGTCATCGGTCCACCTAGTGGGAGACCTTCCAACGTTTAGTCTTCGCTATTCCAGAACTTTTCAGCCTCATCGGCCATCAGTTCTGCGAGCAATGTGCCCTACCCAGTGCCACTTAAGTTTAGCAATTCTTCGGGCTATATCGGTAACTTTGGTTTTCTTGCTGATATCCTCATTTCTGACATGATCACGCAAGGAAACAGCGAGCATAGCCCTCTATTGCTCTTTGGGTGACTTTAAGCTTTCTGATAAGGCCCATTGTGAGCGACCACGTCTCAGTCCCATAGATGATCACTGGCAACACACACTGGTCATAGACATTTGTCTTGAGACACTGCGGTAAATTGGACGAGAAAATACCACGCAACTTCCCAAACGGCGCCCAGCCGAGTAGGATTCGACGGTTGACTTCTTTCTCGAAGTTAAACCTACCCAACTGGATCGTTTGTCCTTAATTGGAGTGGGCGTTGCATGGGCATTCACCATGACCTTGGTTCTATCCATGTTAATTTTAAGACCCACTCTTTCGGAAGCTCCACTGAGGTCATCGAGCATTGTACTGAGGCTCTCCATGGTCTCAGCCATGACAACTATGTCGTCGGCAAACCGAAGGTGAGTGATGAACTCGCTATTAACGTAAGAAACTGAATAAAGATAATGTGCTCCAGAATCTTAAGCAACTCTTCACATGCATATATGGAAGTAAATACTTTAGTATATTAAGGCTATAAGCAATAAACTCCCCTAAATAGCTGAATATATAATTCCAAGCCATTTAACCGACCGCGAGGAGACGCGAGGGGTTCCTTGATTTGAATTGATGTTTGTCTGTGTGTTCGTTCAAGCGTGCTCAATTCGGGAGAAAATTTTGTTTATTTGAAAATTGGTTCCTTCATTTTTATTTTTTATGTAGCTTATTTTCGCCCAGGAAATTGTTTTTTTTTTGTTTTTACTTTATTGTCGAAGGTAAGTTCAGCAGTGTTTGTGACCATTGCTGTCAGGTTTTTCTTTCTTCTGAATTACCTGTATTCAAATTCACGCTTTATTTTCTTTAAGCTTAAACTATGCTATTTTTTTGTAGAACCGAGGTCTAATGATTTATTCCGTTCTAACGAACAACTAATACCACTGGTATTTGTTTGCCCGAATGGATACCATTGTTTAAACGAATACCAAAACAAGTTCAAAGATATATATGGCTGTACAGTCAGTAAAAATACTTGATTATTTAAGATTATTATTTTGTTTCTTTTTTTCTATTTTTTAATTCAAATCGATTGAAGAAAAGAGTATCGATTATATTTTGAACGAAATTATTAATTGGAAAAACTTTTTATTTTATCCACAAACCAAAGATTTTCGGATTTATCTGATTTCATTTTATATTTTTGGTACATTTTTTTGAGCAAAAATGTTGCAATCTTGTTTGGATAAATGAATACCGCGATTAATAAACATAAAACAAGATGTTTTTTGTAACAAAAGCGAATTTTTGGGCCTTTCATGGCCACATATGGGCATTTGGTTTGACTTAGCTGACTGTACCAAACTCAGGTTATTAGTATTCGTTCGCACATTAAATTTAAGTATTTAAAGAGTGGTATCCGTACGGAATAAAAAATAAAAATGAGTTAAAACAAATACCAGTGGTCTAACTTGTTGGTATTAGAACGGAATAAATCTGTCTAATGAATGGTGAATACACGCATTACTTACTAATAATGAATATCCTTATCAACCAATTTAAAAAATGAGGAGGTTCTCAATTCGACTGTATATTTTTGTATGTTTGTTACGCGATTAATCCTTTTTTTATTTAAAAGCTGGTGCTTTTCATATGGTCCCATTTAAGTTTGGTCAAGATCTGACGAGTAGCTTTTGTGTTATCTTTAACTGATGCGTATTTTTATGGTGATATAAGGTATCAAAGATGAAAAAAAAAAAACTAAACCGACTTCTTAACCAAAACACTACAAAGCGCAAAATAACTTTCTTTTCGAAAGTCGGTGACAAAAACGAAAAAAAAAATAGGTACCCATTATTTTTCGCTTTGTAGTGTTTTTTTTTTGGAAGTCTGTTTAATGTTTTTGTTCAAAAGTATTTTTTTTTAAACGGATATTTAACATTTCCATCACCTGATTTCTAATACTAATGCTCGAAAATCTAATATAATCTGTTGCAAGACGAAGAAGTTTATTTATACTGGCTTAGACTTAGGAAAATAAATAAATGGCTTTCTTGTTCGTGTCTTAAACCACGTTGTAGAGATTTCGCCACATATAAAACACTATACTACCCTCATTTATAAAAATCTATAAATGAGGGTAGTATAGTGAAATTGAACTTAGAATCTGTTATGCAGTTGATAAAGACCTCATAGGTTTTTATAAAAAAGGTCCTCTATTTCGTTTGAAATAAGAATTCACTAATAAGTTGCTAAGGACGTGGACTGACGTGAAGCATGAAACTCAAGATTGTTCGCGATGGAGGTCTTCTGTGGATGCCCTCTGCCCAATTAAGGGACATAAAAAGAGAACATTTCGGGGAGTGTGCGATGGAATTGCATGATCAAATTCCGCCCAGCCCGTTTCATCATCGGACTATCAGACGTACGGCGATGCGCCACCGGTACATGGTGGACATCCCACCCATTTGCATTAAACGTTTTGAGAATACTTTATTATGCGTAGAGCTAAGGAGTGGAATTCCCTGCCAGAGTCTGTGTTTCCCGGTAGCTACAATCTAGGAGTCTTTAAGTCAAGAGTGAATAGGTTACTTCTAGGCAAGCATGCTCCATCATCGACCACATCATCGCTTACCATCAGGTGAGATAGTGATCAAGCGCGACCCTATATCAGATAAAAAAAAAACATTCAGTCAATTAAGTTAAAAAGTAGCTAAAACACAGTTAGCAACGTAGATAACAATATAAGGTTAAAGACACAAACGAAAGAACTTCAAATCAACATTTTCTTTTATTATTTCTCTTTTCTTACACTGAGTGGAGTTTTAAAAACATTGATGGTTTCCTCGCCCCCGATATTGTTTTCAATAAAAACAGAAAAACCGTACTGAAACGCTCTGACGGTAAAAGGGGTAAAACCGGTAATTGTGGAGCGCAGCTGATGTTTCTCTGCTACGTTTTTTACTGCTATTTCTCGCTTGTTCCTTTAAACAAGCTTATTAAGATATTGTTAATGGATTCTTTTATGTACCTATAACTTACTGTAGGGTGGTTCTGATTGTTGAGTAAAGATTTGTTTTTTTTTAAGAACAACATAATCTACGTCATTTCGAAATTACTCTTGACATAGCAAGTATTTCTACTCAGCCATTTTGAATTTGGATTCATAGTTCATCATCATCTGCCTAGCCTTTTCCCAACTATATTGGGGTCGGCTTCCAGTCTTACCGGATTCAGCTAAGTACCAGTGTTTTACATGGAGCGACTGCCTATCTGACCTCCACAACCCAGTAACTGGGTAAACACGGTACCCCAAAATAATAATAATAATAATTGGTAATTGGTAATTTGGATTCATAGTTATGCCTTTAAATTATATATTCAAAATATATGTGAAAATATGCAAATAAAATTAAAAATTTCATTTAATAGAACGCGTAGGCAGAAGTGTAGGCGTTGCATAAGGTGATTGATGATGATGATGATGAATTTATAATTATGTGGATATTCTCATTAATATGAAATTATATTGAAAGTCTCTTCGCATAGTTTTCGTCTTAATCATTTCTATACGTAAACTAAATTTTAAAATAGCAAAGGAATTTCTTTCTAAATTCTTTGACGATAATTTCAACAATAAAACAAAACACAATCGGACTACAGCCAAGCGAACTAACCCTTATACCATTAACACACATAATACGCGAGCTAACCCTTCTACAGGATGAACACACATAAGAGCACATGAATAATCTGAACACTGACATCTTCACTGTAAAGTTTCCCAGCATTTTTGTGTCACGTTAATTATGGTCCCGCAGGAAATGTGTGACGGTTTGTGCAATTTATTTGTTAGTAACCTCTCCTCATACTGTCTGTGATAGGGTGTATATGATGTCGGAATTAGTGGGACAATTACGATGGTCAGGTATCATCCTGACTGATATTTGGAATCTGTAGGCTGGGTTCGCACAGTATTTTACTGCACGTTTTTTACGTAAAAATATAAATAAAATAAAAATAACCTCTTTTGATTTGCCACAAAATAAATATTACTAGATTTGGCGCCGTCGGTGGCGTTGAAAGTGTTTTATTTGTATCAGGTAACGTACTTACTAAGAGGACAAAAAATATCTTATGTCTTAGTTCTGGTCATGGTGTTGTAAATAGATTTAAAGTTTCAATGTAATAAGGTGTGAGTGAGACAGAAGTGTGGCGACGCTTGGGGGAGGCCTATGTCCAGCAGTGGACGTCTTTCGGCTAAGATGATAATGATGAGCCAGAAGTAGTTTATACTGTCAGTCTCTCTCTAAAATAAGAAAAAAAACAAAACAATGACGGTTTTTGTCTGTTCTGAATAGACGTGTTCTAGTAAAATAAAAATTTCTTTACAGATTAAGCACTATTTCATTTATATTTTACCTGGGCGTGTCCAGTGAATACATTTAGTCGTTGAGACGTGATTGATTTAAAGATATTTAAACATTCAAATTTTTAATATTATCATGAGTAAGAGGTAGGATTTTTCTACCAAACACAGCTCAGAAAAATACATTCTCCAAAATTGAAAGTATACCCCAGTAAGCTTAATACCTGCCCAATCTTACTAAAAATACATCTTGAAGATAACGATACGGTTTTCCGAATTCAGCGTAAAAATTTATGGTATCTCGAAAATAGCTACAGGCAACCGGGACGATTATTGTCCGATGTATTACGTTTATATGGTTACCTTAACGTTTCGATGTCACAAAAGAGAATTTTGTTGGGAAGTTGTGATAAACTGCCGCGGTAGAGGAAGTTCCGTTACTGATTAGCGCAGAAAAGAATTTTCTGTAATGTTGTTTGTATGCCGGCTTATTTATACGTATCGTATACGGTTTTTGGGGTTCAATAAAGAGAGGATTCTGTCTGGATGGAGGATTTTTGACAGAGGATTATTCCCAAAATATTGATTTCAAATCTTGATAACAGTTTTAAGATGATGAATTTGATGATAAGAATGCTTGGAAACCTGCTGGTCCTGCTCTATTGGGCAATCTTTAGTGTAGACAAAATCAAACTGGTTATTTTGTATTAGGTATATTCATAATCATAGTAACGCTTTATTTTTTCTTCTCTTTTTGTTTAAAATAAATTGACTCGCACACTGTTCCGTTGTTGTTGAATTAGGTAATTTACTTATGTTCGCAATATTTGTAAGTATGTGAGAACCATGTTCCTATTTATCAAGTGAAGGAATTTACCTGTTAGTGCTTGTAATACTTTATACCTATATTTAGTATAATAGCGCGTGTAAAAAAAAAAAATTTAAAAGAGTAAGTATGGAGTTTCTCAAGAATTCTTCTCCATAACAAGCTACTTTTCCGAATGCACGGTAGAATCATATTTTATTACTTGTTATGTACCTATGACGTTCAATGTGTTACAAGATGATAAATAATTATAAATAATGATTTCTAATCTTGATTAAAGTTTTAAGATGATTAATAAGATTATTTCCATCAAATTGTTTTCTATATTCAGCTGGTCATAGAATAAAGTTTAGTTAAAATACACAATTTTTATGACAAATATTTCCGAATACGAAAACTTTGCTCATAAAAACTGTTTAATGATCATTGCTAATTATTAAACCTAATTCAAAAATTATTATCTGACAAAAATTATGTAGATCGTAACAAAATTCATAACTTAAGTTAGAAAGAATACTTCATGAGATCTTTCTGTTACCAACAACAACAACTGTTACAACTATATGAATAAGTTTTTTATACGGGCTTTAACTAAGCGTAACTTTTATCGTATTTCCTTTTCATGAAAACATTTTGGTATATTTTGTGTCGACAATATTGTAGTGTCACGTTTTAGAAGCGTTTGTCAAGATAGGAGGTAGATTTATTAAAATAAATGATTCATGATTAAATAAAGGTAACAAGACCAGTCGACCAGATAGAATTGGTATTTATAACTAACATAGACAACGGGCAACATCATGAGGAAACCTGGGGTGTGACCATAAGCTCTTAGAGCGGTATCAATTTGAGATCGAGTAAGTGACAGATGTATACACGTCAGATACATCTGTCCCTTATTTGATCTCAAATTGATACCGCGATAAGAGCTTATGGTCACCCCCCTGGACTTCATCGCCAACGCGAATTGAGCAAACGTGGTGTATTTAGTAATGCTCGTTTCTTCTCTGTATAAGAAGAGGCCTTTGCCCTGCAGTGCGGCAGTAATAGGATGGTATTATTATAAGCAGCACCCGACTTACGATCTTTTTCATTGATTTTTAGGGTTCCGTACCTCGTAACGAAAAAACGGAATCCTTATAGGATCACTTTGTTGAACGTCCGTCTGTCCGTCTGTCTGTCTGTCAAGACCTTTTTTCTCAGGAACGCGTGGAGGTTTCAAGCTGAAATTTATATCAAATTCTCAGGTCTACTGTCCCTTAAAACTGTGAAAATCAATCTTCTAAGCCAACGCAATCAAAAGATACAGCCGTTTATACCGCAAATTTCCGCAAATTTTCGACACTCGCAAGGGAATCAAAATCTACAGGGCACTTCCCATGAACTCAGAATCTTGAAATTTGATACGAAGCAACTTCTTTTAGCACAGATAAAGGAAAAATTGCGAAAACCGTAAATTTTTAATTACATCATATAATAAAAATATTTTTAATAATTTTAAACTTACTACCCCTTTCCTCATGAACGCGTAGAGGTATTATATTGAATATATCAAATACTCAGGTCTATAATACCTCTAAGCTGAGTTTTGTACGGAACCCTCGGTGCGCGAGTCCAACTCGTGCTTGGCGGGTTTTTTTTTTTTAAATGTATTCTATTGTAATTTTATTGCACTTGTGTGTTTATGTTAATTTTGTACGCGATAATGGCAAAACATAGTGCACATATTTTAGACAATATACTATCTGTAACCATACCTATTCTTCCTAATAATTAATCATGTATATTTAAAAATTTAATTTCAATTTATTTTGACATTGTGCTTGTACTATATGCTCGTGGTATGCCTGTATTGTTTTAATTAAGTTTGATTTGTTTTATAAAACTGTTTTGCATGCCTTAGATAAGGTAGAAAGTATAAAGATCACTTAATATTATAATAGCAATTGTATTCTTGTACCTACTTTTTGTGCAAATAAATCATTATTCTATTCTATTCTATATTTCACAAAATAAATGTTTGATTGATTGAGCTTTAGGTTGTGGGTTCAAACCCTGGCTAGCACTTTACTTTGTCAAGCATCATCAGGATGAACGAAAACATCGTAAGGAATGTCCTAAAGCCAAAAATATTGTGGTTCTAAATCGTTGTTCACATCACATCACATCATCAGCCTATTAATGTTCCCACTGCTGGGACACAGGCCTCCTCTCTAGGAGAGGGCATGGGCCGTTATCCACCACGCGGGCCCAGTGCGGGTTGGTGGATGTCACATGTCTTCGTTTTTTGGTTCTAGGACATGCCGGTTTCCTCACGATGTTTTCCTTCACCGTTTTGAGAGCAGTGGTGGTGAAATAATTTACACAAAATGCCTGATTGGGCTCGAACATAAGACCTACAACTTGTAAGTCGAGGCCGATACCACTGGGCCACCACTGCCCGTTGTTCACATCGTATACTTTAAATAAGCAACTTTACAAAAGTAGCACAAACGGTGAAGTCCAAAATCCTCCGACCATTATTATTATACCCAAAACCTTAATTGAAATCCGTATTCCCAAAACGAATTTATTATACCTAACAAGATTACTTTAATTGTAATCTTTTACCGAGCATTTGCATAAATTGATTTTGGCATAAAATAATCAGTTTGTATTCTGTTCAGTAGGAGCTTGCAGCTAAGTAATAACAACCGCACGGTTTAAACTTCATGGTTAAGCAACGCTTGCCGAGGTTGGTCCGTGGATGGGTGACCAGAGTGAATAACCATTACATATTGAGACTCCTCCGTGCAAAGCACTTTAAGCCGTAGGTCCGGGTTGTCATTTGAAGATCTTTGACAGTCGTTACGGATAGTCCGAAGCTAGTCAATCTGAAACGTGTCTTGCCAAGGGTAATCGTGTTATCCAGTTACTGGGTTGTGGGCATAGCCGAATATTCGATATTCGGAAAAATCACTATTCGTGGCATCCTTAGTCAATGTTACAAAGTCGCTGGCTTCCCATGGTAGGCTATTTCACGGACGCTCACGTACATTTTGCAAGAAAATTTACGTCAGATTGCTATTATCGTCATCATCAACATTCTCTAGACTGTATACTAATTTATTTGGGTTCGGCGCAAAATTTCTTCTTTTACCTTACTTCTCTACTATTCGTCACCACTGTAGTGACAGTCCATCCCTTGTTTATATCAAATATCTATCATAAAGATTTAAATTCCATTGCATACGTCATACGTAGATGTCAAAGACGCATTTGAAATATGCATCTCGTCGATAGGGATACATGCAAAAGAAGCGCTTCGGCCGAGTGCCTAGCCGAATATTCGATATTGGGTAAAATGACTATTCATGGCATCCCAAGTCAATGTAACAAACCCACTGGCTTACCATGGTAGGCGTGTTCACGGACGCTCACGTACATTTTACAAGCAAATTTATGTCAGATTGCTATTATCATCATCATCAACATTCTTTAGCCTTAATCCTAATTTATTTGGGATCGGCGCAAAAAAAAATCTTCTTCCTTACTTCTCTACTATTCGTCACCACTGTAGTCACAGTCCATCCCTTGTTTATATCAAATATCTATCATAAAGATTTAAATTCCATTGCATATGTCATACGTAGATGTCAAAGACGCATTTGAAATATGCATCTCGTCGATAGGGATACATGCAAAAGAAGCGCTTCGGCCGAGTGCCTAGCCGAATATTCGACATTCGGTAAAATGACTATTCATGGCATCCCAAGTCAATGTAACAAACCCACTGGCTTACCATGGTAGGCATGTTCACGGACACTCAGGTACATTTTACAAGCAAATTTACGTCAGATTGCTATTATCATCATCATCAACATTCTTTAGCCTTAATCCTAATTTATTTGGGATCGGCGCAAAAAAAATTCTTCTTCCTTACTTCTCTACTATTCGTCACCACTGTAGTCACAGTCCATCCCTTGTTTATATCAAATATCTATCATAAATATTTAAATTCCATTGCATACGTCATACGTAGATGTCAAAGACGCATTTGAAATATGCATCTCGTCGATAGGGATACATGCAAAAGAAGCGCTTCGGCCGAGTGCCTAGCCGAATATTCGATATTCGGTAAAATGACTATACATGGCATCCTAAGTCAATGTAACAAACCCACTGGCTTACCATGGTAGGCGTGTTCACGGACACTCAGGTACATTTTACAAGCAAATTTACGTCAGATTGCTATTATCGTCATCGTCAACATTCTCTAGACTTTATCCTAATTTATTTGGGATCGGCGCAAATTTTTTTCTTCTTCCTTACTTGTCTTTTATTCGTAACCACTGTAGTCACAATCCAATCCTTGTTTATATTAAATACCTATCATAAAGATTTAAATTCCATTGCATCCGTCATACAAAATGTCATACGTAGATGTCAAAGACGCATTTGGATATGCATCTTGTCGGTAGGGACACATGCAAATGAATGAAGGGGTATGTAGTAACACTTAAATAATGCGGCTAGATGCGGTCTGACTACTGACATGACGTACGGACTAACAGAGAAATATGGCAGAAGAAGACATGTTAAGCCGACTCCAAAAAAATTGGAATAAGATCAATATAATGATGACGATACTACAGGATACTTAATCAGACTGAACTTGCTGCCATATAGTATCTACAGTAAGGACTTGTCCTAAGATTTTTGTTATTGAAGCTAATAGACAAGGTATTTGTTGTTACAGTTTTGAGATTAATGGCAAAATATCTAGACTAAACTTAAAGCACACAATAATCTCTACAAAATTATTACAAAGAAAAAAAATAGTTTATTTGCGCCAGGCACGACGCATACCATAAAAATAACAAAAACAAAACTTCAATACAATCATTACATTGATATGCGTCACACACAACCACGCAAAACGGTCATGGCTCAGCATAATGCTGGGACTCTCGTGCGAGACAGAGCCAAAGCGCTGGTTTTTAGCGATAGCCGACTGCGACTGGGTGACTCTGAACCAATGAAACATTAGTTGCAAGTGAGCGAACAGCTTTATTTATGAATAAAAAATGAATAAATAAGTAAATATAAATACGTCAAAGAGTGTTTAAAACTGCAGATAAAAAAACAAAGGGTTGAATGATAAATGATTTTATTTATGTAAGTTGGTTTGTACTAACACATATCGATCATATTTTTGTTTAGTTATACTTAATATTTAGTGTAGGTAGTATAGTAGTGGATATAATGAATATTATAATTCAAGCAAAGGAAGGTATGAAGAAGTTTATTGTAGGTATTATTATTTACCTACATAAGAAAAAGTATTATAAAACTCCGGACTGGGGACAGGCAGCAACGATAGGAGTAAAACGGATCGTAATGTGATCACACCAACCCGCATAATCATTAAATATTTTTTGTGACACAGACGAAAAGGATAAGTACTATAGGCATTTTATAAAATTGAAACATTAAGTGTTACTATGTACACTACTCCTAAAGCATACATTTTTCAATCTAAAAAGATTAACTTCAAATCCTAGCCTTGAGAACAACAAAGTATATCTAATTTCACTACGAAATCCGATCTTCTCATTTAAATTCACAAATCCTCCAATAAACAAAAGGTGAGTGAGTCTTCAATCATTATATTTCTCACAGGAACACTTTGATCCATAGAATGTTCGAGATCTCTCGTCTCGAACGCCTTCCTAATTTATCTCCTTTCCACTTCGATTACTTAAGCGCACCAAAATGATTCGCCCCATTAAGTTCTTGTCTTACATTTGAACGCTGTGATATTTTATTTTAAGGCGAGAGGTGAATATTTTACGGATTAATATCGTTTATTGAGATATTAGGTTTCTAGGTCGGCTTTGTTTCTTCATGAGTGAATATATTGGAAAGGACACGGTTGGTAATTTTAATGAAAGATTCTTGGGAGGTAACTCGCCGAATTAATGTGACGTTAAACTAATAGGAATTGCAATTTAACTTGCTTTAAATTAGGCTACTGAGGATCAACCGATTAAGCGCAATGATGGCAGCATAATATGTCCATGGAATAATGTTCCATTAAATAAATAACCACTGCTCTCAAAAACGGTGAAGGAAAACATCGTGAGGAAACTGGCATGTCCTAGAAGCAAAAATTCGAATACATGCGACATCCATCAACCCGCACTGGGCCCGCGTGGTGGATTACGGCCCTTCCCTTCTTACAGAAAGGAGGCCTGTGTCCCAGCAGTGGGAACATTAATAGGCTGATGATGTGTGATGTGAAATAAATAACATATAGAAAATTATTAAATGTTTTTACCTATAGCATTATAATCAAACGTAAATGTATAGGACGAATATTAGAACAAACATTAAAACTAAAGCAAATTGCAGAATTAAATGTCCTAAGCCAGCTTTATACAATTCACTCTATAGGTTCCTTTATACAGAAGAATAGATCGTATTCTTTATTACAAGCCAGCTCTTACTTTAATGGACAGTACTTTTAATCGATATTAACTCTTAAACAAACTACCATAGAAAGTTATATTACTAAGTGCCAATAAGATCAATGAAGGCTTCTTCAATGCAGATCAGGCTAACAGACTTGAAATTGCAATCTCTAGACAGTAGAAAGAAGGAATTACAAAATGAATACCTGGCGGCTATCGTTTTAAGATAAGTAACCAGATATTGCAATATTGGAAACTTGAAGTTTTGCTATAGTTTAGATTTTGCCCTAGGGAAGGATTGTGTTCCGTTTTCTGTCTTTAGAGTGTTGATGCTTTCAATTTTATATAATGCGGTGATTTCACTGTTTTTTATTTCTGTAATATAAGCAAGATGTTCAAGCTGTATTCGAGTCATATTAGGAGCTTTTGTCCGCGGCTTCTACCGCCCGAAAGTAGGACTATAAAAAAAAACTTTTTAACAAAAAATCAAACCGACTTCCAGTCGGTTTGAAGTTTGTTAATAGTTTTTTATTTTTCTCTTTTTAGTTTTGGTTGGTATCTCCAATTAACATGATAATAATTTATAGCCAAAGCACATCTCATGACGATTCTAATAAGCCCAAACACGACTAGGATACATTGTTTAATATCAGAGTTCCAGTGCCTAACTGCCGGCTTCATCATCAGATCAGTTCGATGGTGCCATTTTCATCAGTACTATTTATTTATAAGTATTTGCTTCATCAAAGTCGGTTAACTATTCGAGATATCTTATACCCGTGACATACTTAGCATTTAGAGGTTCCAGTGGCCATCTGTGGTCTTCTTCATCAGTTCCACTACACCAAATGATACTTTTTGAGTACAAATGATTGCATTGTTGATGAAAATAACAAAATCGTTATATGTATGCCTATAATATTTGAGGACTTCCCTCAATTTTCTAGGATCTTATCATCAGATGCTGACCTGATGACTATGGGATCAACTAGGAAGTATACCCTTCAAAATAAAAGAAGAATTTTTTAAATCAGTCCCAGCGTCTTTGAGTAATCGAGGAACATACATACAAAAAAACATTCGGACGAATTGAGAACCTCCTCCTTTTTTGAAGCCGGTAAAAAAATTTGGTCTGGGTGAAAAATTTCAGTCAAATCCATTCAGCCATCTTTTCGTGATTGAACGCATACAAATTTTCATTATCTTTCATGCACTTTATCTTTGTTAATTTTAATTTATTTGTTAAAGCAAAAAATACGTGTCCAACATTATTTGATATTGTCACTGACAGACTATATTAAATGGGACTTAAACAGAATTGGCGAAGTGTGCACCTCTGCCTAACTGCGAGGAATACAGCCGTGATGTAAAGTTGAATTGATCAGTTATATTTTTCATACAATGTTTTTAACCGACTGTCCAAAAAGGAGAAGGTTCTCAATTCGGATATTTATATATTCGAATTGAGAACCTTCTTTTTTTATTATTTTTTGTATGTTCGGGCAAAACTCCGTCATATATAAACGGATTCGCAAAATTCTGTTTTTATTCGAAATTATTTTATTCCGAAATGGTCCCACTTAAAATTTGGTAAAGATCTGATAAAGAACTTCGAAGATATGCAACAGAACTCTTCAATAAATGACGGCAAATCTCTCGGGATTGCTGCAATCGCATGTCTGTTTATGGTTTACAATATTTCCTAACAAAACATCACGACAGTATGCTCTAAACGGGTACGCAGATGTGTGTAGTTCATCCTGGTACACTCTCATTCCACCGGTTATTTTCAAGTTACATATTATTCGGGTAATCTATTCTGGCATCACTGTGAACTTGTCCATTAAGTACCACTAAAATTTGGAATTTGGAAGTCGGTTGCATTAAGGGTACACTAGTCGACGGCACGAACTATTTTGTGCGCGGGGTTGAAATGTATTTTATATCAGCCGCCAACACGTGCGGAAGAGATAGATGCTGTGATGACCTACTGGTCACTGGAAGCTAGTTCGCGTACGAATACACACTTTTGCAAATTTGTAGCGAAATGGATAATGATTTAGGACGAAACCGAGCGCGCGAAATTTTATAAGCAGACCGTTGGCAGTAGACAGTTATCTGTTCAATATAAAATTATATGCATTGTTGAACTACTTATCTATCCCTGTATGGAGGCCGTTTTGCAATTTTCCGTCTTCTTATATGGTATTTATTTGCGCCCAAAAATGGGTTAAAATTAGTGTCGAAATGTGGAACTTTCGACGCTCATAACTTTCAAATATTTTCTATTTTTACTTTTTCGCTTCCATACAGGGCTAGATAATGATGAGACAAATTGATATAACTTTTTATTTTGAACGTACATCGTTAAACAGTGGAATAATCTACGTTTGTATGGGTTTTTTTTCGACTAGTGTAACCTTAACCTCGTTAATTACATCCGGATGATGATATGGTAGTTAGCCTGTTAATGGATTTAATTTCTCTTATAACAGTTTAGTAAATTTTGTTGCGTCATGTTTTAGGATATTGCCTTCACCAACTACGGCATTGAAAACAGCAGTCACTTTGCATAAAACACTGTCAATCCCTTCCCGGCTATTCAAAAACTTGCCTCCAGCGCAAAAAGGTTCCTTAGCTACTCGCCCCTTTCCCAAATAATATAAAGATGCCAAAACAAGCTTCTAACTCACAACTTTCTTCCTATATTTAAAGCTCCCTTTGTCGAGTCACGTGGCCTAAGTGCAAAATCACATTAGCATTCTAAAATATGCGGATAGCCAAACTTTTCGCCTATTGTACCTTCATCTTGGTACGGCAACTCAGGAAAACAGTTAATCACTTAAGTTTTCGATAATGTCTTATACGAAGTTGAGTTCTCGTGTACCGTGTAAGAGTAGTAATGAGTTTGAAAGGTGTAAGGTTTTTTTGTTTGTTGTAGTCGAGTTTTGGTTCTGCTTTTCCAAAAAGTTGGTTTCCATTCTCTCTTGTTCTTCAAACTCATTTTGATGATCGTATCGGCCGCGACTTACAAGTTATTGGTCGAGGGTTCGAGCCCAGGCATGTGCTTTTTTTCGTGTAAATTATTTTATCACCACTGCTCTCAAAACGGTGAAGGAAAACATCGTGAGGAAATCGGCATGCCCTAGAACCAAAAATTCGAAGACATGTGACATCAACCAACCCATACAGGGCCTGCATGGTGGATTACGGCCCATTGCCTCTCACAGAATGACCCTCTCACTGGTGATATAAATAAAAATCACTAGCCTAATTTACGTCAAATCAAATCAAAATTTCTTTATTCAATTAAGCCATAAAGCGGCACTTTTGAAAGTCAAAAAAAAACAAAATTACAAGTAATAATAATTGATTCTACCGTCCATTCGGAAATGTAGCTTGTTATGTAGAAGAATGGACAAGAAACTCCACCCTTACTCTTTTAAAATAAAAAGTGTTTTACAAGTATTTGGTTACATGATTTCTTGTTGGAAAATAAATATACGAGTATGTGAGAACGATGTAAAAAGACGTGCACGTAAAAGCGTCTAGAGTAAAAAAAACAGTTAAAAAATAACAATACATAGGTAAAAACAGGCCGAGGCAGCTAAGTTATGACCAATCCCAACTGATAGCGCCCGTTCTCGAACATGACACATAGATCGACACTACTCAGCTCAATCATCATGAAGGGAACCGAATGATCCAACACATGTGCCACCATCAGAGAGACATTAGAGAGAGCAAGACACACTATTAACTGCTAGGACACACTAGTATAGTCAACAAACGACATATAGGTGCAGAAATGGTAGATTTACAGTTGGTACATAGTACTCACATAATTATGTGCTGTGCAAAAAAAAAAAAAAAATTATACTAACACTTGAATTTTAAGGTTTTTTGTAATACTAACCCAATATGGATCACTGTTATCTGCATTAAATGAATTTGAATTTGAATTTTTTTTGTGCAGTTATATAATAAATTGAGTTCATACAACACAAATATATTCATACAATCTTCAGTAGGTCCAACAATACTTCAGAACTTTTCTGCTTATCACTTGTTTTTGTGCCCTAGTGGCTGTGGAGCAGGACTAGCGTTGAACCAAGCATTTTTATCAGCGATGTAATCCCCCAACCTATAAAATGCCTGCCTGTAACCGCATCACTTCAGAACGGCTGCACCTATTTAGCTAATTCTATACATTTTTTTATGTTTATGTAACTGCTAGGACAAAATGATTTTTTTCATTAGTACAGTGTTCGAGGGATGGGTAGCTAGTTTTTTTTCTAAAACTAAACAATAGATACAACCTTATTGCTAAAATTCATACCTTTTATGAATATATCATTTGGATTTCTAATATTTCAAGGTCAATGAATACCAAAGAGTTTTCTCACAAGACTGTCGTTGAGCTAAGTCGGCTGCCTTAAACTTTTCATCAGAGTCTCAACAAAGAAAGTTCGTTAAATTTGAATTATAATTTGGCAAGAAATTAAACTCGTCTACAACAACTTATAATTTATTTGTTCACTCTTCAAATGAAATATCTAAATATTCACACTTTACAAATTCTTGTTACGTTAATTCTAATGGACAAGTTATAAATTGTCAAGAAATAGGATCAATATTAATGGCAAAGATGGCACAATGTTTTTCATCCCTTGCCTTCAATCGACGTAATTTCCGCTTTAAAAATCTCTCAAAATTGTTTTTACATTAATATCGAACACAACACCGAAACGGCGATAAAATATGACAACATATTTCACTTTGCTCAACAAAAAACCGCAGGAAAAAAAATCTACAAGCATCGTTATTGATATTTATCACGGATACCTGACATGATAAATGGGTTTTCGGCAATAATAATAAATGTAAGAAATTACTTCTCGTCTCTTATAATAAAGTTATAAAAAACCGTGAAGGGGAAGTATGTCCCGGCTATGGAAACTTCGTTGCGTGGCTGGAGGCAAAGATTTTTATTATTCAAAAGCTCTGCCCGTGACGGCTTGATGAATGTTGTAAAGAAGTTCAAATTTTATTTCTCGCTAAAACGAATGGAAGTTATAAAATTTACGATTTGACTGTGAATAATATAATTCTGTTTGTTGTACGCTAAGAAACGACAGTTTTAATGGCTTTTTTAATTTTTTTGAGAGGTTGTTTCGTGATTTTATGGAGACTTAAATCGCTTTTGTGTTAAATTAATGTGATCGTTGCATTAATCATAAAAAAGAATGCATTAAAGTCATGTCTAACAATGGCTAGACGCGATATGACATCTTCAATAAGATCAAAATTGTTAACAATGTATTAATATTTACCATAAGCATTATGATTTTTAAAGAAAGATCAATATGGGATGTTCCGTCACCGACAAGATTTTCATATTCACTAATATGAGAGCCTGTTACAGACTGATCTATTTCTTCTTTATCTTAAGACGGAGTACAAACCACAGCCGTCTGACCCGCACAACCATAACTAACCAGTTGCATACCTATTGAAAACGCAAACTGACAGGACTAGAACCTCTTAAGATCATGTTCCCAGATATTTCCAGCTGAATTGCCAAACATATTGTAGCAGACAGTGAGCCGAATATTAGAGGTTTTGCCTACCCTCCTTTGTTCTATTAATTGCGACTGTAAGGACTGTTAAGGTCCCTATTGTCGTTGTATAACTGTTGAAGACTCGGAGCTTTTGTGTTTCAGTATTTTTGGCTTATCTCGATGAGATCTTCATATTCTCTCGTTATGTAGCTTAGCAAGGGTATTGTGAAGTGTAAAGTTGGTGTCGTTTTGTTATTAAGGGATTAAACTTAACCTTGTTTTTGTTTTATGGTTGGTAAACTCTTGTTTTGATGTGGCTAATTAATGTTTGAAATAATCAATATGGAAAGTACCTTTATTTGTGCCATGTCTTTACTTATGAATAATATATTAGTAGTTTTCTTGAGACTGGGTCTTGTTCTGCTTCGAATTTCAAAACGCCTTCATCTCCTCGTCTTAAAGGGTTATTTTAGAAAACGAATCATTGATTATTATTATTATTATTTACCAAGTTAATTGGCTCAAGTTTGTAAATCAAAGGAATGATTCTATACTTTCCTTTTCTAATTTCAACACCACTTCCATCCCCCTTTATAGAGTACTTTCGATTAAAATAAAATGATTTATAGTTTTTGAAGGTGAAATGTGACTGTCATAAATTTTTATTTTCCATATCCAACTCATTCAGTAAGAAACAGGCGTGGATGGTATCACTACTGATGTCTCTACTAACTAAAATCCAAAACTAAATTATTCCGATGATCACAAGACCAGTGCTAACTACTGACATATTGCACTAGCTTAAGCTTAATATGACAAATGACGCTAGCCATCCCCTCAGGGAGACCTCAAGGAGGAAGATATACACTAGCTAGATTATATAGACGGATGATAGACAGATTAATGATCATACAAAGATTAATGACATCGTCAATCTGCACGTCTAGCGACATTTGGTAGATGATGGTGTATTTGTGGATACTATAGCCAATTTTGAAGTATGTACTTTGATTCTGAGAATTTTAATAAAGATTGTTTATATTAATCGTGAAAGAAGATGGAAATAATTTCGAGTTATTTTTTCGATGTGAGGTCTTAGATATAATATTAAATAAGGTACTTAATATTCTATTTCTACAGAAACTTTAAAGAAAATGTTTAAGTAAGAAATTCTGGGTAATAGTCTCATAAAGTGCTTATAAGAAAAGAAACTTTTCTATCTATCTTTAAGTGGGTATATCACCTGTAGCTACGACACGACGTTTTGATTAAAGTGGTTATTTTAATCAAAACGTCTGGGCCTATAATATTTCTTTTTTCCAATAAAAAAACACTTTTTAACCGACTGCCGAAGGAGGGTAATATGTTTATCAGTCTACGTATGTGTGTTTGTATGTATGTTTCTTCCTATGTGACATTCTAGAGACCAATCGTGTTTGCCGATTTTGATGATTCTTACATCAATTGATTTGTCTTAGCCTTGCGAGTGTCACTGACTACATAAAAATTAGAAAATAGAAAAATGGCGGTTTTTTGGCGCCATCTTGTGAGGGTCAATTTTTTTTTTATTCTGAACTCTTTGTGTCGGGTATCAAAATATAGGTATTATTGAGGTGGTTTCAAAAATGTATAACACTTAATGTTGAAATGTAATTAATTAAAAAAAAATAAGTTAACTAAAAAGTTATAAAAAAAGGTTAATTAAAAAAAAACAAAAACCCGACTGATAAGAAGCGAACTAAAATCGCAAACAGGATACATCTGGTTTAGTTATCCTCCGACGCTCAGTATGATTTTCTTCTTGTTTATGTCTTTTTAGTTCGCTTCTTATTAGTCGGGTTTTTGTTTTTTTTTTTTTTATTTAACTTATCGTATATTGTCATCCAAACGAAAGTGTATCCAAATTTTAGTTTAATCAGTTCAGGATAACTGTTTTCAATTCGGTTTCAAGGTACGACCCATACGAACTCACTAACAAGGCACGAAAAATAGAAGCCTGTAAAAAGAAGAACATCATTTGAAATGATCTGTCACGTCTACTAAGGAAATTAAATCTTTACTCCAAGTGCAAAACATAATCAACATCGAACGTAAATTAATTATTCTCAAATTAACAGGAAACCCATATTAAAACGATGCAATTAAACATCAGCAAACAGTAATTAGCCAACAACAGTGCCATACAAAATTGTCGAAAACACATTTCAACAGTTTTCATAAAATTGTCTCCTACGAATTGAAAAATGGTAGTTACAGTCACAGCTTCCCATTTCTGCAACTGAAATAAAATTTCAACTTTGTTTTAAACATTAATCAAGACGTCGGGTCTTTTATGAATAATGATAGCTCTGAGATAGAAATGCTATAACGTTCCTTTGCTAAAATGCAACCGTTGCAAATGGACTTGATGATGACAGTTTCGTAACTGAATGTTAGTGTACGCTATTCATCATCCTCCTGTGTCTTTGTTTTAATTTAATTAAAGTTGGTACATATGTCTTCTTTTTGCATAAATCTGTATCAGCCTTTATAAACCAGATAAATTAATGTTGCTATCTGATGGCCAATACCCGTGATAAAAAAACGTTCAAATTCAAGTCACAATATCGTCTTGATAAAAAATAATGTCGTCTGTCAAAACGTAGGAAAGTTAAGAGTTGTTTTTGACAGAATAAGACTGGCAATAGTATTTAAACATTTCTCAAGAAACAAGAACAACACCGCTGGTTTACTTAAATACCAGAATCGTTTCTCGCAACTTTTACACCAAGCAAAACATCTAGTAACACTGTATTCACCGAAAGCCTTACAAAGACATTACAAGCCCACATAATAACAGCCAAGAACATACATTCGTAAGATTTTAATTCACATTGAAAATGAACGCGAGAAAAGAACAGTTGAGCTGAAGTATTCCAAGCAAAACTCCAACTTTTCACTCCCATTCTTTAAGAGTTTAAAAAACGAGGACGGAAAGGGGTCGAAATAAGCTGTGAATAGCTACCAACGTCTGTACGGCTGTATTTAGTACTTGTGTACACTTGAGATTATTGGAGAAGGCTATTGTTCTGTTCTGTTTTCTCAGGGGCTTGGAAATTAGACCATTAGTATTTATTGGCTTTAATGTTGTGTAGATCTAGAAATATTTTAAGAGGGGAGTTTTTTTTTGTTAGCGTGCCTTAAAATTGGGTCTTATGTTTTTTTTTTAATATCAATTACGTAACACACATTATTAAGACTTTTGTTGCGTCAAGGAGGAGGAACCCGAGGAGAGGCCGCTCGTCAGGGCTTTTGCCGATAAACCGACGACCAAGCGGCCAACAAGTAGGTTGCGATGCCGCTTAGCAACAGAGGCGACATCGCAACTGAGGCAGGCTGCGATGTTTAATGGGAGGCATCGCGGCTGAGGGTAGGAGGCCGCGGCGGGAGAGGAATGCTGGTATTGCGGTGCGCCGCTCTCTCTACCTTCTGCGGTCTGGATGGGGTCACCACCGTCTGATGGCGAACGCGGTGGGGCCACAGCGCGGAGGTGTATCGGTATAGCGTTGGCCGCTCTCCCTATCCACTGCGGCAGAGAAATGGAAGGTGGCGGGGCCACTGACCTGAGCCATCACAGGGGGGCTAAGGGTGCCATACACGGGGTCGTTTGGCGCCCATGTGCTGGTTTGGTCCCTGGGGTGGTCACGGCGTACAGTGTGTTCTGGTGCGCTGCTGATGAGGGGTACTCCCCAGAGGAGGGTCCGGTGACCGTCAGCCGCGGCGGGTTCGCGGTGTTTGCTAACGCGTGCCCGTGTTCCTGCCATAAGCGGTACTGGAGGGCATCATGGAGTTTTAGTTGGTTGAAGTCCCACATAACTGGACTTCTCCCCGTGGTAGTGCAGTATGCATGAGCATATTTCCACAAAAACCAAAAAATGGCTTTCGAGAGAATGATTCTATAAGGGTTCCTTTTTTCCATTTGAGGAACGGAACCCTAAAAATATAAAAGTTAGCAAAATAGGTCATGAAAATAACATAATGAGGCCATTGTTTTTCAGCTTCTTAAAGTTACTTTTTGTTATCGACAGGTTTAGCCGAATCTATACAAAAAAAAGACTTGTTACCAAACACGAACCTAAGTTTGAATCAGTGGTCCAATGAACTAGAAAATTGGTATAGCCAATACCAATTTCTAAGCTCAGAAAACATTTTCTAAACAAGATAAGGCCTTTTAAAATAAAAATGATAAACAAAATTAGCTTCACTGAACCCATTACGCCTTTACAACAAAACAAGAAGCAGAACTGGAATCCTTGAAACTTGTAAACTATTAAACTTCTAATATTAAATTTTCAAACACTAATTAACTATAAAAGGATGTAAACTTACATAAATTAAACAACTCGCGGCCAACTTTATTCGCTATTAGAACTTTATTTAATTTAGTCCGTAAGAATGGAAGAAACAGAGTTGAAACAAAACAAGTAAACGTAAGGGAAGTTGCCGAAATATCGGAGAGGTAATAAATCCAAGTAAATGCTGGGACTTAAAGCTGGCTACCAGAGGTGTATTGCGGAGTATTGGGTAGCAAATAAAATTGCCAGTGAATTCGAAAGCAGCTTAGCAAAATGCCGACACGTTAATGCCAACTATCGTTGTGTTTCTTTAATGGTTCGTTTGTGTTGTGTTCGCTGATTCTTTTGTTTGATTTCGTTGATCTGGAACTAAATGAATAATGAAGTGTATTTGTATTTGTCTTTTCATGTATCATTTGTTATTCTTTTGTCGTTCAGTTCAGTAACATGATCCTGCGTATTTTTACTTTTATCATGGTTGATTATCGACTTTCTTTTCGCCATTTATAGTTCGTTTGTGCTAATCTACCTCATGTTTGACCGTTTTCCTGATTTCCTTATCTTTAGCTAAATATTTGAGTAAAATCAATTCAAGGGATTTGCCAATATACTTCTTTTAATCTTGTACATACTTACTGCAGTCATAAAAATTGCTCGTCGAGAAAATACCAAACACTTAAAACAAATTGCACAAAAATGTTTACCCAATGATTTGGTTTATGAGACAAAACGCTTACAAGATGCGATCCGTTTCCTGCCAAGCTTATCAGACAGTTACTCGTATACTCGATTTATCACAAGTCCCTGGCGTGGGAGGAAATGTTTACGAAACCGACACGTACGCAATAAAATGTTACACGCGCAATAGTTTGAAAGCCACGATCGAATGCATTAAATGGCATGTTGTGTTTCGAGTTGATCGAAGGTTTCCTAGAAATTTGATCGTTTTGATGGTGTATTTGAAATTGGAAAGCCTGGTTTTCGTTTAATGTTTGATACAAGTGATGATAGCTAGTAACAGTTGTGGCATTTTGTACTAGCTGTATCAGGTAAAGATAGTATTAATACCAAATCATATGTTAGGTTAAACTGAGCAGTTTAACCTTGACGCAATACCAGTGTGAGTTGGGGATATCACATGTCGTCGATTTTTTAATTTTGGTACCTTTTTTTACGTGGGTATACCTACAAAAAGCGCCTGGACCTTTGGTGAAAAGATCAGGGAGTGTGGGATTTTACCACTAAAACCACCCCGGTGATCACCATCAGCACGTAGGAGGGTCTCCATAATCTCTTAAAAGACCACCCTGGGACCACCCTCTGTGCAACGCCTGCTAGGGCACATCCAAGTTTTCTGCGATTGGAGAAAAGTGTATATTCCTACAAGTTAAATGTATTGTTATTATCTACAAGAAAACCTTTATACCTACCTAGAAAGACTTCATCAAAGCCAAGTCTTGCACCACCAAAATCAAGTCTTGAACTTATTTGATCGATGAAAAGCTTCATACAAATGAGTTTAGTCAAATATGTACATGTTCAAAGGAACTGCTTAATGAATATGCAAAATAACCCTGTATGACGTTCTGTTCCTACAAGCTGCATGATTTAACTTGGGGTTTGTTACACCGTTGCCGCGTTGTGTTATGTTTTCTTAGGTATTAATTATTATCGGATTTATTTTATACCCGACTGGGTAGAAAGGAAGGGCTGTGATGAATATCATTTAACTATGATAGTTTGTGAGTCAGACTTGTTTCCTCATAGTCTATAATAGGGATACCACGGAGGTTATCTTAGCAAAGGTTGTAACGTTACGATTAGCTCTAAATGAGATAAATGTAAGTTACGTTTTAAAATTTAATAAAAAGATAAGAGTTAAAAAACTAAAGGCTGGCTTCGTACGATGTGCAGCCCGCAACCCACGACTAGCTGTGTGAGCTGCGGCCGCTGCTGCAGGCTCCTGACTACTTCAACCTAGGCAAAGGCAACCGCGGATCAAGGCGACATGGTACGGCGCGACGGGACGGTTGGTGGAGCGCTACCGGGAGAAGTGGGCCGACGTGTACGAGGTGTGCACCCTGCACGTGCTGCTGTAGCAACGGCCACAGCAGCTCCCACAGCCGTGCGCGGGCTACATGTCGTACAAAGCCGGCCTTTAGTTTTGTAACAATTATTTTTATTTAATTTAAAAACTTATTTTTACGCTTACCTCATTTAGAGCTAATCGTAACGTAAAAAGGTATAGGTGGAGACTTGAACACAAGTTAACACAAGCAAAGGTGGAGGAGCAAATAAAAAATACATCTTTCAAAGGAAAATCGATCAATTGTTAACAATTTTTTTTAAATAGCGGCACCTAACGACAGCAGTGACATGGGAGCAGCAGCAGCAAACAAACTTTGAAACTTTGAGCTAGATGATAAAATAATAATGTTATTCAAATTTCTCAATAGAGACAGAAAGTTTACAAAAATACGAGAGTTCTTTCTTATACTTTCACTCTTTTGTATCATTTATTATTTGTTGTAAAAGGCTCAGTAATCGGCTTGATCGTCTTAAGAGTATCGCCTCATTGGTCTGGTAAAGTATATTTTCCGGGTAAAATATTTGAGAAATTGAAAAAGATATTTTTTGGGTTCCACCACGATACTTATTGATTACCGCTTAAATATTTATTAATAAGTATCCTCCATATTACTATAAATATCAAACAAAATTAAAACGGATCTCTTTTACCTTTCAGCAAAGCAATATTCATTCACAGAATTCCCACGCCTTTTTTTTTATCACGGGGGTAAACCTTCAAAAGGCGCCTGGACTTTTAGGGAAAAGACCAGGGATGTGGGATTTCTACCTCACTAAAACCACCCCGTTGATCACCGTCAGCACCTGAAAGTGGTTCCGTTACCTCTTAAAAGACCACCCCGGAACTGAGCCTCGCTGTGCACGGCAGCACGCGATCACTGTGCTGCCGTCTTTCCCGAAGTCACTTGGTGGGCGGACAGTGTCCCCCATCTCGACCCCGGAGTCCCGCTTGCTTATTATGCAGGCGGGGTTTCAGCGTTTTAGGCATCGGGGCGGTTGTCACCCCGACGCCTTCTTCTTCGAGCGGGATCGGTCCTCTCACGATCCCGCTCGGCGGCCTCCTTCTGGACCATCACAGTCTCACAAAAGGAGGCCATTTCCCTCCAATTTTCTGTCTCTGCCAGCATGGCCCTCACAGCTGCTGGCAGAGGTCTCGCCCGATCCTGGCGACCAAGATCTGCCGCTCAGAGGCCCACGCCGGGCACTCCTCGAGCGTGTGCTGTGCAGAATCAAGGTCGCCTCCACAATGGTGGCAATTTGCCGTGGTCTCTCGCCCAATCCTATTCAGGTACTCACCGAAGCAACCGTGTCCGGTCAGTACCTGAGTGAGCCTGAAGGAGATGCGCTCCTCTCTTTTCAGCCAGGCTTCGAAGTGCGGCAGGATGGCTTCGACAACGAGAATTGCGGCTGCTGTAGCCGCTCTCGCCACCGCTTGAGCGCGTGTTGACGTTCCTGCCGCCTCAGCCATACTATAGCGATTCCCGGCACGCTATCGCTATTTCAAGCGGAGGAAAGCATGCCAGTAGAGTTGCCGCTTCGAAGGATACCGTTCGGTATCCTCGTGCGATACGAATGGCCATTTTCCGCTGCAGGCTATTAATTTTAGTCCTGCAGCGTCGGACACCTGACAGTCTGCTTGACCAAACAGGCGCCCCATAAAGGACCATCGATCGCACGACACCAGCGTAGAGGCGGCGAACTTCTTCCCGCGGTCCCCCCAGTTTAGGCAGCAGTCTGTGCAAAGCACCCACTGCCTTTTTGACGCGGGGGAAGTATTCCCACGCCTACCTGCATGGAAAATTAATAGAACCGCAATTGTATTCATAATTTTCTCCATCCCACAATCATGGCGCTTAGTACTATTATCATTGCTGTACCATAACAGTTATTTGCCAGCATCACTATCTAACCTCATCCCATCTCGTTTACATTATGCAGTATCACGGCATCTGCCTGACTATTTCCTCCCACAGTTAATTTTAATCACTGCACTTACATTAGTACCTAATATTCATCCTCTATGGTCATATAGGGCTATATATGGACCATTCACAGTAGTCATTTTGCGTTGTTTATTGAATTCATAGAGGCGGGTTTTGTGTAGCAGATGTTAGAGGAAAATTATGGACATAATTATTAGTTGAATTGAATAATAATTTTCGTTTCGAAATTCAGAGATGTTTTAATTATTTCCAAGGTGTTTTTCAACGTGGCAAAGCTGTCAGAGTTTTTTGGGTACTTCCCCATAGACAGCGATGCGGACGAACTCTTTGATATACAATGAGTTATTTCGTTCCCTCCTTTTAATCCCCCTTGTACATAATTATTATTCTGTATATATTTCTAAATAAAAGATAAGTAATCTTAAAGATCAACTTTTTGTTTCAGGTTAATTAATAAACAAATTGGTTTCGTTTTCTTAATAAATCGGATGGGTCAAAATCTTGGAGATTAAATTGGCTTGGTCAATCAAGAGACAATAAGCGTCCACGAATTACAATGATAAGGGAGTTGAAGCTCATCTTTTACATTGATTCAAATGCTTCTGATATTGCTATAAGGAAATCTCGAAAAGAAAAGAAGATATCGGAAAGGATGCTGTAACGTAAGACCTTTTCAGAAAACTTAAGTTTATCTCTCAGTCAGAAACAGTAAATGTAAAATTTAAGGTACTTTATATTAACAGTTCACAAGGATACGAAAAATACCACACAAACATTTTAATTAACAAACAGAAGATTTTAGCTCCTTAATAATCTCCAGTGTCTCAAAAGCACCACTCACACCGAACATAATCTTAAAAATAAATACCCTATACACTTATATCCGTACTAATAACGAGTTCGGTGTAACATACAGCCACGATTACGCCCTTAAAGCAAGCGTAACACGGTGCGCGCTTTCATCCGATGTAGGTTAAAAGCAAGTTGCATTAAGGTGGCTTGATACGGCGATACAGAATGTAATGTGCTTCAGTATTCCCCCGTGTTATAGTCACGTTGGATGCCTATGCTTAAGGTAAATAATATGTAGATGTTTTGTTGAGATTCATATTTGTTATGATGGCTCTGTTTGTTGGTTAAGGAGCTCTAGGCTAAATATCAACAGCCGTATGGGTCTATCTTCGAGGTTAAGCAACGCTTACCTAGGTCGGTCTACGGATGGGTTATTTATTTATTTATTAAAACTTCATGCAACATACAGGTGGTGGAGAGATAACATGGCATGTGCATTTGTATGCACATGCCATGTTATCTCTCTGTTGTTATGTTTTTATGTTGTTAAATAATTAATAAAGTAAAATTGAAGAATATATATATTATGGTTAAAATAAACATACATAAAATTATATTTCCTATAATAAATACCTATATATATAACTAGCTGTTGCCCGCGGTTTCGCTCCCGTGGACCACCCCACAGGACCCGTTTTCGGGATTAAAACATAGCCTATGTCACTCAGGAATAATGTAGCTTTCTATTGGTGAAAGAATTTTCAAATCGGTCCAGTAGTTTTGGAGCCTATTCGGTACAAACAAACAAACAAAAAAATCTTTCCTCTTTATAATATTAGTAAAAAAGTAATAGAAAGGTGATTGAGATGAGTCTACTATTGGTGTAGAAAATAATGCCGTAACTTCCGCTTAAATGCATATTGACTGGTGGTCGTCCTGATATCGAGAGGTAGCGCATTCCAGAGAAGAATGGACTGAATATGAAAGGATGAATGAATAAAATCGGAAGTATGAGAAAGACAAAGCAAGAGAAGATTGTTAGACGAACGCAATCTGCGTGTGAAGTACATATATTTTGAAAGTGAGGTGTGAGATAAGGAGGAGTGGGAGAGTTCAGTAGGGAGAAAAGCGTGGCCAAAGCGCGCAAATTTTGCCTCTGCCTGATGGGCATCCATTTGAGTTCAGATCTGCAGCTCAACACATGGTCATATTTCCTCAGGTTGAATATGAACCGGATGCAGTTGCTTAGGAGCCTATCAAGTTAGTCCAGGAATACCGCGTTCAGGTTAAAATAGCACACGTCACCATAGTCGATTATAGGGAAAATTAAAGTCTGCACAAGCATAGTCTTCGTTTTTGCAGGCCGAAAGTTTCTCAGACGGTACAGGCAACGCAAGGTCCGGTTGGTTATCAGCATGTTAAGCTATTGATACCAGTGGTCATTTGTAGATAGTCGTTACGTATAGTCAGAAGTCTGAAATCTGACACGAGTGTTTCTAAAGATTTTACCTACTTACTGGGTTGTGGAGATCGGATAGGCTTTCAATTCATGTAAAACACTGGTACTCAGCTGAATTCGGTTAGACTGATTGGTTTGAGAAGTAAGACATTAGCATTGCTGTGTTAGAAGATGATAACGCTAAAGTGACTATTGGCTATCTCATCATCATCATTGCAGCCGAAGGACGTCCACTGCTGGACATAGGCCTCACCAAAGTGTCACCACTTTGGTCAGTCCTGTGCGTATTGCATCCATCGGATACCTGCTGCCTTGACCGGGTCATCGCTTTAACTAGAGGGAGGGTTTCCAACGATGTGTCTGCCGGTACGTGGTTGCCACTCTAGAACTTTTCGGCCCCATGGATCATCCGTTCTGCATGCAATGTGCCCTGACAACTGACACATAAGTTTGGCAATTCTTGGGGTAATGTCGGTAACCTTGGTTCTCTTCTCTTGTCCCTCAACGTATAAATACATCTTATGTTAAGACGCCCAATATAGTGGAAAACAGATACACCGCAGAGCACGATCATAAAAGTCAAGTGGTTGGGCACTGAAAGAGACGAATTGAAGATCTGGTTCTGGTTTGTCAAATAGAATCTCATCATGTTTAGGTAACAAGTACCTGGGCGACCGAGCTCTGCTCGGGTGAAAATAAAGAAAACAACTTTTTCAAAAAAAATAAACCTAGCTTTATCGTCCCCGAAACCCCCTGCATGCTAAATTTCATGAAAAACGTTGGAGCCGTTTTCGAGATTCAGATTATATAATATATAATCTGAATCTCGAAAACGGCTCCAACGTTGTGTCCTAGTTGCGACATATCATGTCGCATCAAGGGTGGCCGATTTATGCAAACCATCGGGAAGTCAGGATGTATTCCCTTAGGTTTAAGACATCGTGTGTGGGCAGGGTACAATCTAAATTATTCGATACACTGGGTTTATTCAAATAGTCACACAACTCACAGTTACAATCTTTGGTCACAAATATTATGGATCAACAGTGATTCTACGACGTCTTCGCTCTAAGGCGGTCAGTAGTCAACTGCCATATTCTGCTGTCCCCACCACGCAAGTGGTTAGAGAAAGCCCGCCAAAACGTTGTTCTTGATTAGCCGACAGGTGGCGTGCTTGTGATTTGTATTGAAGTCCATACTATTGACTAAAACCGACATATATATAAACATATAACAATAATTGCTCGTTTAAAGTTATTAGATTGGTTAGATATTACCTATAAAGCTAGTAGATCCATGCTTACTTACCATAATTACCATAATAATATAATTTCATCATCATTATTATCAGTGTTTCATGATTGAAATAGGCCTGTTCAGTAATGGTTATTCCATTACTGAACAGGCCTATTTCAATCATTCTTCTAATAATTTCATTGGAGACGCTATAGACAGTTGTGTTCCACTATTTAAAAAACTTAAAATACTGCCACTGCCGGCACCATACATTTTTGAAATTTGTATCTTTGTACACCAAAACAGAAATGAATTTGACTTGCATAACGATGTTGTATCCAGACACAGTCGCAGAGTGCATATGCTTAATGTTCCTAGGCGTAGAATTAAGTTGTTTTCTGATGGTGTATACTGCATGTCCATTACTGTTTATAACAAATTACCTGATGGCTTCAAAACTCTCAGCTTTAGAACATTTAAATTTAAATTATTTAACTTTCTTTTAAGCAAATGTTATTACTCAACTGAAGATTTTATGAATGAAAAATTTACATAAATATTTGACATTATTGTATATAAATCATTTTTTACCTCCTTGACTTCATTGAATTTTGACTTGTATAATTAATCTCATTTACTACTATTGTTCAATTTATTTAAATTATTTGTAATTCTAATTCCTATGTTAAATGACTAAATTTCAGGGTAATGATGACCCATAATTTTACAAACCATATTTGTACGCCGGAAACGGCAGAATATTATGATCGTAATATATAATTCACCTAACAGCTTTGTACAATATTCTGACAAATAAATGCATTCTATTCTATTCTATTCTATACTTTTCATTTATTCTCAACATTTGGCTCTTAAAACTACATAAGTATTTATTTACTGTAAATCTTGTTACTGCCTCTGTAATTATGGTCAATGAACTCCCAAATATATAGGTAGTTCTGACAATAACCACGCTTCTACGCATATGGTTCCAATGGGTGTTATTGAGATCGTAATGAGAGAAAAAATAAGTGAATCATAACAACATGGCTGCTATCTGACTAATATTATAAATGTGAAAGTTTGGATGGATGTGTGTGTGGATGTTTGTTTGTTACACAATCACGCCAGAACGGCTTAACGGATCTGGATGAAATTTGGCACAGAGATAGATTATAATCTGGAATAGCACCTAGGCTACTTTTCATCCCGGTATAATGTTCCTTTGATAAAACGCTATTCACGCGGGCGAAGCCGCTGGCAGAACTAGTTCGGAATAAGGTGAGCTGTTGTTACTATTTTTGGCAACGCACACACTTATTTAACGTAACACCACGCCTGTAATTCCCGAAGGTATACAGGCAGAGGTGCACCTATTGGTGCACCTCTAACGCTAATATAACTAGCGAAATGTGTGTGTCCTATTGGACACACACATTTCGCTAGTTATATTTAAGTAGTGTTTATGTGAGGTAAACTGCATAGTATTTTTTGTTATATTGTAATTTACTTTGTATTTTATTTCTTCGTTGTTCTTGTTCTTCGTTGTTCTGCCATACAAAAGTAGTCTGGCGATTACTCCACGGTTTGACGATGTACGTTCAAAGTAAAAAATGACATCAATTTGTTTCATCATTATCTAGCCCTGTATGGAAACAAAAAATAAAAATAAATATATTGAAAGTTATGAGCGTCGAAAGTTCCATATTTCAACACTAATTTTAACGCATCTTTGGGCGGAAAAAATACCACAAGAAAAAAAACCAAAGGAAAATTGCAAAACGGCCTTCATACAGGGATAGATTAGTAATTCAACAATGCAAATAATTTATTTTGGAAATATACATATAACACATCTCAAAAAAAAAAAATATACATATCGTTTTTTTCATGATATCTAGACTACCAAAGATCCGTTTATAAAATTTCGTCCTAAATCATCATCCATTTCGATACAAATTTGCAAAAGTGCTAATTCGTACGCAAACTAGCTTCTTACTGCTCATCACAGCATCTATAACTTTCGCACGTGTTATCGGATGAGATGGCATGCATTTTAACCTCGCGCACAAAATAGTTCGTGCCGTCGACTAGGGGAACCTTAAAGATAAAGCGGCAAGAATGTTCCACATAAGGTACGTACTGCTTTGGATATGGTTACAATAAGAAAACAAACAACATTATGATAGAAGTTTATCTTTGACCAAGATAGTAATGTAACTCAAAAATTAAGGTGTATTCTCCTTCCAAACATAAAACCCTCAACAAATCTAAATCTTATACAAATGCAATGCCCCAAAAAGATACAATCAGCCTCCAGACTGGTGATAAACGGAGGTATTTGTAAACGTTGATTCGTGTGCTAGACCAATTGTTGAGATGCGGGATTGTATGTGCGATGCAAGTTATAAACGATCACTGGCTGGTGGACATAGAATGGATTTTTTGTGAAGTGGGTTGCGGCAGTGAGTTTCACTTCTTGTTTAAATTAGATGTTCCTAAAGCCTGAACTGGGTTTAAAATTTAACTGATAACTGGTATGGTCAGCGAAACAAACATTTTTAGTGTTATAATCTAACGACGAAAACGTCGTAAGGAAGTGTAGCGGCACCAACGCCGCCACTTACGAACTAATGACATGACGTCACACAAATCCTGCATCACGCAAGCAAAGTATTCGGCGCGATTTGAACACATACAACAGTCCGACGATAACCGTTGGGCAGTTGCCCGGACCAGACACAACACTCGTCTGGTCGGAGGATCCTCTCTTTTCTATGGAAGTTTGTGGGACTTTACACCCTGTTCAGCCTACCCCCAAAGAAGTTTTGAGTATGAGTGGATGACTATAAGAGAAGGAGAAACCCGAAAAAACTTGGATGTACTAAGTGCTAGATGGCTGAAAAGAGGGCGACTACTGAGACGAAGACTAAGAGAGAAGTATAATAGAAGAAAACACATTGTGCTTCAAATAAATTGGGATAAAGACCAATGATGCTGACGAATGAAAGGAGGAAAAAACTGGATTTATAAAAGGCAACATTGCTTCTACTTTCCAAGTTTACAAGAAATTCTTACGATAAAACTAAATGCCGCTAAAATTTACATTTCAAACAAAATACAACGCTTCAGCTCACAAATTGCACTATAAAACCAGCTAGAATATGTAAGGATTGCACACAAGAGACCGAACGAGCAAGGCTTGGCGATTTCTTCCTGTAAATTGGAGAAATAAGTGGCGTTACGTGTATCGGAACTACTACGAACAAATATTATCAAGTATTGTATGGTCTGGAAGTATTGGAACAAGAAATCTAAGAGGCGTTGTAATTAAAAAAGGAATCCTTTGAAATTGGAAACGAAGATGATAAAAGAAATAATGAAATTTGAACTGAGGCCTGTTGAATTATAAGATGATGATAATTTCATTAATTAAGTACTTAATAGGCAAATAAATAAAATTATCGCTTTATAAAGTAAATAAAATACATCAATGAAATCCAACACTTCCCTGAACTTGTGATTCTGCAGAATTTTTAGAAATAAGATCCACTCAAAAAAATTAATGCAAATTTAACGATCACATTTAGATTGAGACGACGATGAAAGTGAATTGCGTGTGTTATGATAATTTTACTTTAATGCATCTAACTTTTGACAGAGTGAACCGATTGCGATGATACAAAAACTAAGTAATATTTTAAGTTGCGCACAATCTTGTGTAATAGTTATCTACATTGATTTCGTACATTTTATTTAATGCGTGCACAAATAAACAGACAAAATGCTGGAAATGTTCTGTTGGGTATCCTTTAACACCCTGGCTATTTTTTTTGAAACATTTCTACAGATTTATTGTTTTTATTTAAAATCTTGTTAGAAGCAATGATGGCGACGACCAAGTTAAAGAAAAAAACATAATATACCCCTTTAGGGTATCATCATCTGCCTAGCCTCTTACACACACATCATCAGCCTATTAATGTTCCCACTGCTGGGACACAGGCCTCCTCTCTGTGAGAGGGAGCGGGCCGTAATCCACCACGCGGGCCCAGTGCGTGTTGGTGGATGTCACATGTCTTCGAATTTCTAGTAGAACCATGCTGTCATCACCACTGGGACATGCCGGTTTCCTCACGATGTTTTCCTTCACCGTTTTTGAGAGCAGTGGTGATGAAATAATTTACACAAAGTAAAGCGCCTGCCTGGGCTCGATCCCACGACCTACAACTTGTAAGTCGCGGCCGATACCACTGGGCCACCACTGCTCTGCCTAGCCTCTGCCCAACTATATTGGGGTCGGCTTCCAGTCTTACCAGATTCAGCTGAGTACCAGTGTTTTACATGGAGCGACTGCCTATCTGACCTCCACAATCCGGTAACTTAGGGTACCTTTACCTTAGGGTACCCTTTAGGGTATTTTGTGTATAATTTTATGACCGTGACCTATCTCAGATGTTTCAGACATTTTTTCGGTGTTTACATTCTGTTGTAATAATGCAATATACCAATTTTATAACGAAACTAGTATTTGCTTGGTGCGCGAGCTGCAAGCAGCTCGCGTGTTGTTGTCCCTACACCTACCCTACACCTACCCTACACCTACCCTATACCTACCCTACACCTACCCTACACCTACCCTACTCCTACCCTACACCTACCCTACACCTACCCTACACCTACCCTACACCTACCCTACAGCTACCCTACACCTACCCTACACTTTGTTCCAAAACACATAACCCTAATGTTTGCTTGTCGTCGCCAGGCACTGAGTTTCGCTTCACCCACTCAGCCTTCGTTACGCTACGGAGGTCGCCGGCTCGCTTCGCTCGCCACCTCCCCCCTGCGCTGCACTCGGTCTCGTAGGTTCGCTCCACTCGGGATCCCTACACTGAATCCGTAAAAAAACAAATAAAAGGTTCGCCAAGACGGGGGGAGGGGGAGGGGGAAGAAGGGGGGCAAGGGGGTCAACTCTGAAAAATGGTTTGTTTGTGACTAAAGCATTTCCCCTTTATATGAATCTGAAAAAAGAAATGTTCCAAGTCTCTCAACTTCCGAGATCCGCTTAAAGGGGGGGAAAAGGGGGGCGAGGGGGTCAACTTTGAAAAATGGTTTTTACTTTTCCGAGCCTCCTCTAAACGAATCCGTAAAAAAAACACGAAAAAAAGATTCGCCGAAAGGGGGGGGGGGAGGGGGAGAAGGGGGGCAAGGGGGTCAACTATGAAAAATGGGTCGTTTGTGACTATAGCATTGCCCCTTTATATGAATCTGAAAAAAGAAATGTTCCAAGTCTCTCAACTTCCGAGATCCGCTTAAAGGGGGGGAGAAGGGGGGCGAGGGGGTCAAATTTGAAAAATGGTTTTTACTTTTCCGAGCCTCCTCTAAACGAATCCGTAAAAAAAACATACTACGGGTACCTTAGTTTCCGAGATACGATAGAGGGGGGGAGGAGGGGGGAGGAAAAGGGGAGGTTTGGGACTTTTCCCAAACTCGCGAGAGTCACTTGTTTACGAATCTGTCAAAATATACCCACCTCCCCCTCCACCATCTGGGAGAACAATTATGTCAGTGAGTCAGTGAGTCAGTGAGTCAGTGGTAATGCAGTTTTATATAATATAACTAGTATTTGCTTGGTGCGCGAGCTGCAAGCAGCTCGCGGCTTTGTCGTGTTTTTGAGAAGTATTCCTTAACCTACCCTACACCTGCCCTACACCTACCCTACACCTACCCTACACCTACCCTACACCTACCCTACACCTACCCTACACCTACCCTACACCTACCCTACACCTACCCTACACCTACCCTACACCTACCCTACACCTACCCTACACCTACCCTACACCTACCCTACACCTACCCTACACCTACCCTACACCTACCCTACACCTACCCTACACCTACCCTACACCTACCCTACACCTACCCTACACCTACCCTACACCTACCCTACACCTACCCTACACCTACCCTACACCTACCCTACACCTACCCTACACCTACCCTACACCTACCCTACACCTACCCTACACCTACCCTACACCTACCCTACACCTACCCTACACCTACCCTACACCTACCCTACACCTACCCTACACCTACCCTACACCTACCCTACACCTACCCTACACCTACCCTACACCTACCCTACACCTACCCTACACCTACCCTACACCTACCCTACACCTACCCTACACCTACCCTACACCTACCCTACACCTACCCTACACCTACCCTACACCTACCCTACACCTACCCTACACCTACCCTACACCTACCCTACACCTACCCTACACCTACCCTACACCTACCCTACACCTACCCTACACCTACCCTACACCTACCCTACACCTACCCTACACCTACCCTACACCTACCCTACACCTACCCTACACCTACCCTACACCTACCCTACACCTACCCTACACCTACCCTACACCTACCCTACACCTACCCTACACCTACCCTACACCTACCCTACACCTACCCTACACCTACCCTACACCTACCCTACACCTACCCTACACCTACCCTACACCTACCCTACACCTACCCTACACCTACCCTACACCTACCCTACACCTACCCTACACCTACCCTACACCTACCCTACACCTACCCTACACCTACCCTACACCTACCCTACACCTACCCTACACCTACCCTACACCTACCCTACACCTACCCTACACCTACCCTACACCTACCCTACACCTACCCTACACCTACCCTACACCTACCCTACACCTACCCTACACCTACCCTACACCTACCCTACACCTACCCTACACCTACCCTACACCTACCCTACACCTACCCTACACCTACCCTACACCTACCCTACACGTACCCTACACGTACCCTACACCACCCTACACGTACCCTACACGTACCCTACACCACCCTACACGTACCCTACACCTACCCTACACCTACCCTACACCTACCCTACACCTACCCTACACCTACCCTACCCTACACCTACCCTACACCTACCCTACACCTACCCTACACCTACCCTACACCTACCCTACACCTACCCTACACCTACCCTACACCTACCCTACACCTACCCTACACCTACCCTACACCTACCCTACTCCTACCCTACACCTACCCTACACCTACCCTACACCTACCCTACACCTACCCTACACCTACCCTACACCTACCCTACACCTACCCTACACCTACCCTACACCTACCCTACACGTACCCTACACGTACCCTACACCACCCTACACGTACCCTACACGTACCCTACACCACCCTACACGTACCCTACACCTACCCTACACCTACCCTACACCTACCCTACACCTACCCTACACCTACCCTACCCTACACCTACCCTACACCTACCCTACACCTACCCTACACTTTGTTCCAAAAAACATAACCCTAATGTTTGCTTGTCGTCGCCAGGGACTGAGTTTCGCTTCACCCACTCGGGATCCCTACGCTGCCTGGTCCACTCCCACCGGACAGGTTTCGACGACCAATATTAGGTAGGGGAGGTTGGGGACAGGAGAGGTGAAGAGAGGGGTGAAGGGGGGGAGAGTGGGGAGTTTTGAAAAATGATTACAACTAAAGCATTGCCCCTTTATATGAATCTGAAAAAAGAAATGTTCCAAGTCTCTCAACTTCCGAGATCTGCTTAAAGGGGGGAAGAAGGGGGGCGAGGGGGTCAACTTTGAAAAATGGTTTTTACTTTTCCGAGCCTCCTCTAAACGAATCCGTAAAAAAAACCAAAAAAAAAGATAAGCCAAAACGGGGGGGGAGGGGGGAGAAGGGGGGCAAGGGGGTCAACTTTGAAAAATGGTTCGTTTGTGACTATAGCATTGCCCCTTTATATGAATCTGAAAAAAGAAATGTTCCAAGTCTCTCAACTTCCGAGATCTGCTTAAAGGGGGGAAGAAGGGGGGCGAGGGGGTCAACTTTGAAAAATGGTTTTTACTTTTCCGAGCCTCCTCTAAACGAATCCGTAAAAAAAACCAAAAAAAAAGATAAGCCAAAACGGGGGGGGAGGGGGGAGAAGGGGGGCAAGGGGGTCAACTTTGAAAAATGGTTCGTTTGTGACTATAGCATTGCCCCTTTCTATGAATCTGAAAAAATTAATGTTCCAAGTCTCTCAACAGCCGAGATCCGCTTAAAGGGGGGGAGAAGGGGGGGGAGGGGGTCAACTTTGAAAAATGGTTTTTAGTTCTCCGAGCCTCCTCTAAACGAATCCGTAAAAAACAAAAAATACGGGTACATTAGTTTCCGAGATACGATAGAGGGGGGTAGGAGGGGGGGTGAAAAGGGGAGGTTTGGCACTTTTCCCATACTCGCGAGAGTTACTTGTTTACGAATCTGTCAAAATATACCCACCTCCCCCTTCACCATCTGGGAGAACAATTATGTCAATGAGTGAGTCAGTGAGTCAGTCAGTCAGTGGTAATGCAGTTTTATATAGTATAATAATTCTATGGATTAAAACAATTATTTTGAAATATAGTTATAATTATTTCTGACCCAAATCAATTGCCTTGGTCATATTGGGAAGACCTAAAAAATGTCAAAAAAAAAAACAAAGCCGTAGGTAGTAAGCATATTAACAATAAATCATAAATATGTCGCAACACGGGTGGCCGTTAGATGCAAACCATCGGGAAGTAAGGATGTATTCCCTTAGGTACAGACATCGTGTGTGGGTAGGTAGGTAGGTACAATCGTGAAAATGAAATCACACAAATTATTCGACACACTGAGTTTATTCAAATAGTAACAACTCACATTTACAATCTTGCTCACTAATATTACGAATCGACAGTGATTCTATAACGTCTTAGTTCTAAGGCAGTCAGTACTCAACTGCCATATTCTGCTGTCCCCACCACGCATGTGGTTAGAAAAATGCGGACGTGCTTGTACGACGTCCGTACTATTGACTAAACCCGACAAATAAAGGTCAGAATAAATCACAAAGTCGACGCTATGATTAAGACAAAATAAAATCCAATTAACATACTTAGCAAACAAACCAAACCGGAACATACTTCCAAAGCAATGAAGTAAAACAATGAAGTAACAAAGAGAAACAAGAAAACAGAATAAAGGGTTGAAATACTTACATCAGGGATACCGAGCTTGAATTTTGTTTTGATATCGGTAAATGGAAAAAACAAGAAGTAAGCGGTGACTTGGGACTAGATGATGCTTTTAGTTCGGATTACAATTTGCTGACACAATGTGCCAACGACGATTCAGTTCCCGTAATAACTGACTTTGCTACTGTTTTTGTTCGCCACGTCAAATTAGGGAAATTGACTGAACCAGTTTTGTACAAAAAGGTATTAAACGGTTGGATTTTTTTTGCTGACTGATGTTTTTTTTTATCTACTCGTATTGTACAGTGGATCTAACTTAGGTGTAGCTTTGTTAAAAAGGGCTCGCGTTTGATCATCATTTCATGTTATGGTATGCCATGATGTGGTCGACAATAAAGTACGCTAGCCTAGAAGTAACTTATTCACTCTTAACTTATAGTTCCCAGGTTCCAGCTATCAAGTAACACAGACTCCGGTCGCAATTTCACTTTTTAGCTATACGCAAATGAAAGTATTCCCAAAACCTTTGATGCATTTGGGTGGGATGTCAACCATTTAACGGTGGCAATCTATAGATGAAAAGAATAATAGGGTTAAACAGAGCAAACCATTAATTCTTTTCAATCAGTTGACTGACTGACTAAATGAAAAATACTAAATGTGTGAAACTATAAACAGTCTTACCACAGTGTCTGAAGACGAAAGTCCAGTGTGTGTTGCCAGTTATGACCTATGGCTCTGAGACGTGATCGCTTACAATGAGCCTCATCAGAAAGTTTACAGTCAACTAAATGGCAATGGAAAGGGCCATGCTCGGAGTGACTTGCGAATTGCGAATTGCGATCGAATCAGAAATCTAGAGAGCCGCAAGAGAACCATGGTCACCGACATCACATCACATCACATCATCAGACTTTTAGTATTCCCACTGCTGGAACACAGGCCTCCTCTCTGTGAGAGGGAATGGGCCCTAATTCACCACGTGGGCCCAATGTGGATTGCTGTCACATGTCTTCGAATTTTCGGTTTTAGGACATGTCGGTTTTCTCACGATGTTTTCCTACACCATTTTGAGAGCAGTGGTGATGAAATAATTTACACAAAGTAAAGCGCCTGCCTGGGCTCGAACCCAAGACCTATAACATGTAAGTTGCGGCCGATACCACTGGGCCACCAATGCTCTTGTCACCGACATAGCCCGAAGAATCTCACTGGTCACCGACATAGCCCGAAGAATTGCCAAACTTAAGTGGCAGTCGGCAGGGCACATTGCTCGCAGAACAGATGGCTGATGGGGCAGAAAAGGTCTGAAATGGCGACCGCGAACCGGAAGACGTTGCGTTGGTAGGCTTCCCACCAGGTGGACCGATGACCTGGTGAAGGTTGCGGGGATCTGCTGGATGCGGGACGCACGGGACCGGTCAATGTTACGACGCTTGGGGGAGGCCTATGTCCAGCAGTGGACGCCTTTCATCTGATATGATAATGATGATTAACAGTCATAATGGCAATGATATAGGTACGGCTAGTAACAATTTTAGATTGATATCACACAAAACTAAAATAATGGAGAATACGGACGTATTGTTATTATCAAACGAAAATAAAAACCCAAAGAGGCTCCTCATTTAACTTAAATACAAGCAAATACACGCTAACATTCTCTAAGATTATAATTTTCCAAGTTTGCAAGGCTAAATATTTTCCCAAACGCAATTATGTAAGAAAACCTTCGGAGAAACCGAGGGAAGCTAATTACAGGATTTTGGCCATGTTACAGGTTACTTACTGTAAAGAACAAAATCCAAGTTATAATAAAATTGCGTAATTGTTAGAAAAGTATTTATTATAAAGTAAAATTAGGGGAGCAAACAATAATGAGAAAAACTTTAGACAATAAATTAGTAGTACAACAGATTTTTGAAAAAGCGTCTCGTGGTTTATGAGATTTGTTAGAAATCGGAGTAATCAATATTGCATTTACAACTAGCTTGATCCCATGGCTTCTCTTTCTTTGCCTTCATCATCTGCCTAGCCTTTTCCTAACTATATTGGGGTCGGCTTCCAGTCTTACCGGATTCAGCTAAGTACCAGTGTTTTACATGGCGCGGCTGCCCATCTGACCTCCACAACCCAGTAACTGGGTAACACGGTACATCTTGGCAAGACTGGTGTCAGATCTCAAGCTTCTGACTACCCGTAACGATTGCCAAAGATCTTCAAGTGACAGCCGGGACCAACGGCTTAACGTGCTTTCCGAGGCACGGAGGAAACTCGCTATGTTGAAATGGTCACCCATCCACGGACCGACCTCGTCAAACGTTGCTTAATCTTGATGATCGACCAGTGCGGCTGTTATTATTTAGCCACGAGCTCCTCTTCTCTTTCTTTGCCTTATTTTCTTAATAACTTTTTCTCTGTAACTACTAGCGTGTCAGTTGCATATTACATATGCTAATTGTAGCTTACATGGAGTCTTAAAGACAAGAGTGAATAAGTTACATCTAGGCAAGCGTGCTACATCGTCGACCACATTATCGCTTACCATCAGGTGAGAGTTGTCAAGCGCGAGCCTATCTAAAACTAGGCTAAACGTGCCTAGTAAAATTACAGGTATACGTCAATAAATGCAGGGATCAGACTCAATTAACGTAACAACAGTTTTAATTTATATATCTTTTTTGTCTGAACTTGCCAACCCGTCTTAAACAAGCGGGGTGATTTTATCCTCCTTTGTCCCTTGCTACTGCTATCAGTCATCACATCATCAGCGTATTAATGTTCCCACTGCTGGGACACAGGCCTCCTCTCTGTGAGAGGGAATGGGCCGTAATCCACCACGCAGGTCCAGTGCGGGTTGGTGGATGTCACATGTCTTCGAATTATTGGTTCTAGGACATGCCGGTTTCCTCACGATATTTTCCTTCACCGTTTTGAGAGCAGTGGTGATGAAATAATTTACACAAAGTAAAGCGCCTGCCTGGGCTCGAACCCGCGACCTACAACTTGTAAGTCGCGGCCGATACCACTGGGCCACCACTGCTCTCTACACAGTAAGACAGTGTGATTGGTATTTAATTTATAACTAGTTTCTGCCCTTAGCTTCGCCCGCACATCCTGGGACCCAATCCATGTCATGGTCTACCATTGTGCTAAGTTTAATCTATATCTGTTTAGCCTTTGAGGAGTGAAAGGTAACAGACGGATAGACAAAACAAGTTACTTTCGCATTTATAATATTAGTATGCATGGATAAATATTATTATACATTTAGGACACGACTCGTATTGATAGGTGGCTCCTTTCTTTGGAACCCTGACCGCTTGGACCCTAATCCCAATACCCGTATTCAGTATCAATTAATCACATCTAAGGCATATATTCCACGAAATCATTTAGCAACGTTACCAGGAATAATAGATGCATTAGAATTGCCGGGTAGCATGATTACAAGTTCTAATACCCCGAACACATGTAGGAAAGTCCATACACGAGTATATAATCCATTGTTACTAAAGTTACTTCGAAATTACCAACGGATAGCTTTTGCACACAACTTTGCCCGTGTGGATTTCGGATATAAACTTGCCAGTTGATTTTCCTGGGCAAACTTCAATACCCCGTTGCACTGCTCATTAATGCTTGATTTATGATTTGTTTCGGTAATTATACATTCTATTTATACCTTCCTGTCTATCTGTTTGGTCTTGTGGCAGCAAACGTTACTGCTAAGCTTAATGCTGATTACATGTCATCATCATCTTCCTTCCCTTGTCCCATGTTACTTGGGGTCGGCGCAACACGTTTTCTTCTACCATAACATCCTTTTTTTTTTTATTTGCTCGCGTTTGACCACTATCTCGCCTGATGTTAAGTGATGATGTGGTCGAAGGTGAAGCACGCTAGCCTAGAAGCAACCTATTCACTCTTGACTTGAAGACCCCTAGGTCCCCTAGGTCTATCCTGTCGGGAAGCTATCACTGACTCCCTTTTCTTTCATATCACTCCTCACACAGTCCATCCATATTTTCTTTGGCCGTCCCCTCCCTCTCCATCCATCCAGATTTATATTCATAACTCTTTTAGTAAAATGCGTTTCATCCCTCCTCATCAGATTATTATTATATTTACATGTAATACATGTAAATATAATAATAATTGGCGAAATATTGTATACTACACATATAAAGGTGTAGCTCCATTGTTTAACCCTTCCGGGAAATTTGTTCGGTGTGATCTTATGAATCGTCTGTTTTCTTATTGTAATGGGCTATGCACGCTTAGTTCATACTGTGATAAGAAGATCAGTCAGTTGACTGGTAGACCACTGATCAAACGCTAAGTACCACTACTTGTGGAGGTTATTTTGTTTAGTCTCCTAATTGTATTTATCTATATTGTATATATTGTATTTATTTTTCGTCTATGCCACACTGTCATTTGGGGTTTTTAGAGACAATTTTAACCATCAAATTGTAGCACTTTATATAATATTAAATTAAATATATTTTCTAATACTTTATATTATCTATTTTACATATTTTTTCAAATTATAAGTTAAGCACCTACATATTTACATTATGACATTATTTTAAGTATCTATTTTATTTACCCACGTCCGTGTGTCACTAGCGGGGTGCCAACTGAAAATCAGCGCTGGGTGTCTGACACCCAGTAAATTCTGAGTTGGTAACCCTTTCGGTGTGGGCACGCTCGGCGCAATAATTCTTAAACCCTGTTTGTACTTTTTTTAATATTCTTCTCTGTTACTTTGTGATTATTGTTGTTGTGTTGTGTCTGTGTTGAATAAATGTTTTCTATTCTATTCTATTATTTTTCTAATGTCCAAGGCGATAAACACAGCATACATATTTTTACAATTTGTATATACCTTGCTTTCTTATTTGTGTCAAAATATTATTAAGTATTGTTTGGGCAGGCAGTATTGAAACAAGAAATCTCAGAGGCGTTATAATTACAAAAGGAATCCCTTGAAATTGGAAACGAAGAAGATAAGGGAAAAAATTAAATTCAAACTGAGGCCTGTTGAACTATAAGAAGATGATAATTTCGTTAATTAAGTCCTTAAAAGGAAAAGAAATAAATTTATCGCTAAATAAAGTTAAAGTATCAATGATATCCTATCACTGCCCAGAACTTGATATTCTGCAGAAATTTTATAAATAAGATCCACTCAAGAAAATGAATGCAAATATAACGATCACATTTAGATTGAGAGGAAGATGAAAAAATTATGGAAAATTCTAGTAAGAGTTTTTGTAATGGTAAATGGTTTTCTTTGAAACCATAATTAGTTTTAAATCTTGTTAGAAGCAATGATGGAGACAACCAAGTTAAAGTAAAGGGGTATATTGTGTTTTATTTTGTGACCGTGACCTATCTCAGATGGATCAGACATTTTTTCGGGATACAAATAACCTGTGACACTAAGCGATAGATCTCTGAACATTACCAAATAATAAACTAACAAACAATTTTGTCCGTAAAATGTCCGGAGATTACATACTAATAAACAAACAATTTAACCTGTTCAAAGATAATTTAGCAATATTGACTGTAGGTCACGCTTCATATCTTTACCTAGATAAAGATAGTAAGGCGCTACAATCTATTTCAATGTATTTGTTCTAATAAACTTGGCAGCTCAGTGTACGAGCGCTTGTGGGCATTAACAGATTCAATTTTTGCAACTTCCAAGTTTTATTGGAAGCAATTTGTTCGGTAGTAACATTCCGGAGCAATATGATTCTTCAGTTGCAATTACTATTGGTAGTTTCGAAAAGTTCTGCATTAAAATGTTACGTTGATTAGGAGTTTTATTGGTTTGAGTCTTAACCCTATTTTACTGATACTCAATTTATGGCTTCTTAAGTCTTGTATGTCACTGGGTTGGTATGCTTTGGACTCGTTTTTAGCAGCGGCTTCACTTCTGTGGCTTATCGAATAGGGACCGTGCATTTATGGGCACGTATGGCACACGACCATAGTGTTGGTTCGCAACAGTGTAAGATTGTTTTGTTTGGATCAGTTCTTCCTATTTAACTTCTTCTTCTTTTCGAGTCGATGGGAAATTCTTCATAAATTTGGGCCCAGTAGGTGGCCACCCCGATTGCGGCATCAGTGGCGAGCATGTGTGCCATATCTTGCAAAGGGGCACCTCACTCACACTGGGTATCAGACGGGTCTATAAAACCCCATTTTGCTAAATTGTGTTTGCAGCGGCCTACTTGGGTGCGCAAACGATTGAGTGCTTTCCATATAGGCCACTGCAGTTCACGTCCAGATGGCAGGTGTTCCTGGGGTTTCAAGAAATCGGGTGGTGGTAGGTGAGCTTGTTTCCACAACCTGCTTCTCACTAGAGGCGGTGGGTCTTGGATGGCCCGTGTGCATCGAAGAAAACTCTTCTGACTCTTAAGTCTATCCGGGGTTGTAGTGTGATCGTAGAGTGGGTGTCGGGCATCGGATTCCTGGTACTTTTTCTCAACAAACAAATAATTTCATCTCTTCATAAATACCTAAAATATAAGTATACGCAACTTTTCAAGAAATACCATCATTATTATCTTGGCTTAACAAAATCTTTGGGATATTAGTAGTTATAAAAAACCTTATAGTCGGAGAAAACATACCATATTGACGCAAATTATTTTGATACGGAGACTTCTAAAAATACCCCAACAAAAATAACCTTTCCTGTTCCCACACCCACCCAACGTCTTGTTCATTACAATATTCTCGAAGAAAATACCCAAACTCGATTCTCCACTGACTTGTACCGAAACTTTGGGTACAACACGGCTTTGTGCCAAATTACACAAAATTTGCTTAACTAACCTACTCGTTTGGTATCATAAGTAGGGCTGATACTCAATTATAGTAGTATTGCGATGCGTCCGATGCAGTTCAGCTTCGATGCTTATTGATTTTGGCAGTCTTGTTAGTTGACCTTAGAGATGGTTGTCTGGGAGAAGATATGGTGTTGTATCTTGAACTTTGTCAGCATTCACGTGTTTAGCAAGTTCAAGGAAATTGAGCAATGCAGATGTTTGAAGATTCTGTGTTTGTTGAGTAAGAGCAAAAAACATTCAAGGTTTTATTGGTGTAATTGTTCATTGATTGGATTTTTGCTCTTAGTTATTGAGACACGATTGTGTCTCATAATTAATTAATTTTATTTGTTTTATACACAGTACATGTTTAAGATAGTTTTAAAGTGAAACTAAGTATTTACTACTCTGTCAATAAAGTATCAGAAAAAGATCAAAATGTTAGTTATACGTCCAAACTTATTTTATCATCTTCAAAGTATGCCTTTAGAAACGATACACTTACGCCAACGAATAATCCAATCATCAAAACATTTTTAACCATTTTTCCGGAATCGAGTTCAGTTCTCGCTGCGAATTCTCCTTTATATCTTCTACCGAATGAAAACGGTTGCCACGAATTGGTAATTTGAGTTTAGAAAAATAAAGAAGTCGGCTGGAGCCAAATCTGGTGAGAATTTTCTTTCCACCAATCTGGCCTTTTTCGTCTAATTTGCTCTCTTAAACGCCGCATAAGGCTCAAATTATATTCTTTATTTACTGTTTGACCTTCCGGAAAGAATTTCGAGTACACAACACCGCGATAGTCAAAGAAAACAGTCAACATAACTTTGACTTTTGATCGATTTTAGCGTGGTTTTTTCGGTTTCGGTTCAGTTGGAAGGCGTTACTCCGAAGCTTGTCGACTATTTTGCATGTAAAACTCGTAAACCCACGTCTCATCACCAGTAACAATGCGTTTCATGAATGTAGCGTCGGAATTGACTCGTTCTAGCATGTCCTCAGCGACTCTTACGCGATTGAGTTTTTGGAGAAAATTCAGGTCTTTTGGGACTAGCCGAGCAACATGTTTCATACCCAAGTGATTATTTAAAATGGTACGGACCGACTCGTGAGACACAGAAAGCTTGGCGAATATCTTTCCCAAACTTGAATGTGGATTTTCAGTCACTATTTTCTTCACTTTTGCGATGTTAACTTTAGTTGTAGACGTTGATGGCTTACCCGAGCGAGGCAAATCTTCCATCACATCTTGACGCTACGATACTACACTAACGATAGTTGTGCCAATCTAACAACAACAAAAAAAAACAAAAATTTAATTTGGAACCATAAACAAATCATCCAATCCCGAAACTTTTTTACTTCATGCAAAAATGCCGACTTAATGAGCTCTTCTTTGCCTTTGTCCAAGGATGATGCAGTGATAACATAGCAGGTGGCTAACATGTTGTAAGTCATATAAGGGTTGCCAAAAGAACATTTAACAAACCTAAAAAGTCTTGAGCAATGTTTAACCTTACATCAAAAACAAGGAAGCTTACATAAAAGTAACCAAAATGAATATTCAAATTCCAACATCGAAACTTCGTGAAAATATTGATGCTATACAGCTCGAAGTTTGAACTAATAGTGTTTAACGTGTAACAATAATCAGGCTAGTCCCGAGCGAGTATGCTGCCAAATTAAATATGAGCAAAGTTTTAGCAAACGCCCCGCGGTGGGGTAAATTGGCTCACTTGGACCAACTCGCGCAATTCACTAGTACGGAACCGCTTTTGATAGTCGAGTGTGCGTTCCGTTGAATATTAATTATTGCTTGTCAGTTTGTTGCTCCAAAATGGAATTTATACGGCTAAGCTTGGTTAGACGTTGTTTGGGCTGCCACCAAATATTAAACTTGCATGTACACTTTCGTGTTGTATGCGAGATTGCGACTGAAAGGATACTTTATGGTGAAAATACACATGCTAGCTAGTAACTTGCACAAAAGATAGCAAGTAGCTTGCATGTCATTGTGAGATTCACCAAGCCGAAGTTATTATTGCAAAATGTTAGGCAAGCCATTTGCACACTATTATCCATGTTATAGGCACGTGTATTTTCGGCCTTATTGGAGGACCAGTTTATCGTATTTTCCGTCAAAAAGCTAATTTATTTAAAGTACCTAATTTATTTATAGCTAAACTGTCGGGTTTCCATCCTGCTATTCAAACATGGCTTAAACATAACACCAATCTTCATTATTCCTGTTAATCTGATTTTGAAACAAACTAACCAACATTACAACAACTTTTTTGGATTACTCAATGAAAATATTAACATAATATAACATTTCTGATACACAACTTAGGCATCTACGTGATGGCATTGGTGACGCATTTTAAATTGTAAAAATATTAGCTATTTTGCTTCACAAAAATTGCTTGTTGTGATATATAATTATTTTTTATTTTTATAATCCAGCTTTTTTCGTATTCTTCATAGCAAACCGATATTTGATACCCATATCATGGCAGTGCACAAAAAATAACTAGTCCGCCATCTTGAGCCGTCCGCCATATTGGGTTTGAAATGACGTCACTTAGCTAACCATGCATTGTCATCTAAACTAAACGTGTATAAAAAACCATTTCTATTTAGGCTAGCTTCTGCTTGTATCTTCGGCAATTATCCTAAGAGAACATTTACCGAGATAAAAAGTAAACCCCAAAAATTCTTCTCGCATGTCCACCAAAATTTATTGTCAAAATTGGTGGTTTAGAGGTGAAAACTCAACAAACATAAACCGAGTAACATTCGCATTTATTATATTAGTATGTATTATCGTTCGGATTGGCTTATATAATACATATACCAACTCAACTTCTCCAACCACGGCCATTATCGCAAGTCCTTAATATTTCAACACATTAGCTACAACTTCAGGTGCAATATTACGCAAAACTAACTCAAACTTATCACGAATTAATTCAACAACCCCCGCGAACAATCTCGACTACTTAGCTAAGTTTAGCACATTGTTAACTTTAAATGAGTCTTAGCTTATCTTAGAATCTCTCGCAAACCGCATGTTAGCGGCCCCCGGTTTAATGTTGGAAAACATTTCGGGAACTTCATTGCGCTCGAGTAAATGATTGAAGGTTTTAATTTGGAGCTCAATAGCTTTGAAAGTAGAAAGTTTTGTTGATTCATTACGAAAACTAAATTAAGTAATTGTTTCAATAAATTTTTACTGGTTCTTCTTTTACGATTCACTTATTCTTTTGTGGATAGTTCTTCTTTTTCGTCAACCCATTTTCCCTAAACGTTAGGTAGAATATTCTTATCGATTTATTAGTCTCTTGCAGTTCAAGGATTTCTTTTAAATTTAACTAATTGGTTTGTATCATAATTATGTATACCTTTACCTACTGCTCTTCCTAATGTGACTGTAGAATTTTTAGGTCAGGTTTAATGGCATTTTCGGGCGCACGATTGGTGCAGTGGTTGAGCAATTGACTGCTGCGCTGCGTGTCGCGGGTTCAATTCCAGCACGGATCAAATATTTGAATGACCTACAGATAGTTGTTCCGGCTCTGGGTGTTAGAGTGTGTATTGTGGTATTCATTCCACATCCTTTAATCTACTTACGTTTTATAACACACTATACAAACCACACCTTCATATCTTTTGATATTGTATCAACTCATGTAACTCATTTTTATTTATTCTTTGTATTTTTTTAAACCTGAAAAGCATATATTTTATACTGACATTTTTAAATGATCTGACATCTGTCTGTCTATTTTATTTTCTAAGGCCATAGACATAATACAGCAAAGACTAGACCTCTTTTAAGCTCGTTCTACATTATAATTTTCATTATAAGGGCAGCGGCAGACTGCCCCCCTTTGTAAACCGTTTTTATTCGTTCTGGTCTTTATTTTTTTAATTGGTTTTTTGAGTTTTAAATTTAGGAGAGATGTCAGAACGAAGGAAAAACGGGCGACAGCCTTTTTAGTTTTAAATCTGGTCTGAACCCGAAAAGTCGGTTGACTACTGAATACTACCAAGTGTACTATTGTATCTGAATAACTCTTTAAACTACAATATACACGGCCTGTGTATGTAATCAATCTTTGAAGTGAAATATACGTAATATATTGAGTGTGGAAACTTAAATGTGAGCTTTTCTTTTACTGGTTAATTAACCTCGTCGGTCACCGCAACATTTAAAAGTGCACGTTTGATCGGCGTATTAGGCCACAGCCGGGCTCCACACCCCTTGCTGCCTGTGACTGTATCTGTGTGCCTGCCTATCCGATTGCCTGCTTTTCCCTCGTGGTGCCAGCTCACTTGCCTGCCTAGGGCATTCTACGACCTGCCAGACCTGCTGCCTGGTTAGCTGATCAAGTCGTGCGAAGCCGCTCCATAGTTTTATACTCCATATCCTTTTTTAAATATTTTAGTTTATAATTACTTTAATTTTTAATAACGTGGCTTACGTGTAGCTCCTCTTAGCTACACGTAACGCTACAGTATGTGAGTTTAAATTTTTGTAAACGCACCCACGATACAGGAAGAAATTCCTAGTGTGGGGCAAAGTTATTTAAATTAAAAAAAATGGCTTGGATTTTTTTAAAATTAAAATACCTAATAAACTAATAAACGTGTTATACAATAAATAACTCCTACGTAAAATGTCCTCATTTTAAACGCTAATAATTTCTTCAACTATGCCAAAAGCTATAATTTGAATAATGTGAATTAATAACGTGGTAGTCACATTCCTTTCAGTTGTTTTAATAGCAAGTAATGTACCGTTCTGACATGAAATATGTAGCCTATGTAATTAAAATGTAGCAACTAGGGATGAAATACCTAAAAGGAATGAAGTGAAGGAAAAAAATTGTTTTTAGGTTTCCGTACCTCAAAAGGTAAAAAAGGAACCCTTACAAAATCACTCTCTTGTCCGTCTGTCCGTCTGTCTGTCCGTGTGTCACCAACGATTTTCTCTGGAACGGGTGGACCTAGCAAGTTGAAATTTATATCAGATACTGAGGTCTATAGTCCTATGAGGTGTATCTTAAATCATAAATCAAGGACCTGAGTCAACACGATAAAAATATATGGGCAAATTTAGTACCAAAATTTACCTTAATTTTCAACTTTCTTTTATTTTTGGGAATGTTCCTTTTACTTAAACCAAAATTGACAATTCTAGGTCAACTGGAAGTACCCTATAAGTTTTGGGTCGAAAACCTATATGGTAGTTCCCGTTGACCTAGAAACACGAAATTCGGCAAAAAGTAAGGTTACAGCACAAATAAAGGAAATTTTCAAATAATAAAAAAGTTGAAAATTAAAGGGTGTCCCCAAACATACATAGTTGACGCCACCCTTCGTTCGCGAGTCCGACTCGAACTTGGTCGGTATTTTTCTTGCCTTTGATATCCAACTCATACTCAACTCATTTTAGATTTTATGACCATTAAAAAAGTCATGATCAAGAAGGACTGTGATAATCTACAATCGTAAAGATTCTTTATTTAAGCTTCCTGAAAAGGTGTCAGATAACTTCGAAATTAAATTATGTAAAGAAATTTAATGAATGAAAATTTTCCAAATTAAATTCGCTTCCGTTTATAAATTACAAGCTGTGTCCTGTTGAAAATGCCCAACAACTAAATAAATTAACTTACACACAAACTTTTTTTTTTTTCTAATAACTATCTGTCCCACGCGGCTTCACTCCCGTCTACTGGCTACCTACCTACCTATCTATCCTACCTACCCTACATACATGATTGTTGCGTAACTTAAACCGTTTACGCAGCGCACGCAACGGAAGCTCTCAAAAAGGAATAATTTTACCCGATTTTGCAACATTTTTCATTTTACTCCGTTCCTATTTGTCGTAGCGTGATGTTATATAGCCTATAACCTTCCTCGATAAATGGACTATCCAACACAAAAATACTGTTTCAATTCTAACCAGTGGTTCCTGAGATTATCGCGTTCAAACAAACAATCAAACAAACATTGAGATACTTGAGCTTTATAATATGAGTATAGATTAACTCTAAAGAAAGAATAAAAAAAAAAAAAACCTTTTTTCCCTTTGATATTTAAAAATATCTTGGACAAAGTATATATGTAATAATAACAATGGTTTCATGCTTCTAAACCTAGTGGTTTAGGCTGTGCATTGTTTTCCAGTGAATGCATAAATGAATTATAGATATTTATAAGCATAAAAATTTACCTCGTTCTTGTTTTATCCAAAACGTAAAGATAGAAATAGAGAAAGAAAGGGTATTCAACTGGTTTAAAAAAACACTGTAACTTACAGTGTATAAATAACGTGACCATTTATTATTTGACTAAAAACGGGACATTGGCCGCAATTCGGATGTGGGATCTTCAAAAAAGTTTTAAGTAACAGGGGACATTTTTCAATACTCAAAAAGTAGTTTTTTAATGGCTGATACATTTTTAAAACAATTTCCAAGACAGGCATAAGAGCAAGTCATCTGGTATCGCTATAGACGAGCATTTGTTGATGTTCCGTTTAAGTTTCGGCGCAAAACTCCTTTAAGGGTACTCTAGTCGACGGCACGAACTATTTTGTGAGCGGGGTTAAAATGCACTTTATATCAACCGACAACACGTGCGGAAGAGATAGATGCTGTGATGAGCAGTAGGAAGCTAGTTCGCGTACGAATACACACTTTTGCAAATTTGTAGCGAAATGGATAATGATTTAGGACGAAACCGTGCGCGCGAAATTTTATAAACAGACCTTTGGCGGTCTAGATATCATGAAAAAACTTAGTAGTTTTTTTTAGATTTAGTAATCTATCTGTTCAAAATAAAATTATTTGCATCGTTAATCTACCAATCTATCCCTGTATGGAGGCCGTTTTGCAATTTCCCGTCTTCTTATGGTATTTATTTGCGCCCAAAAATGCGTTAAAATTAGTGTCGAAATGTGGAACTTTCGACGCTCATAACTTTCAGAAATTTTCTTTTTTTACTTTTTTGCTTCCACACAGAGCTAGATAATGATGAGACAAATTGATATCACTTTTTATTTTGAACGTACATCGTCAAACAGTGGAATAATCCCTAGACTACGTTTGTATGGAATAATTTTTGACTACTCGTAGTGTAACCTTAAAGCTTCAACTCGAATCATATAAAAAACAAATATATCTTCACAATAATGCTTACTTAATCTAAGGGTAGCCTGTCTGTAGCAGATTTTATTGCATTGTGAATTACATGGGCTCCACATCCAATTAATGGCATTTTCAGAGATGATTCTAATTTCGTTAAGACATGCGGTGGCCGTCCGACCGGCTCGACATCTCAAATTTTCGCGCGGTTTCAGAAAACGGGACAATATTGCGTTCATTTCGGGGACACCAGGACTCGTACTTATAAAAAGGGACAGTTCCGTTCAAAACGGGATGTCTGGTCACGTTATGTATAAACCACACACATACACATCACATCATCAGCCTTAATGTTCCCACTGCTGGGACACAGGCCTCCTCTCTGTGAGAGGGAATGGGCCGTTATCCACCACGCGGGCCCAGTGCGGGTTGGTGGATGTCACATGTCTTCGTATTATTGGTTCTAGGACGTGCCGGTTTCCTCACGATGTTTTCCTTCACCGTTTTGAGAGCAGTAGTAATGAAATAATTTACACAAAGTAAAGCGCCTGCCTGGGCTCAAACCCACGACCTACAACTTGTAAGTCGCGGCCGATACCACTGGGCCACCACTGCACTAAACCACACCACTGTAGAATAACGTGATACTTCCCCGGATTCGTCAACTTGATTTATTACGGTTAATAGTTTTTTACGTGTTCTTAATAATACCAGTATTAACATTTTACATTTCATCCTCGACATTCACATTGTAATTCCAAACTTAAGCACCCTTAACAAAGTTCAAATTACCTTGTAAGTGCCATAAATTTTTCTGTCACAAAGAGTAATGGGCACGTTACAAATTATAAAATTTTAATTGGCCTTTACATGTTAAGTCAAGAAAATGGTATTCGAGGCATAAATATGGTTAATATTGGTACTTAAAGTGCGATAAAAGGTCGGATAATGTCAGACGATAATTTTGTTTGACATGCAAAGTGCTTTGATAGTTTGAATATGAAAGAATAATTAAAACTTAAAGTTGATTTGAAAATGTGGGGGAACTTGGATGTGAAACAGGAAAGTTACTTTATTACGGACTTAATAATCTATAATATTATAAAGCTGAAGAGTTTGTTTGTTTCTTTTAACGCGCTAATCTCAGGAACTACTGATTGGAATAGAAAAAATATTTTTGTATTGAATAGTCCATTTATCGAGGAAGGTTAATATAACATCACGCTACGATCAATAGGAGAGGATCATAAATTAAAAATGTTGCAAAAAAAGGGAAAATTATTCCTTTTTGAGAGCTTCCGTTGAGAGCGTCCGTGCGCTGCGTAAGCGGTTAAAGTTACGCAACATTCATGTGTGTAGGCTAGGTAGGGTAGGGTAGGTAGGTAGGTAGCCAGTTAACGGTTTAAAAAAAATGTTTATTCAGGTAACTTTTCAAATCTATTTACATTAATTATAACCATCAGCATAAAAATAAAAAAATAACACCAGATAAATAAAGGACAAAACAAAAATAAAGTAATGTCAAATCAAAAAGACTAAATTACATTTAGTTACAAAAAATAAATATATTAAATAAAATAACTGACATGTCTGTCAGAACAATGCCGGGGAAAAGGGCAATCCAACCTTTCCGCGATCATTGCCAGGACGGTGTTGGAACTGGCCCGTACCCTGCACACCATAGATGCAGCGCGCTTACGAATAACCGTCTGAACACCATCGGTGTGTGCCTCTGTAAACATACCTGAGGCGCTACAGTGTCGGGGCAGCGATCCCATCACCGCGCAATATTCTACTAGTCACTCAAGGGTTATGGAGAGATAACATGACAGGTGCATTAATTGTTTATCATCGTAAATGATTGAATGTCATTTGCAGGACATGTAATGATAAACTGCTGCATAAACAAACAGACCCTGTTTGTATATGCAGCAGTTTGGTAATTACAGCCTTAGTGCAATTTCAAGCAAAGGAATTTCTTAATTTTACTACCTAGCACTATTCAGCGAAAATCATAAATTTTACATACACCTACATAACTTCAAATTGTAGTTAGTAACTGGGCACTTTTCCTTTTGACAACATATGGATAAATTTTTTGATGCACAATGAGTTCTTCTCACGCATTTTATACGCGCTTGTAAATAATAAAATTTGATAGTAAGTATTCAGAATGAACCAATATAAAACCATTAAAGAATCCAATAAACAAAATAAAAAAATAATAATCAAAATCCTTTTCCAATACATTCTAAACTTCCAGACCATTGAATACGCTGCGCAACAAAAAACAAATTAAACGACCCACCATCGATACCATCATATTGAAAATTTTCTAGCTTACTCGTCTCATCAAAGAGCAACCACAAAAGTGCATTTCATTTGCCGACCGCCAATAAATTGAAGGCTTTCAGATCAAGATATTAAGGTAATGGCTTCCTGTGGATTAAAAAATAAACTATCATCAGCAAGCGTACTAATGGGATTGGAGTTGAAAAAGTACGGAATCAGAGGTGGGTATTAGAGGAATAAGTGTTTGTGCTCATATGGTGGGGCGTTTGTTTTATTGAGCTAGTTCATGTGGTGTAAATATAGTAGATTTTGCATGGCTGGATTTGAATAAACTTAGTAATTATTCTGTGGTTAATATTGAAAATTGTGTGATTAAAATAATGAAGTTAAGCATTATTGGTTTGTATAAAGTAATATTATGAAATGTTTTTTTTTTATAATACATAATATATTGAAACCAATGCTACAAAATTAGTATCATACACTGCAATATTTACAAAATGGAAGATAAAAAATTTAGCGCAATAACAGAAATATAAAACAATATATCTTATCAATATATCTTAGATTTTCAGAGTTAACAATGTCATAATACGCTAAACATATAAGTTCAGCTCATTCAGTCAGAATGTCAGTATAAAATTTAAATAACATTTAATCAAATAAAAGCAAACAGTACAAAAGGCAGTGTACCAATCATACCAATGAAAGAGAGGATGAAGATCATGCAATATGCAGAACAATTTTGAATGAACATATACTAAACGCTGAATCCACTAATTCCAAATGCCAGTGTTAAGTGGAATCAAACGCTTACAATATTAGAGGACCGGTATCAATTATATGAAACAATATTTAGGCAAACGCAAACTGTGTTAAAATGCAAATCGGAATCAAAGCCTATTGTGCGACTGCGTATGTATCTCTGCCGTAACAGTATTGTGATATCGTCATGTTAGGGGTTAGTGATAGTCGGAGATGGCAGCGGAGCGATAGTGATATTAAAAAGTTAAACTAAGACTTTGGGCACAGATAATAGAATAGGTACCAACATACAGATGCGTCATCCAATACAAAGGAAGCGCGCCGACGTAACTAGCGTTTTTCGTCTGATTAAACCGATTACATTTTGTACATTGTTCGCATTTGGCGGAACCAAATGCGAACAATGTACAAAATGTAATCGGCGATAGATAGATGGTGTTAGCAGCGACTTGCAAGTAAAAGGGTTTACTTGCTGCATGAATATTTTATCTTTAAATACAGTAAATTTGTTTTATAGTATTTTTCTAGACGTTTTTAAAGTTTCATTTCATCAAAATGTGTTACAATACCAGGCATTCAACTCGATTGTTTAACAATCGAGTGGAATGCCTCAGACATTTAAAACCGCGCCATCTATTGGCATCAATTTTAAATGATCTGTTCAAATAATCTTTGAAATGTGAATTAAGAGCTCAAAACTCTAAAATTGTGTGCTTAAGAGAAGTGATTAAACAAGAAAAAAAAATGTTTATGTTCAATTCCAGAAAATGTTAATTTTACACACAATTCAATAACAACTCGGTGCATGTCGCGCCATCTAGTGAGATTTATTTGAACCAAATTTTTATTCTTAGCGCTGGGACCCCGTGCTTTGGGTTGTCAGGAGCAAGTGACTGTGCCCTTAATTCCATACTAGGTAAAGAATTATATTATAACGCTAGTTTTATCTCACGACTTCACTACCATAGCATATCCCACGAGGATTGTACGTTAATGCCGAGATAAAAGTAGTCTATGGCACTTAACGGTAGTGACCTTTCTATCGGTCAAGAATTTTCAAATTCGTATCAATATTATCTCCAACCAACACTTAATTTTACCTCTTAAAAATATTCGTTCAGATTTATTAGTAATTCTTTAGTAGATAGACATGTCTACATTTGATAGTATTTTCTAAAAAAAATAATCGGCAAAGAATAATGCTATGATTATGAAATCATTTATCAAGACACTTGAAACAATATAACCCAAGAAATTAATATCTCTTTAACCTAAAGCCCTAACGACGCGTCCCTATAAAGACGAGTAAAAGTACCTCTCTGGAATTCAAAGAGCAAAGCCATGTTACTACTCAAAACGTTTGGCAGACTTAGGTAGAATATTAAATCAAGTAATTAGACTAAGAACCGATGCACCAAAGGAGATACTCTAATCGTAGAAGCTGAAGAGCTGCTAGCATTTGATAAAGTTGATGTTTAGGTCTGGTTGATAGCTTAAACTTATCCGTCCAAGATATTGCTGGCTTTAGTGCAACATGACTATGAAGACACGTCTTTTTACACGTTAAGAACTGTATGCGTTTTATACCATTAAAGATTACGTTGAGGACAAAAAATCTTGGGATTGAGCTACTACAATTAATTTTGTTTTTTTTTTATATTTGAGGACTTATGTAAGGACTATGTGGATAATTCTTTTTTTTTAATCTTAATTTAGCTTAGTGTTTAATCATGGTCTGGCAATTTGAGTAGTTTATGCGGCCTACCCGAATGTCCTTTCTTTGGTATTGTTTGTCCAATCGTTGAGCTCCTTAAATTCTGAGTTGAGCTGCTCGGTTATTGACAAATGCGTGCACTGACTGGACAGGTCCGCTCAATCTGGTTGGTTCTTTCCTCAAAAGACCATTTCAGACATCAATCTATATGGTCTTCACATGATGTAACCAAGATTTTGTCTGGACTTTAAAAGAGACTGTGAACTCTAAGTTTGTTTTGGCCTTTCTTCTCAGTGTAGTCAGATAGGAAACGCCGACCTCATCTAGTTTTAAAAATATGATTGACATGTAAAAGTGTTTGTACAAACCAACTTACAGAAAATAAATCATTTATCATTATGCAGCTTAGAAATACATTATACAACTAATGAATTATCTTTAGATTCTTGGCTACTAAAACGATTAAAAGACATATTGTCATTTAGATCAAAGGACAATATCGATTTACTTATCATTTAAACTACCATGTTTGTCCTCTTGATTGTGTAATAATAACTTAACACAACATCGCACCTGTAGTCCCGAAGGTTAAGCAGAGAAGTGCTCATAATTTTGCCCGTCATCATTTCAGCTGAAAGACTTCTTGAAATTGGGGGAACCAAACGTTACTACATCGCCGACTGGTTTTATGCTTCTCGTATTCAGTGAACTCCCACAACTGAATCAGTCTCTGGGCTACTTCTGAGAAAATCCATAAAGGTAGAAAAACTAGATAACAATTATAAACAAAACTATCTTCATATGAATGACAAACTAAATTGCAGAGACATTTATCTAGTTTCACCTAAAACAGCAGATTTTAAACCCATATCCCTCATCTCATTTACAGCCCAATATTATACCGTAAACCAAATTGAGTTAAAAGCCTGACGTAATCAAAACAAATAGGCGTACGTTCCAACTCGCTAATCTGACTGTCATGTGTCCTCACCATATTTTCCGCATATAAATTAACTCATAACTCAGCGAGAGTATTCAGGTCAAGCGTTCCTAAATCATTTGCGGAGGCTCACATTATTTCTACGCAAAATGACCCTGTTGAAATTATTAATATACTGCTTTCTGGCATTGTTATGAAGTGGTTAAGCGGTTATACCTATTCTTGATTTGATGCAACGCACAGCTTATTTTTACTGTATTATTTCGATTAATGATTTGCTACTCTTAAATATTATTTTTTGTATTTGTTTTGTCTATATTATGATGATGTCTTAACATATTATTTTTGTTTTTTTTAGAACTCGGTCCAAATTTTGTTTCGGATCTTGATAAATAAGATTTGACAACAGGCAATTAAACCTTTCTAGTAACATCTTCTCAAGATTTGCAGATACGAACTTGATCACTTTCAAAATTAAGTTGTTGTCTAAAACATTTGAAGACACAAAATTATGTTCATCCATCAGATTTTACATTTTATAGGACTTAAAATAATATAAATAGTTATGATCAATGTTTAGGGGTACATTTGAGACGATCGAGTGAATAAAATCTACTAAGATTTTTACACTTAGTTTTTTATAATAAATTTTTACTTGTCTGCTGGGGTTATCAAGGCCTTGGGCTACACTCTTTCAGGACAAATTGAAGGATACTCGTTCAAGCTCCTGAAAGAAGACATGGGAGCGCAACTCTCCGAAGATGGACCACCACAACGAGGAGGCCATTGACGAAATCTCTGCTCACGACGTAGCGCAGGAGTCAGAGATCCAGACCAGGGCGTCAGACGCAGACATCAACGACAACATCCTCGAGGGCCTCGATACCCTGGGGATTGAGTCACCAACTGCTCTTCAGAAGAGCCAGGCAATGGACCCCTCACCTCAAAATTAAGGCCCTCCTATAACAACACAAACCTATCAAAACATCCAAGATGGAGGGACAAAGGTGTGTACAAATTAATTTGCATCTTTGGAGAGCTGCTACTGCTCTTCTGGCTCGGCAACTGAAGTTTAACTCATACGACGATGCCTTGATACAGGGACCTTATTTGTATAAAGGGACTATAGGTAACAGATTCTCACGAGGTAATGTGATAGGACATGCAGGTGAAGATGAAAGGTGGGCCATTGACGGCGGCGAGACGCCCCATAAACAATGATGATCGGTACATCAAATTCGTAAGTATGCTGGAAAAGATAATATAAAAATTATGATACTACAAGTTCATCATAACCATATATATTTTCCGGGTAATGTTTCTAAGGCCTGTAGTCCACTCCTGTCATTTCTAGACCATTTAACAAAATATAATCTACGTTGTTTACTCCCCGAGACAAAGATACGCATTAAAGTCAGGATAAACCATAATTTATTACGGTCATATAAAAAAGGTGCTGAAAAAGGCCTAATAAATGGAGTCGTATTATTTACATTCTCATTAGAAAATTAAATTAGTATGAATGTAAGTAAGTAATTAATAAATGAAGACAGTGAAGGAGTGTTAATTAAAAACTTTGTTTAGAATAAATCATTTAGCTGCTCTTTGTGAAAAAGTGTTGTAAAGAGTAGATTTTATAGACATACGATGAAGGAATTTTTTATTTTCGAGGTGCATCTGTAGTGCTATTCTCTAAGGATACAGGTTTTAGCGCAGCGCTGCACCAGCGACGAAACTAGAAGTTTTGTAGGTTGTATCCCTAGAGAATACCACTTTTGCTAGCAACCTCGCTCACGTGAATGACTATAATAATCCCAAGGAACAAAGTCACGGAACAAAACTTATAGTATGTCCTAATCTACGGCTCGGTCTACTTGTGTACTTAGTTTCATCTAAATCCGTTCAGCCGTTAAGGTTAAAAACCGGACAAGTGCGAGTCGGACCTGTGCACGAAGGGTTCCGTACCATTATAGCAAAAAACGACAAAAAAATCACGATTGTTGTATGGGAGCCCCACTTAAATATTTATTTTATTCTGGTTTTAGTATTTGTTGCTATAGCGGCAACAGAAATACATCATCTGTGAAATTTTTAACTATCTAGCTATCACGGTTCATGAGATACAGACTGGTGACAGACGGACAGACGGACAGACAGACAGCCAGACAGACAGATAGACAGACATACGGACAGACAGACAGACAGACGGATCGCGGAGTCTTAGTAATAGGGTCACGTTTTTACCCTTTGGGTACGGAACCCTAAAAATAGATATAGTTACTTTTGCATTAATAATAATTATAGTACCTGGGCGACCGAGCTCTGCTCGGGTGAAAATAGGGAAAACGACGTTTTCTAAAAATTTTACCAAGCTAGATCGATTTATCGCCCCCGAAACCCTCTACATATTAAATTTCATGAAAATCGTTGGAGCCGTTTCCGAGATTCAGATTATATGTATATACACAAGAAATGCTCGTTTATAGGTACTAGATAGTGATTGATGCGTGTTAGCGTAGAAAATAAAAAAAATATTACGGTATCTGATTTTATAGAATTCGTAAGTCCTAAAAAAGTACTAAATCAAACATACAGGTTTATTGTACCTGTATAAACTCAACAAAGCCTTGCCATAAAATATGAAACTCGAACTCCAAACCTCCAAGTAAGCGTAAAGTCTATAAATCACAGATAGAATCGGTAGTGAAAACTTGTGAGCAAATTTCTATATAAGCTTCGCAATAAACCACTTCCTTCCTCGCAAGTTGCCGAGGGGATCTATCTACGTCATTCAAACAATTATGTCCAACATGATCACACCGTATCGCGGCCCGTAAAACTAATCCCACCCTGACCTATTTCCCCGTACATTAATCTTTTGATGAACAAAAATACTGCAAAATCAAATCGTGGCTATCAGGACTACTTGAAGGTACGTAATTGTCCCATTATCACGACGAAAGTAATGTCAGGTCCCAAAAAAATTACCCCAAAAAAGGGCCCCCAGTGCAAACAATGAAAACGCTGTGTTGCAAATGATATCCTCCAAAAATAATGAAGGCTTGGACCTCACTTGAGAAAACGACCCACATTATATGGTTGTGAGTAAAACGTGTACGTGCGTCCGACATTTTTAAAGGATAATATCTCGAAGAGGCTTTGCGGCACTTTTGAAGGAATTATGGCGTTTTTGCAAAAGTACCTTTTAAAGGCCAAATGGCTCTTTGGTTGGTACACAAAGCAAACCTACTTGTAGGTCCTAAATAGTCTGAGAGAGGTACGACCTTTGCAGTGAAATTTTGCTTATTAAAGAATCATAAAGAGGTTTTGTACCTTCAGGCAAAGTAACTAGGGTTTGAAATATAAAGTCTATAAGCCCTGTGAAACTTCAAACATCTCATTAAATATAACATGATTTATTATTTAAACTATTATAGTAGCAACGAGATGAGTACTTAAATAAATTAATTTTTATGGTTGATTCATTTGTAAAATTATGATCTTAGAATTTTTCAAAATATATATTTATTTTTATTTTATTTTTTTATTAAATCTAGAGTGGTGTAAATACATAAGTGAAATTGATTTTTTGTTCGTAGAAGGTGTATAAGCTTAGTGTGTACCTTCAAATCACGAAAATGATCACAGAACGGAAACTTTATTATGAGGTATCTTTGGGACAGACCACGAGAGTGAAACCCTTTGAAAAAGCTACACTACAGAACAAATCAGGAAAGCATTAACATACATACGCAATGCGACAATTAATACTGATTTAAACCACGACAAAATAACGCTTGTTAGTGTCGCAAATTACAATGTAACGTCATTAATCAAAGGTTGCTTTGAGTATTACTCAGTAATCTCGGTATACGCTGTTGATTTAACAAACTAGTGTAGTATCGAGCTAACACACTTTATATTTTTCTTTTGATACGCGAACAATATGCAAAATTGTTAATTATATAATTATGGAGCTTGAACATGCTATGTATGTTCTATTATCGATATGATTTTGTTTTGCTGCCTATCTATCTATCTAATTATACCTCCAAGCGAGCAATTCTTGTATATATATATAATCTGAATAATTTAGTATGCAGGGCATTTTTAGAAAACGTCGTTTTCTTTATTTTCATCCGAGTCTAAAATACCTGGGCGACCGAGCGCCCAGGTATTTTAGACTAAATAGAGATACTTATGATTGAATGCAAGAGAGAAAAATTCGTAGTTTTAATGTTTGATATTTGGGTACAGCAGTAAAGTTATTTTTAACAAGCCATCAAAGAACTGTTAAAACTAGACCCAGGATTTCCCATTGCCAAAATTTCGTACGCTTCTTAGAAAAATATAAAGGAAATATAATAATAATAAATATAATATATTTCTTCCATACAAATATTTATGCCATGTTTTACTCCTTCAGATGAATTATCAAACATCTTATCTACATAATTCTCGCTTTCGTTATAAAATAACTCTTATGCTAAATTGTATGCTTCAAGACTTAGGTAGTTAAAGTTATGCGGTGTCTGTCAATGAATTAATGAATTAATGAGATTTTTACTGTTATAAAATGAATAGAACTGCGTTAAATAACTTTATTTCTGTAAGAGTTGTAGTTTATGCAATTCATTCTGCATATATTTTATAACTAGCTTCTGCCCGCGTTTTCACCCACGTTAAAAATGTTTTATTATCCCATAAGAATATTATACCGGGATGTGATATGACTACTCATGTTTTAATCCATGTTCTGATCTATCTATATGCCAAACAAACCAAGTCACATTCGCATTATAATAAGTATTTCATATAATTGTCAACTTTCATACTTTACATAATTTCAACTTAATGTTGTTTTTTGGTGTACAGTAAAGAATTAAGAGTATTGATTAGGATTTCGGTATCTTTTGGAGTCAAAGATTTCAAAAGGGTGTGATCTATAACTAAGGCAAGACAATATAATATAAAGCTATAAAATTAAGTTAACTAACGAGGGCATTATACCTTTTAAAATAAAGTCCTTTAAATTGAAACAGCTATTGTAAATTAAAGTGTACACCACGTTCATCGAGTTGTAACAGTATTTCTAGAAACAGTATCGTCTTCCCATCTATACTGTGACCCGTCCAACCGAATTTTTTTCTTATTTTTCTCTGATTGCCTTTCAATACGTACAATTTAAGTTCCGTCAGACGAAATTATATTTTAGAAAGAAAAAACAAAATCAAAAAAATTGTCTTCTGAACTATCCGTGGTACCATCTGCTTCTTCTTAAGTCGGGCTAGCTTTCCAGTCTAACCGATTACAGTAGCCGAGAACAGTTTTTTACATCGAGCGACTGCCTAACTGACCTCCACCACGCATTTACTGCATAACACGGACCCCTTGGCAAGACTGGTATCAGATATTCTGGCGTTTGTTGTATGTTTGTGTGTTTGTATGTTTTGCATTTGTGTGTGTTTGGACGTTTGTATGTTTGTACGTTTGTACGTTCGTACGTTTGTACGTTTGTAAGTTTGTATTTATTTATTTATTTATTTATTTATAATAAGCACACCAACAGCACTGTCACTTACAATTCAAATAAAATAATATACAAAATCGGCATTTCAGTAACCATGCAAATAACAGGTATGCATGACATTGACACAATGAATATTTGAGACAAAGTAAAAATAAAAAGTGTGTCTTGTAGACCTTTATCTAGAACACTACAAAAACAAAATAAATTGAGCTATATAGACGTACATTGCTCGCACTGTTTATATAGGGAGCGTCTGTATGAAGCGAAACTCATAGAGAAAACATCGATAGGGTAATCCGTCAAGTTGGACCTTTCATTATATATCCTTGCCATACGTGTTAGGGGGCTATTAAAGGTAGTATTTAAGGTAGATGTAGGCAATTGAAAAATGCGATGATGTCGATTGCTACGTTGGCTAGTCCTAAAGCTTAAATAGTTTATCAACTGCGCATCTATGGAACCATTTATAATTTTGTGCAGTATAAGTAAGTCAGATTTGATCCGTCTTTCTTCTAAGCTAATCATCTTAAAGTGCCGTAACCTATCATTGTAATCAGGTATAGCTTTTCGGATCCCATTCTTGACACATAGATACCTAACAAAACGGGCCTGAACTGATTCAACATTATTAATATAACTTGAGTAATAGGGAGACCAAATAGTGGAACAATACTCCAAGTTGCTCCTCACCAGTGCGTTAAAAAGTAGAATAATGATACTAAAATTACGGAAAGGTTTTGACATGCGGATTATAAAGCCAAGCATTCTTTTAGCCTTAGCAACTATAGTATCTACATGATCACGGAAGGACAGGGATGCATCAAAGAGTACACCAAGATCACGGATGACTGATACTCTGCTCAGTATTGATCCATCTATATGATAATCAAATTTAATGCAATTCACTTACGTATGATTGTATGTGTGTACGTTTGACCATTTGTTTGTTTGTACGTTTGTATGTATGTATGTTTGTATGTTTGTATGTTTGTATGTTTGTATGTTTGTATGTTTGTATGTTTGTATGTTTGTATGTTTGTATGTTTGTATGTTTGTATGTTTGTATGTTTGTATGTTTGTATGTTTGTATGTTTGTATGTTTGTATGTTTGTATGTTTGTATGTTTGTATGTTTGTATGTTTGTATGTTTGTATGTTTGTATGTTTGTATGTTTGTATGTTTGTATGTTTGTATGTTTGTATGTTTGTATGTTTGTATGTTTGTATGTTTGTATGTTTGTATGTTTGTATGTTTGTATGTTTGTATGTTTGTATGTTTGTATGTTTGTATGTTTGTATGTTTGTCTGTTTGTATGTTTGTATGTTTGTATGTTTGTATGTTTGTATGTTTGTACGTTTGTATGTTTGTATGTTGCATGTTTGTAAGTTTGTGTGTTTGTACTTTTGTACGTTTGTAAGTTTGTATATTTGTACGTTTTTATGTGTGTATGTCCACGGACTGACCTTGGCAAGCGTTGCTTAATCTCGAAAGTTAGCCAGTGCGGCTGCAATGATTTAACGATGAGCTGGTTCATGAGTGCGAATTCTAAACAGATCCTTTTTAATTCAATTAAAGAAATAAAGGCAGACGAAAATGTTGAATACTAAAGTTAGACTCAAGATAGGAACATCGTTATCGTATCGAAGACGTCGATTGTTGAATGGAAAAAGGAATAAGCGACAGATTAAGTTCAAAAGAAATAGTATAGGGAACGACATTTTCATGTGATGTCTTCAATGAAGCAAGAACATTGTTGAACTACTTCATGTATACGCTAACAGGCAAATTGTTTCTATTCTTTTTTAAATTGTGATTGATTCCATGTCATTGACATCTTTTAATCTTACATACACATCATCGCTTTTCATCAGGTGGGATCGAAGTCTGTCGACATTACTTGCTACTTCCACCACCATATTTTTTGCGTTATGGACACCGACTTCCAAAAATAAAGTTATTTTTCACTTTGTAGTTTTCTTAGTTGGAAGTCTGTAGTATTTTTTTGTAAAAATGTTTGTTTTTTCACTTTTTTGTTGTACCTACCTAATAGGCAAGTAGTTACGTAAGGTAACTAATGCCAGAATAGATTACCCGAATGTCGTGAAACTGAACATAACCGGCGAAATGAGAGTGTACCAAGGTGAACTGTACACATCTGCGTACCCCTTTAGAGCATACTGGCGTGATTGTATGTTATGAAATGGTATAACCAATAAACAGACATGCGATTGCAGCAATCCCGAGAGATTTGCCGTTATTTATTGAAGATTTCTGTTGTATATCTCCAAAGTTCTTCATCAGATCCTAACCAAATTAAAATGGGACCAATTTCGGAAAACATTCTTTCAAAAAAAAAAAAGAAATCGGTTCTCAATTGACGGAGATATCGGTGAACATACAAAGAAAAAAAAAACATACATAAAGTCAAACATAGAACCTCCTACTTTTTGGTAAGTCGGTTAAAAATTTGGAAGTAAGCCAACATGAATATCTCAAATTCATGCGTGCACTACACTGATTACAATCTCAATCAAGTTACAAGAGAACTTACACCACATGGCAACAGACTGCACACAAAGGCTAGCACCCTGCTACACCATATCAAAGCCAACGGGTTATTCCGTACACTTCACCGAAATTGATACGGTACTGCCTAATGTTATTACAAACACCTCTAGGCATTTGAGACCGGGCACTATTCACTTTAGATGACAGTACACGTGAGAAACTCCAGCTGACTATATATGCTGTGTTACGTCAGCACATGGCAATATATGGCATAGCTTAGCAATCGGTGTAAGTGACTGTTGGGGAACATGATGTAATTGAAAGTTTGTTTTGGGGTTATTAAAAGGTGTATTTTTTCCAATTTTTCTAGTGTTACCTGTAATTGGCATATTTGAAGAATTCTTTAATTTGGTTACGGAAAAATTACACAGGTCTGCGATGAAAAAGTTTTTTGATTAATTTTATGTGAATCTGGTAAATTTTGTACTAAATATTTCAAATATTTTTTACTTTATTTAATTTTTAACGCCACATTTTTTATTTGCGTATTATTAAATAAGAGATTCCACAGTCGAGATTTAATTTAAAAAAAGTACAGCAGTAAATTGGCATTTATTTTATTTTAGTCTTTCTCTCACGGTAGAATAAATTTTTATTCCTTGTAAATATTAATGTAACGTTCAAAAGTGCCGCTTGGTGGCCTACTTGAAATAAAATATCTTTGTCTTTGTCTCCAAGCACTTTACCATCTAATTCTTGTAAGTGTGACATGATATATATCATATGATTGCCGTTATAAATTACTTTTAAGACAACCACAACGAATATCAAAAGTTTAAGAAAAAACTTAATCTGCTGTATTAATTTCATGTTTTAGTTAATCCAATTTCTTAATCATTTCATTGTGTCCTTCTTTTCTCAAATTATCTGCCCAAAAGTAAAATTTTGAACGTGTCTTGATATCTTTATTCATTTTATAACAAACTGAAAGAAAATCACATTCTTTTACTAATAAATGCTTGTTATTGCAAGCCTCATCCCGGTGTCTACATTATTTCTCTTCAGTTCGAACCCGAGGCGGCGCTTTAAAATAAAAATTGCATCTTCCAAAGTATTACTTGGACTCCAATTTCTACCTAACAATGATTCTTATTCCTTTGTTAAAACCCGCGGTCGCACGACGATAGCCTGATTGAAATTCTCAGTTTCATTTGAAAAAACTTCCTTCTGAAAACCTGCTGTATTAAGATTATATCGTTCGTTGGCTCTTGTGATAGAAATATTAATTGCAGGGTTGAAGATTTTGAATTGATGCTGGTTATGCAGATATTAATGAAACGAGATTTGGAATGCTTTAGTTCATATCATACTAGCTATTGCCCGCGGCTTTGCTCCCGTGGACCACCCCACAGGACCCATTTTCGGGATTAAAAATAGCCTATGACACTCAGGAATAATGTTGCTTTCTATTGGTGAAAGAATTTTTCAAATCGAAAAAAACTTTCTTCTTTATAATATAATATGTTATTAATCCATTTATTTAATATATTTACATATTTTTAAATTTTTAAATATTATTCTATAAAACATTAAATTAAAAAACATTTCAAAATACAAAAATAGTAGCCCACTGGTATCGGGAACAGGGTCCACCGGTGGTCAGGGCTCCTGAGAGAGGAACCTCCTAACGATATGCACCGTGTCCAGGAGTATCGCTTTCTGGATGAAGCCCTTGATCCAGCTGCCCAACGAGAGCCTCCTCAGATATTCGTCGAAGCTCTTGGCTATTATGCCATTGGCCGGTGACTATCGGCACAATGACTGCTGTATTCACATCCCACATGTCGACAACCTCGCGAGCCAGATCAAGATACTTACTTTTCTTATCTCTCTCCGCCTTCACGAGGTTCTCGTCATGGGGGACCGCTATATCAACAATCGTTGCGCGACGCTCTAGTCGGTATATCACCACTATGTCAGGCTTATTAGCAACAACAGTCCTGTCAGTGATGATAGACCGATCCCAATACAACGTGACATTGTCATTTTCGAGAACTGGGTCGGGCACATAATTATAGTAAGGCACTTGCGATTCCACAAGATTATATTTAAGAGCAAGTTGCTGGTGGATAATCCTGGCTACAAAGTTGTGTCTATGCACATAGTCTCCGTTAGCCAGACTAGAACAACCGGAGATAATGTGTCGGATTTATTCCCCCGGCCGGTGACATGCCCGACAAATGTCAACCGTGCCATCCTTCACAATACATTTCCGGTAGTTGTTTGTCATCATAACTTCGTCCATAATCGCAAAGACAAAACCTTTGGTTTCCCCGAAAAGGTCACCAAATCGAAGCCTGGCCACGGACGCTAAACGATCTACATCGGGCCCATGTAGGACCCGGTAGAAGCGTCCGTGAAGCTCCTTGCTCTGCCATACCTCCCTGCGGTCATTAGTATTTCATACTATATAGGTTTGCGCCAGTTCTCGTTAGCCAAATTATTATTATAGTTATAAGTATAGTATAGAAAGATGAATTGAAATAGATAACAAGCGAATCACATTTTGCATAATCACTATTTTGAAGACTCTTTGTATGTAGCTGTGATTCACTCAGTTAAAAATTACGAAGAAGATTATAATTATTCGTAGAATACCAAAACCCTTAAGAGTCCCGTAAAATTTCACGGAAATACAGCTATGAGTACTACAAAATGGTGAAATTGAATCAGGAAAACGATTCAATCCCAATTTTAAGGTAAACGCGGGTAACACGATATCCCTGTTAGCTGTGTAATTTTTTTAGGAGTACTTTAGCGTAAGGACAAAACGTTGTGGGCCCGTGCCACGGAATTAATGAGGTGATTTGTCTCCAGACAGAATAAGGAAGAGTCATAGCCTCAAATTGAATGGAATTCAATTTATCGGTAGAATGTCGGGCTCTCACTTAATGGGCTCTTGGAATGTTTATTTGCTTTTTATACGCTTTAATGCAAAGTTAGGGACTTTACTGATGGCGCGATGCAATTTAAATTGCATCGATAGGCGATACAAAAACACACACACACACCCACACATATCTTTACATACACACACATAGTTTTACACACACTCACATATTAACACACATTTTTTTTTTTTTTTTGCTACATATTTTCTAAGAATATTTCAAGTGCAAATTGGTCGAATTGCATCGCCTTGTGTCCATGTGAACGTACTTGTAATTTCACTAAGTAGAATTCGCTAGCATGACGACATGGGAAGCGTTTGCAATGGATTGGTCGGAGAAAGCAACATAACAGGAAGAGTAGGAGGCTAGGGGGGAGCCCTTTGGCCATCAGTGGTTTGCTCAACATCGGTTGGATAAATATCGGTGTGATATAAATCAAATCGCATCGAGCAATCAGAAAGGTCACTTAGGCTCGCCTGAATTCACTGATGGCAGTCTTCATTGAATTCAATTATTAGACGGAATACAATGGTTTTTAAAATAGAAAATTTGCCGTTTATTGTTCGTCATTTTCTAAATTATGTCGCTGTTATCTGGTATAAACTGAACTTCTTATTGAAGGAAACCTCGTTAAAAATAAGAGCCCATGGCTTAATAGCGATCGCACGGGAGTTTTCAGAAAAGTTATGCCACGCCTGAATGGGTAACCATTTTTTTAACAACATCAACTTTTTTTGTTCGGATTTTGTTCAGCTTAATCATTTTTTTAAATAGCTAACCGCGGAAATCTTGTTCAAATTAATTTCCGTAAATTACCATAGCAATTAAACAAAATGGAACGTGGATAACCAGGTATTGTGGTGCAACTTGGACGAGGTTTATGTCCTGTCTCAAAAACTGTAACACCTGTTCGGACCACACAAACATCTTAACAACATATGCGCCACAGACAACTCACTTTGCAGGGGTTGTTTTAACGCCGACGAATCAGCCGTCCACGTAATCCTGGAATGCAAGTCCGTGGCATCTCATCGTGAAAAAATCCTCGGAATAGTGAGGTCACTCTGTGAAGCCTGTGAAAACCCGAGGAAGCTTCTGTGCCTGTGTGTGTTCTGTGTGCTGTACGGAGCTAGGCTGGCTATGCTAGCCACGCAAAACGGACCAAATGGGAGTCTAAGTGCGGCAATGGGAGTCCCTACCACTACCACTACTACTACTGGCGACCACGCGAAAAATGCTGAGCCCATAAAGGTCATCGAGTCCTGGAGAAATGATTCAACTTTCTTGGATCCTGTAACAAATTAAGAACACGACTCGTATACTTTTAAGTACACTATATCTCAACAATACAAGACCAAAACAACACAAGTGAGATGAAAACGCCCAGTCGAATCATCATGAAAATGTCAACGGTTGGTAGTCCCTAATAAACCGTCAGTTTTAAGGCTCTGGTCGTCGCAACCAACGCTGTGACAGTAACAGGAAGTAATGGGACCATCTTATGCTTGGCGTCATCATTACCTTGGCTGTATTCCAAATGTATACGGCATTTTATAGTAAACTAAACAGACAGAGGCACACACACAAAAAGGCAAGGTCTATGTCAAAGGTGACAGAGAGTAGTCGAATCTGTCTCTGTCACCTTTGACCTAGACTAGAGTCAAGAGCAAACCCATCACAAATAAAAAAAATAAAAAAAGATTTTTGTATTTCACACTTGGGGTGTGTTACTTAATTCATGCAACAATGGTGTTACAATAATTATGGGCCGTAAGGACGATAATTTTAGTTCTTTATTTGTTACGTTTATAAGCAACATTGTATCACGGTTGATTTAAGTGTCGAAACAACCTATTAATGTTTTATTTATGTATTTGTATTATACTTACACATAATTATGCATACTTTGACCCACCTTCTGTGTTTATTCTATTTTGTTTGTTATTTATATCACATCACATCACATCATCAGCCTATTAATGTTCCCACTGCTGGGACACAGGCCTCCTCTCTGTGAGAGGGAATGGGCCGTTATCCACCACGCGGGCCCAGAGCGGGTTGGTGGATGTCACATGTCTTCGAATTATTGGTTCTAGGACATGCCAGTTTCCTCACGATGTTTTCCTTCACCGTTTTGAGAGCAGTGGTGATGAAATAATTTACACAAAGTAAAGCGCCTGCCTGGGCTCGAACCCACGACCTACAACTTGCAAGTCGCGGCCATACCACTGGGCCACCACTGCTCTCGTTATTTATATACTCTGTTTTATTTTACTATAGTATTTTCCGTCTCCGTAAGTGTGTCCGTGGTATCAACAGTGGGCCCTATCAGAATATCAGCGTAGCGTTATTTATTTTTCGGATATCGCTGCATAAGCTGAGATAGGAGCCTTTTTGGTCTCGCAAGGTGTTTTTATTTTTATTATTGTTTAAATTTAAGCTTTTTCTCGTGTCTCCTGTGCGGGTCACAAATCAATAATTTTTCACGAAATCGGAGGTTTAAAAACAGTCGGACCGACCTTTCGGGATCGGAATTCCACGGCTATAGATGGTGTTAGCAGCGACGTGCAAGTAAGTGTTTACTGAGTTCGTATGCTTGATTTAAAAAAATGGTCCTTGCAAGAATGAATAGTGGAAAAACAAATTGTAACAAGTTTTAATAAAAAAAAAATATGTGTCATTTGTAACATCGTTAGAAAAAAAAATACAAAAACTAAAACCCTATTACTGTAAAATAACGCTCTTAAAAGTTCGAAGCAAGAAAATATGTCTGTAAATTTACCGCGATATAGCGAAAAAACAAGACGCTTCCAATAACACCTCATTTGTCAAATTATAATAAGTAGTTTAGAATTTATGAGGGAACAGATGAACATACATACATACCCACCCGCATACCGGTCAAAAACATAACCCTGCCTTTTGCTTCGCCGTAGTCGGGTAAAAAGGAGTATAAACGTCAATGAACCAGTACCGACTTGTGACAACAAGGTCTCAAAACGTAAACAAAACAGTTTCTCATACTCTTCAAACTTTATGCAGTTCCGGTAACAATTAAGACACCCACGTAACCATAATATCATCTATGTTATGGTAACCACAGGTGGTAACCACATCGATGGTAAATCCCTCATAAACTACTATAACTTATTACGGTTGTGGCTTGCGGAACCCATCGATAGTAATCATGCAAGTTGCGCGCTTCTTAACTTCCCTAATGATCATTATTGATAAGGAATTAAGAGGAAACGGGGGCAGAGAACGCCAACTGAATTTCCTTAGTAAAAAGTTATAATTCGAGGTTTGGGTCTCGTCTCTTTCCTCCTTCAATATTGAACCATTTTAAAAGATATTCCGTAAACTGAAAATTTAAGATACATACTATGTCCCTATGTTTTTCTTTTTTATGATACATTATCTTTAGAAGCACTAGAGCCCTCAAAAAATGCTCAAAATTGCGTTATCAACAGAGGCTTAGTGTGCAAATTTGACAAATATAAATGAAAAAAGGAAAACACAGGGACATAGTATATATTTTACTTTACCAGTTTATCTAATATCTTTTAAATTGGTCCAATATTGGAGGAGGAAAGAGACGAGAGCCAAACCTCGAATTATAACTAAGGTAATTCAGTCGGCGCTCTCTGCCCATATTTCCTCTTAAGATTACACTAGTCGAAAATTCTTCCATACAAACGTAGTCTAGGGATTATTACTGTTTGACGATGTACGTTCAAAATAAAAAGTGATATCGATTTGTCTCATCTTTATCTAGCCCTGTATGGAAGCAAAAAGGTTAAAAATGAAAATATTTGAAAGTTATGAGCGTCGAAAGTTCCACAATTCGACACTAATTTTAACGAATTTTTGGGCGCAAATAAATACCATAAGAAGACAGAAAATTGCAAAACGGCCTCCACACAGGGATAGATTAGTAGTTCAACAATGAAAATAATTTTATTTTGAACAGATACATTTAGTCGTTTTTTCATGATATGCAGAGTCCCAAAAGTCTGTTTATAAAATTTCGCGCGCTCGGTTTTGTCCTAATTCATTATCAATTTCGTTACAAATTTGCAAAAGTGTGTATTCGTACACGAACTAGCTTCCTACTGCTCATCACAGCATCAATATCTTCCGTACGTGTTGTCGGTTGATATAAAATGCATTTTAACCCCGCGCACAAAATAGTTCGTGCCGTTGACTAGTGTAACCTTAAGGGTTTCCGAGGAATAAAATCTCGGAGAACGCAAGAGGAAAACTACAGAATATGATCATGGAGTAGTCAATAGCATTAACACGCGTAGGTTTGTATCATACTAATACCTGCCTCAACTATCCCACTGCAAAACAAAGGGCTCTTTTCATACAGCAGGAGAATTAATCACCACGCTTGCTCAATGCGGGTTTGCTATAAGTCCAGGTTTACTCACGATGTTTCCCTTCATCGTTCTCAGCGATGTCCAAGCTAAACTTAGAAAGTACATATGAATTGAAAAAGTCAAATTGGTATTAGCCTGGAATTGAACCCACGAGTTCAAGAACGAGTGACAAGGACTAAACTACTGGATCACCACAACACGAAGTATGTTCTACATCAAAAATAAGGTTTTTGTTTGGATGTAAGAATCTCACAATATTACGCAATGAATCTAGTCTACTCCATAGAAATATAAAATAAACAGCCAAATCCTTCCAGCAATTCGATTTGGCAGAATTTTATCACTAAAAGCGACACACCAAACCCGCACTTTAATCAAATAAAAAGCTTCCTAAGCCAGCATATTAGATACAAAACATTACCCATACATTAGTCCAGCACGCTCATACATAATCTGTAGGAATAAACGTACAAAATAGTTTGATACAGAAGTTTCACTCCATACAACGAGCGAAAACGCACACACATATTGACACGCTTCACGTACAGCGAGTGCAAGCGCACTGGCGACGGCGACCGGCAATTGTTTGAGATCGCCGCACGTACGCGTCTAGTGTGCGTTGCACCTACTTTCGCTCGCTGTATGGAGCTGGCCTTTTGTTCTGTCTGTCTATCTATTCTGTGGTAAGCTGTAGTAATAAAGTAAACAACGTATTAAGGCTCCGAATGTATTAATATTGGTATCGTATTTACGGTTACAGGTTCTCGTAAACCCAGTTGGTAATAACCACACAATATTATTAGTGGCTTGTCTGAGTGTACTGTTTTTGTTCGGCTGTTAAAGTGGATATTGTCGATTTTTATGTTATTTTTTTGTCTAGAAGCCAAACAGTTATAATAATGGTGTAGCTAGCCAGTCTGATTATAATTAAGCAAAATCGAGAGACCAATTTTAGGATGAAGCACTTAGCATTGCAAATTATAGGAAAACATTGTTTTCAATACTCTAAAGCCATTTTCAGTTTCTAGAAAGTGGTATATATGGATTGAAAAACAATCAAAGAATGTCTCGATTATTTTAGAGAAATAATTCCCTAAAGTAAGGAGCTGTCGAAATGTTTGAAGGCAAAGTTCATACATTAGTACATAACACTCAAAGGAGCTGTCGAGATATTTGGAGGCAAAGTTCTTAAAGCATTAGTACATAACACTCAAAGGAGCTGTCGAGATGTTTGGAGGCAAAGTTCTTATATTAGTAGGTACATAACACTCAAAGGAGCCGTCGAGATGTTTGTAGGCAAAGTTCTTACATTAGTACATAACACTCAAAGGAGCTGTCGAGATGTTTGGAAGCAAAGTTCTTATATTAGTACCTAGAAAAAACCCATTCACCCTTGACTTAAAGACCCCGAGATTGTAGCTAACTAGCTTCTGCCTGCGGCTTCACCTGCGTGAAAAGTGTTTTATTATACCGAGGGTAAATATACTGGGATTAAAAGTATCCTGTGACCCAAATCAAGTCATGGTCTATCGGTGTACTAAATTAATCCATCTAAATCCGTTTACACGTTGAGGAGTTAAAAGGTAGACAGACAGGCAGACAGAGTTACATTCGCATTTATAATTTATAATATTAGTATGGATTAGTAGGCTAACTTTGAAGAAAATCTAAATATCGATATGTTAAGAAATCTATACTAATATTATAAAGCTGAAGAGCTTGTTTGTTTGTTTGTTTGTTTGAATGCGCTAATCTCAGAAACTACGGGTTGGAATTGAAAAATTCTTTTTGTGTTGGATAGTCCATTTATCGAGGAAGGTTATAGGCTATATAACATCACGCTATGCCCAACAGGAGCGGAGCATAAATGAAAAATGTTACAAAAACGGGAAAAACATTCCTTTTTGAGAGCTTCCGTTGCTTGCACTGCGCATGCGGTTAAAGTTACGCAACATTAATATATGTAGGGTAGGTAGGTAGCCAGTTGACGGTAGCGAAGCCGCGTGGGACGGCTAGTAATCAATAAGGTTCAATGTCCTTAATCGACAAAAACAGTAATTAATCCAAATGTCTTGCCACATGAAACTATTATTGAAACCCTACAAATACAAAAGCCGACAAAACCGCCGGCTTTTAGATCAAACGTTGAACCCATTTTAGTCATTCTACGGCTTCCTATTTATCCTGCTCTGCTAAATAACCGAAAAAAAAGTAACAATATCTAAGTCAATTTGTGGTGCCGATAGTCCTGACTTGAAATAGGAAGTCGTCAATAAATAATGTACGTTTTTATTGCTTTTTTATTATTATTGAATTGCGAGGAACTTGAGGGCTTTTCATGCCCATCCGCCATTCTTTTGGTGATAAAGAGGTGGTAATAGAAAATAGAGTTAAAAACAGGAAGATTGAAATGTTATTGAGAGATTCGTGTGGGTTTGGTTATGGAGAATGGGTCCCGGTGGTACGAAAACAATGTATCTAGCTATAAGAGTCAAGAAATAATAATGAAAATACCCTATACAAAGCGCAAGTTCAATCTTGCATGGAGTATTGCAGCCACCTTTGGAATGGCTCAGCCTTAGCTCATTATCAGCTTGCCGCTCTTGACTCGGTGGAACGCAGAGCCAAGTCGCTCATTGGTGACGTTGAACCTGTGGATGCTCAACGCCGCAAGGTTGCCTGCTTGTCGGTCTTCTTTAAACTTTGCTTTATTCTATCAATTATTCAAATAAGATTATCAGCTATATCAAGTTGCGTGGAAGTCGATCATATCATTAAATCATTTTTTAGCTACGTTAAGTTGCTAGGTTACACTGATGATCTGACTACCTTAAAACAGCTAGCATAGAGTGGATATGGAAAGCAAAGAACTCGGTAATGAGTGACGTGGCGAAAAGCATGTTCCAGCTAGCACTGGGCCCGCGTGGTGGATTACATGCCATTTCTCCTTACAGAAAGGAGGCTTATGCAAACAGTTCCAGAAGTGAAAAAAAAATAGGTTGACTATTGTGGAGCAACTGAAAATAGTTATTTATGCTACAAGTGCGGGAAGTATGTGATTTCCGATGAGTGCTATTTTTATTCACGAGCGAGCGAAGCGAGTGAGTGGATAAATCGAGACGAGTCGGAAATCATCTTACGCACGTGTATCATACAACATTTTACTATGCATTGTGCGAGGAAATAAAAAAATATATCTGAACCAAGCAAGAAATTAATAAAATGGCGCTTATTCAAAGGCGCTCAGCATATCCACAGATTAACTAATAAAAGCTGTCACGTCGTAACGCAAAAAGGCACGAGCAAAATATTCATTCTGCCAAACATATTTAATGAATACTTATTTAAAATAATTTATTGATCAAAATCTAAATCTAGAGTAATTAAAATCGCCCTAAATGAAGTATTAGTTTTGTTTTACCTTTTATATGAATGATAATATGTACTTAACTAATTTTTTAAACTTTTCTCAAATAATAAAAACTCTATACGGCGGGCTGACGTTGGTGTTAAAAATTAAAAAAGTACAGGAAAGTAAAAAGCACTAGTAAAAAAAAGTGACACTTTCCGCACAGTTTGGCTGCTTGGAAAACGCTCTTTTCGAGGACATGCATTGTAAAATATATTAGTAGCAGTATACTGCGACAGAATTAATAGATTACGGAATGATGTTGCAAATAATAATTTTTATCAACTTATTCTGCCACTAACGGTAAATAGGTAATCAACACGTTACTAAAGAAGATACGAAAATGTCATCGTTGTTTTCTAAAAACTATTCTGTTTCATATGTAACAATCTATAATAATATACCATTAGTTTCCTCCCAAACAATTTGCGTAAGCCCAACTATCTACCAGAAAGACATGTTTTCCGCAAAATTCAATCAAATCAGCAGAATTTTTCCACAAAAAATTCTTACCAAAAAACACATGAGTATCCTTAGTAAATATATCTTTGCCTACCTTAGTGTCACTTCTATTTTCTGGTCGGAATGATTCATGAAAAGAAGGGGCAATTTATAGGCGTGCTTGGTCAGATATATTCTGGCTAGGGATGTGACATAGGCCATTTAAGTGGAGGCGGCAGTGGGAAATGTATAACAAAAGTAATGTGTTGCGGGACAAAAAAACATTCAACAATAGAGAAAATCTTCCATTAGACTATCAGAATAATTACGAAAAAATAAATTGCTAACAAACCCGAAACAGTCTTCTGGCGATCGTATTCTTACACCGTTTTCAGTCTTACTTTAATTAGTCTAGTGTCAAACTGAGTGAATGTTTGTAGTCTTAGTTAGTTAAATAGTTTATATACTTTTATCTATGTAAATAAAATTTTCAAGTGTCGGGAATGTAATGTGCGAAAAGGAAGTTCGTTCCAAAAAGATTTATTTTTGTTACTATTGTTCCGCTAAAAACTTACGGATGCGGAGGTAAAATTTCTTGCATAGTTACGCATCAGCGAAGTCAAAAATTCGATCCAACCCTACTACTGTCCATCGTTGGCCTAAAATGAGCTATTTCGATTATACGGAGCGTTACCATGACCATAGTATTTATGATAATGTTATTAGGCCCCGTCTTCAGGCGGTCTCGTAATTTAGAAAAGTGATTGACCAGTGTTTTTGGGATGTTATGGATATGGATGGATGCGTGGTTATGGTTCCTTATTTGTGGTCGTAAATATTGTGGTTCGGTTTTCGTTTACTAGTAAAGAAAAGAAATAAAAAAAGCGAACTTAAAAGACGTAAACAAGAAGAAAATCATGCTGTGCAGTCGGAGGATAAATATGAGTGAGCTGGCTGGCCAAAACCAGATGTATCCTCCGACTGCACAGCATGTTTTTTTTCTTGTTTACGTCTTTTTAGTTCGCTTTTTAAGCAGTCGGGTTTTTGGTATTTTTTATGTTTTTTTTTATTTATAACTTTTTAGTTAATTGTTTTTTTAGAATTATGTACATTTAAACATATAAGTGTTATATATTTTGAAAATTATCTTTTCGTACCACTTGCTCAAAAAAGTGACATTCTATGCCACAAAAAGCGAACATAACAATAGTAATTTTCTATCTGTTAAAAACAGGGAAAGAAAAATGTACTGAATTTCATTCATCCTCTAGGGGGAGAATGTGATTTAAATTATGAATACTTACCGAAATTTATACTGAACTACATCTGTGTTTACACCATTGAGTTTGTATATAAAGCAATATACATCTTTTTGAAAAAGGAATACGCATTTATTATGCAGTTATGATCTATTATATAAAAATAAGTCGGGTTTTCCTCCCTGACGCTATAACTCCAGAACGGACGAACCGATTTCCAAGATTTTGCATTCGTTGGATAGGTCTCGGGCTCCGTGAGGTTTATAGCAAAAAAAAAAAAAAAAATATGGTAGGATAGGTGTAGGGTAGGTGTAGGGTAGGTGTAGGGTAGGTGTAGGGTAGGTGTAGGGTAGGTGTAGGGTAGGTGTAGGGTAGGTGTAGGGTAGGTGTAGGGTAGGTGTAGGGTAGGTGTAGGGTAGGTGTAGGGTAGGTGTAGGGTAGGTGTAGGGTAGGTGTAGGGTAGGTGTAGGGTAGGTGTAGGGTAGGTGTAGGGTAGGTGTAGGGTAGGTGTAGGGTAGGTGTAGGGTAGGTGTAGGGTAGGTGTAGGGTAGGTGTAGGGTAGGTGTAGGGTAGGTGTAGGGTAGGTGTAGGGTAGGTGTAGGGTAGGTGTAGGGTAGGTGTAGGGTAGGTGTAGGGTAGGTGTAGGGTAGGTGTAGGGTAGGTGTAGGGTAGGTGTAGGGTAGGTGTAGGGTAGGTGTAGGGTAGGTGTAGGGTAGGTGTAGGGTAGGTGTAGGGTAGGTGTAGGGTAGGTGTAGGGTAGGTGTAGGGTAGGTGTAGGGTAGGTGTAGGGTAGGTGTAGGGTAGGTGTAGGGTAGGTGTAGGGTAGGTGTAGGGTAGGTGTAGGGTAGGTGTAGGGTAGGTGTAGGGTAGGTGTAGGGTAGGTGTAGGGTAGGTGTAGGGTAGGTGTAGGGTAGGTGTAGGGTAGGTGTAGGGTAGGTGTAGGGTAGGTGTAGGGTAGGTGTAGGGTAGGTGTAGGGTAGGTGTAGGGTAGGTGTAGGGTAGGTGTAGGGTAGGTGTAGGGTAGGTGTAGGGTAGGTGTAGGGTAGGTGTAGGGTAGGTGTAGGGTAGGTGTAGGGTAGGTGTAGGGTAGGTGTATCTTGGTGTTTTTATGGCAAAACAAAGTTTGCCGGGTCAGCTAGTTATTAAATAAAATTACGAAAACCGACGAGGCCGTATGAGCTTGATGCCTTTGCTTTTCCGACAAAAAAATATTAGTCTAGGAATTTGCCGCGTTTATCTACCAAACAAAAATGTAACTCTCTCTATCAATAATTGGACCAATGTTTCGAATGTTAACTTTTAATTTTAATTGTCATTTTTATAAATGCTTATCTCATATTATTCTTGTGTTAATTTTTTCGCAAATGGTACGAAAAGTATTGTCCTCGGTGATAAAGCTGTCTTAGTCTTGGGTGAACTTAAAACCCCTCGCTACACTCAGGACTCGTCTTAGATCCCTCGCTTCGTTCGTGATTTAAGTTTTTGACACCCTCGCTACGCTCGGGAGTAAACCTCGAGTCCTTCGTTACGCTCGCGATTTAAATCGCCACCCGCGACAGAAGACACTGCTTTATCCCCTTGGTTAATAATCTACTATTATAATCCCTTTATTTTGATAGCCCACACGATGGGTTTGGAAGAATAAAAAATTTGGACCCCACAATATGGCGCCCAAAATCCGCCATTTTTCAATTTTCCATTTTTAATATAGCCAGTGACACTCGCAGGGTTAAGACGAATCGATTGACGTAAGAATCATCAAAATCGGCCAATGCGTTTGGTCTCTAGAACAAACATAAATACATACATTCATACATAGACTAATAAACACATTATCCTCCTTCGGCAGTCGGGTAAAAAAAAAGTTTATTTGCGCCAATTATGAAAAAAACCAGTAAATAATAACAGCCGCATGGTCCATCTTCAAGGTTAAGCAACGCTTGCTGAGGTCAGTCCGCGGATGGGTGACAATCTTTACACAGCGAGTTTTCTCCATGCCTCGAAAATAATGTTAAGCTGTTGACCAAGACTGCCATTTCCAGATCTATAACAGTCGTTGCAGATACTCAGATTCCAGATCTATAACAGTCGTTGCGGATAATCAAACACCAATCTTGGCAAGGGGTCTGGTGTTATCCAGGTAGATACTCAGCTGCATCCCAATAAACTGGAGCCAACCACAATATCTATAGGCAGAATGATTGAAGAAGAATGTTTTTTATTTTATTTTATAACTAACTTCTGCCAAAGCCGAAACTATCTGGAACATATTCCCGGGATAAAAAGTATCCTTTGTGCTATTCCTGACTATAATCTATCTCTGTGTCAAATTTCTGATTACAACATTTGTGCCACATGTTAAATTTAGTGTTGCTAGACATTTTTTTAATTTTTTTATTCATTTCTTTTTGTATAGATTCTTTTACCGATTGTTTTGTGATTGTGTGAACATTGTAGGCCTTCTAGATTTCTAGATGATTGTTAACTTTTTATTTCGTTTTACATATCTTTTTTGTTTTTTTTTTTAAATTTCGTTCGACTTATTGTCGGGCCTACGTTGTCCCCCCATATCCAAGTAGGTACTAATGCTGTAACATGGAAATATTGTAAAACCAAACAAATTTTTAAAAGAGTAACCATGGAGTTTCTTGCCGGTTCTTCTCCATAGGAAACGACTAACCCGAACCGTGCACCTTTTTGTCGACGTTTTATAAGTGCCCATGTAGGCCTTTGTAAAATAAAAATAATTTGATTTTGTTTTTTTTTCATCTAGATCCGTCTAGCCGTTTGAGCTTGAAAAAGTAACAAACATACAAACACACACACACTCACAAACTTTCGCCTTTATATTATTAATGTTATGTTCCTTGAGACCGGTTTTTATTTCAGTCCAGAAATCATTATAAATCAAACAGTAATTTCTTCAACATTCATCTTTTCTAATAATAAATCAAGAGCAATAAATTAAAGCACAAATCAAACGTTTTTCGTTCGCAAGAGGAAATTAATATTGGAACTCTTATTACACTTTATTTCTTATCCCCGGACAAAAATTCTATTACATTACATATTTTTTCACCCCTCTTTTTTGCCCAAGATGGCAACTGCCGTAAAAATATTCTATAGTATTAAACAAAAGAAAAATGACCAACATGAAAAAATATATTTCCTTTTTTTACCTTTCTGAAAGAAATTAAACTTGAATACACTACAGACTTCATTAACGATTCTTCGAAGGCGAATAAACGAAAAGCTTTTTGGCATTAAATAAAGATTGACAAATGACTCGGCGGCAAGAAAAAGATTTATCGGTGGAAATGTTCCAATAAAACGGTTTTCACGTAGAAAAAATCATGTAGATAGGTAACATGATACATACGATCATGTTGAAGAACAAGCAACGGATGAGACAATGTTTTTAAATGATTTATTTGAAGAAATCTTTAACCTTATGCAAGAGAGTTTATATCTTTTGCAATATTTCCCTTATTTCTATTTAAATTACATTTTCTTTTATGTTGTTGTTGTAGTTGTTTTAGGTGTTGTTGTTGTTGTTATGTTTTGTTATTGTTGTGTGTTTTTTTGTTTTGTGTTATGTTTTGTTTAAATAAACTGGCCAAGTGCGAGTCGGAATCACGCAGGAACGGTTCCGTAGCATTATCGCAAAAAACGGCATAAAAATCGCGTTTGTTGTATGGAAGCCCCACTTAAATAATTATTTTATTCTATTTAAAGTATTTTTTTTATAGCGACAATAGAAATACATAATCTGTGAAAATTTCAACTCTCTAGCTATTCATGCACGCACGGTTCATGAGATACAGCCTGGTGACAGACGGACAGACAGACAGACAGACAGAAAGACAGAAAGACAGATGGATCGCGGAGTCTTAGTAATAGGGTCCTGTTTTTACCTTTTGGGTACGGAACCCTAAAAACTATGAAACTAAAATTAAAAAATTATAAATACTTCTTCCTTTTATCCTTAATTCTAGGATATTTTGTTATACCGGGAGTACGATCATTTGGGATAATTTGAAAGAAGTTTATATTTTATATATAAAGTGTTATTGTTTGTCAGTTTATTACGGCTGTAAAAGGTAATCTCTTGAATCACTGAACCGGTATTTCACTGATAGATAACTGCATATCGCTGAGTAACATTATGAGTTTATCATGAGCATTCAGGCTTTTAAAATACAGTCAAGTCAGTCGCATGCACGTTGTCCATTGGACAAGAGTCTCCTTGCAGTTGCTTCCTGAAGATGAAAGTCGTGAAGGTCGGCTCAGGTAGAGGCGAGATTGGACACGTATTATGAGAGTTGGCTCGAGACGGTGCAGGTGGAAGGAATTGGGGAGAGACAGCAACGGCTAGAAAAAAATAAGATATTCTGTGCCACTACTATATCTCCTATTTTAGCTTCTCTTTAATCACCACATCGTCAGCTTCTTGGCGTTACGTTGACATCAACTCTCAATTTTGGCCCATACTTTGAGGCAAAGGCTCAGCTGGCCGCAAAAAAGCTGAGGATCCTTGCAAAGGTGAGAAGGTACTTCACGTCAAAACAGCTGCTCAGCTTGTATCAAGAGCAAGTTCGATCACGCATGGAGTACTATTCTCATCTCTGGGACGTATCGAAAAGCGGGCCAAGAGACTCATCGACGATGAGGCACTGGTTAAGTCAAAGCTCCAGAGCCTTGAACATCGTCGCCGAGTTGCCAGCTTGTCGGTCTTTTATCGATTACATTTTGGGGAGTGTGCGATGGAATTGCATGATCTAATTCCACCCAGCCCGTTTCATCGTCGGACTACCAGACGTACAGCGATGCGCCATCGGTACATGGTGGACATCCCACCCATACGCACTAAACGTTTTGAGAATACTTTTATTATGCGTTCAGCTAAGGAGTGGAATTCCCTGCCGGAGTCTGTGTGTCCCAATAGCTACAATCTAGGGGTCATTAAGTCAAGAGTGAATAGGTTACTTCTAGGCAAGCGTGCTCCATCATCGACCACATCATCGCTTACCATCAGGTGAGATGGTGGTCAAGCGCGAGCCTATAGGAGATAAAAAAAAAACATATTTCACGACCAACCCTCTAGGGCTTCATAACATTATCATCATAGGATGATACAACAAAAAAGCTATGATACAAATGTAACACAACCGTAACGACTGTATACTACGTCAGAATTTGATTGATTGATCCGTCGGCGTACAAGGCCTCACAAAATGGGTAAGGCGTCAAGAAGTAAAACGAAGCAAATAACACTTTTGTAACTAAAAGTTTTTAGGTTATTGGCAGGAGTGGCACAGTCTATACGGCCCCGGTTTACGAGTTGAAGATCTTGGATTTGCAAACAGGTCAGGCTCTAAATTGTGCAGTTTATTTAATAGAAACCATCTTCTCGTGAGTAAACGGCATGGTATAGAACCGAAAAATCGAAGATATGTGACATCTACTAGCCCACACTTGACCCATAATATAGTGTATTATTTCACACTTCTTCTCACAGAGAAGACGTTTAAATGTTATATATAATCTAAAATCCTACTTAAAATTGTAACCTTATAAGACTATCACCCGGTTTCTCTGAGAATTTAAAGTTGAAAACTTGTTAATATGAAAACTTATTTCAAAGTTTGACAAATTCTCAACTTTAAATTCAGGAATCAAATGTGTGTATCAACAGTATAATGTTAAGAGTCCCTACAAGTTTCACGAGCCAAAAAACAGAAAACAGCTAGATTTTCAGCGAATATTTCTCAACAACAAATACAATAAACTTTGAAAAACAAAATTGGTGGCTCACTAGAATACTATAATCCCAGTCCATACCATTTTTTGCAGATTATTATTCCCCACCAGTAAGCTGAAAAAGCAATTGTTTAATAGCTGAAAAAGCCTGGTGCTACGGGATTTCGTAAAAACTGTGTAAAAACTGTCAAAAAAAAATCCTATAATTTTACTCATTTTTTTTGATTACTTATCAAAAATATATATTTACATTTACTAGATAACTATGTGACGCAAAAATTAACCATTGTTTAACATTTGTTGTATTTCTTGAAAACTTCTCTACTGAAAGTTCTGCGACTAGTCTCGTGTTATTTTCTGTTTTTTTTAACAATGTTGGTTCTGTTGATGACGAATCAAGACTTTGTTCTAATTTTTCAAGTAAAAACCCATCAAATTGTAAGTTGTCATCATCTAAATACGTTGATTTCATTTCCTTGGTTAATGTTATCCAAACCTGTCTCTTATGTGTGTCCTGTGCCTTTTCTGGAGAGATTTTTTTATTTTGTCAAATATATCATGCTTTATTATTTCTTTGTGTAAATGCACTGATTGGTACTCTCTAGGCACAACAAATGTTTGGTTTTGTGTAACCGTAATGGAGGTTATGGCATAAATGTTTGTCTTATTATCATCCGGTTTGGCTTTTATAATAAATTCAAATCTCAATTTCTCCATTTTTTTTCACATGTACTTTATAAGAATTGTCGATTTATAAGATCAGGGGTTATTTTTCTTCTTGAAGCATAACACAATGTTATTCATCTAAAACAGAGTTTTATTTATTAAATATAGATAAGTTTTACATAACAAATATCAACTATTGAATTAATTACTATCCTAAAACAGAGAATCGACAATTAAATGTTCATGCTTTACAATTCTTATTATAAAAACTTAAATCGTCTTTTGCACTTTTGAACTAAAGCAAATTCACAAACATAACTGTGTTTTAAAGATATTATTAAACATCATTTGTAATATAATACTATTCGATTGAAAAAAAAACGTTTTTTCCATTCTCAAGTGTCAATGTCAGTCTCCACGTCAACACACAGCTCACAGCTTACATATATCTTGTAGTTATTGAGAAATTTGTACTGAAAAAGTAGCTGTTTTCTGTTTTTAGCTCGTGAAACTTGTAGGAGCTCTTATAACTCTATCGTTTGTATATTAGGGGAAGAAGTAGCAACGAACGAGTCGATTTTCCGTTCTGATTATTGCCCCAATTTATTTCGTACGGTAAAGCTTTAAACGTGTATACGGAAGGAAAGGGAAGCATACATCGTCTTGCTCTTAATCTTTATCATCCCTTTGGGATCAGTTGGCTAAAGGATATGTATTGGTAGGCAGGTATTTTGGTACTTATTCTTAATGTAGGTTTATGCTTAGCTACTTTCTTGTTACCTTTTTGTAAATCTAGCTTCAGATCTTTCAAGTGGAGGGGAAGTATAACCTTTAAATTTTTTTGACTATCCACAGTAAATTCATAAGAAATAAAGTATTTTTTAAGTGTGAAATCTAAGAAAGAATTATCTTAATACAAGCTATACCAGAATAAAAATGGATCAAATGGCAAAAACTGTGATGAATCAAAAGAAAAACAAAAATCGGAACGTGATGCTTTTAAAGAAAATGATGGAGGAGAAAATCTTCGCTTTATAATAGTAGTGAAAATCAGATATAAAGCACCTAGGGATTACTGGGTACCTCAGTTTGCAGTTGCCATAAAAGAAACTAAAAAAACTGGCCAAGTGCGTGTCGTACTTTGCACATTTAGGGTTCCGTATCAAACCACAAAAACAAGTTTGATGCAATAGGAAAAATGAAGGCATTTTAAAGAAAAAACTGATATATCAATATATTGGTATTTGTTAGTAAAATATACGAAATAATAAACATTATCACCATATTTCAAGTTCCTACGTTAATGGGAAGTAAAAAAATACTCGGAACAAAATTTTGTAAAAAGTTGACTTTGGTGGCTTTTCATTCCTTTGTTTGCCAATATTTTTTTAACTGTTTGGCTGTAAAATCTGTGTGACAGACAACGGACAGACAGCTACGTGAGTGACAGCAATAGGGCTCCGTTTGGACTCTCGGGTACAGAACCCTAAAAAGTACAAGAAGACAAATAAGTATAATAAGTCACCCTCTAACGGTGAGAAGAACAACTTTACGCTACCCAGTCATTTTTAAGCACCGAAGAAAAATGAAGGTGTACCAAAAAATGGTACGCAATAAAAATGAAAGCATTTTTATTTATTCAACACTTTCCTTTCTTTATAGCCTCGCGATTTTGCTCTCAAAATCCTTTTGGACCTCCGGGAGGTAATTTGGAATGAGGAATAACAATATCCTTAGCCCAAGGGAATCCATTACAAAAGGACATACATAAGTAATTATATTAATTTTAAGAAGGATGGTGAATTTAATGCTGTTAATAAGGCTTGGTTTGGGCGCGTTCTGTATTGAAACAATAACACAAGAAGAATAGTTTAGAAACAGAAAATCAGTTATTATATGACGGGTTTTCGGATGGCTCCAATCTTCAGTTTTTGTGCGGCGTCTCCACGCAGACTAACGTCCACCTTTCGTCTTGCACCGCTTGCCCGGTCACGTACCCATGTGAGAACCTTAGGATTGCATCAATGAATGGTGTCGTCATGGCTGAATTTTGGGCCAAACTGGGACATACTAAGGGCCGATTTTCCAATACTCTGATAACTTTTAACTGAGGAATAAAAATGGCCGTTTGACATATTTTCTAT